>VZRU01020638.1:112330-128338 GCA_013398155.1 Pedionomus torquatus
GATTCTTCCCCTCTACTCTGCACTCATGAGACCCCACCTGGAGTCCTGTGTCTAGCTCTGGAGTCCTCAGCAGAAAAAGGACATGCACCTGTTGGAATGGGTCCAGCAGAGGGCCACAAACATCATTAAAGGGCTGGAACACCTCTCCTATGAGGACAGGCTGAGAGAGCTGGGGCTGTTCAGCCTGGAGAAGAGAAAGCTCCAGGAAGACTTTCTAGCAGCCTTCCAGTATCTGAAGGGAGCCTACAGGAGAGCAGGAGAGGGACTCTTTGTCAGGAAGTGTAGTGATAGGACAAGGGGTAATGGTTTTAAACTGGAAGATGGGAGATTTAGATTGAATATTAGGAAGAAATTCTTCACTTTGAGGATGGTGAGCCACTGGAATGGGCTGCCCAGAGAATTTGTGGATGCCCCATCCCTGGAAGTGTTTAAGGCCAGGCTTGATGTGGCTTTGAGCAACCTGCTCTAGTGGGAGGTGTCTCTGTCCATGGCGGGGGGTTGAAATTTGATGATTTTTGAGGTCCCTTCCCACTCTAACCATTCTGTGATTCTATGATTGTTCCATGACTTGAATTGGAGCAACATATTAAATATTTCTGTATTAAGACCTATATTTATTTTACAGGTGTGGATGATTCATTTCATAATTTTAAACAGCCCAAAATAATATGTACAAGGGGAAAAAAATATTTCATACCTCTGTGCTTCTCTTTGTAGAAGTTTGACTTTAATTAAAATTGTTTCAGTAAAAGTATTTCCAAGCAGTTCCCGCTATAATTGTATAATGAGTTCTTAATGAATTTAAAGTATCAAATTTTCCAGATGATATATCATATACATTATAAAATATAGAAATATACATTATATTTATCCTTTTGATATCCATGTAGGAAACATAAGCTCATCAACATTGGTCAGGGTTTGGGTTCATTTCTCTCTTTCTCTTTCTTTCTTTCTTTCTTTCTTTCTTTCTTTCTTTCTTTCTTTCTTTCTTTCTTTCTTTCTTTCTTTCTTTCTTTCTTTCTTTCTTTCTTTCTTTCTTTCTTTCTTTCTTTCTTTCTTTCTTTCTTTCTTTCTTTCTTTCTTTCTTTCTTTCTTTCTTTCTTTCTTTCTTTCTTTCTTTCTTTCTTATATGAATACTATATTTAACTCAAAAATACAAATTAGAGCCGCCTAAATTAATAAATACACTAAATATTTCTCAGCAATGGATCAGAAAAAAAATTGCAGAGAGAAATATTAATTTTTAATTTAGTTATATTTAATTTAAAAAGGTGGGTCAGAAATGGTTCATGCATACACAAGGGAACTTTTCCTGTTTCATTATCATAGTGAAATTTCTCTTAACTGACAGCTCCTCACAATTTCTTGTTCCACCCCTTCTTTACCAATTCAGAATTTCCCCCATCACATGTCAAAAGATGTAATTTTTTGCCCAAAGGCAAAAAAAAAAAAAGAAAAGCAAACAAACAAACCAAAAAATCACACATACATCTAATAATTCTGCAACTGCAATTAAAGAAAGATGCATGGTTAATTTCATCTTGTATATTGTGGATATACAAGATGTACTTGGATTTGTTTAATTGCCCAGGGTTTAATTGCTTTTGTATCCTTTGTAAGAGCGGATTCAAAAGTGACTGCGTCACAAAATGTTGAAAAGAGAAAGGGGGATTATTTTATTGACCAGTTAGAAATCTCCAGGTTCAGGCCACATCTGTCCTTCAAAGTTTTCCCAGAGTGTCTGTGTCAGATAGAATTGTTAATACATTAAAGTTGTACTCCTAATTTAGAGCAGCGACTGCTTACAAACTATACCGGGTCCAAGTCCACAAACTCACTGTAAGATATATTGACATGAACTCTTTTGCAGTCATGTAGTCTGTTTTTTAAATTTTTTTAAAAATACTTTTTGTAAAAATTCACTTTCTTAGCATTGGTCAACCCAGTCTGACATTTCATATGTTACCTTTAGTAGGAAAGCACTCAAACCAATGCACTTAAAAACACTCTTCCTCCCCCAATGCTTCTTTAAAATTCTAAGATTCAAATTTCTATCTGTCCCTTGCATTAATTTTATAGGAATTCAGGGTCTTCATCTGTATGTTTTTCAGGAAACTCAAGAGAGCACTTTTATCTTGCCATACTCCAGCTTTAATTGATGTTAGACTGTTTTCTCAGTGAGCTTAAAGAAATGTCCCTTGTTAATGAGAATTTCTAACAATTTTTCACTCAAGTAATTATAGGATCACTTCACAAGCTTATTTTTATTTTCCAAATAATATTAGACAATAAGTTGAATATAGTGTAACATAGGCTTGCCTGTAGGCTGGGGGAAATCCACTAATTTATCATTCATTTCAAATTCACTCACAAAATCATATCATGTGACAAGGAAGTTTTTTACAAAACTGCAGAAACAGCCCTTTATGTGTGAGAGGACCTTGTCACATTTCAGCTAAGTCATTCCACCTATTTCATAGATAAACTTATTTATTTTTTTCCCATCAGTAGCATGTAAGATGTTATATTTCATTACTCACAGGAACTATTGAAATGGTACCCTCTAGACAAATGAGATTTCAACTACTTTTCCTTAGGTGTGAGTAAAAGAGGGGAAAATTAATGTCTCTTCAGTTTTGTTTCTTTTGCGTTCATGAATAATTATCCTTGTTATCTCCCTGTATTCTATTAATTTTTTAATAGAAATTGGCCATAATAACTTTTCCCTAAAATTATGGTTCTTTCAATGACAATTTTTCTTGTTTAAAAAAAAAATATATATATAATATTAGAGGACAGATTGTGTCTGCTGCTTCATGACCTGGGCTGTCACCACCACTCCACTACCGCACAGGTTTAGCCTTTAACTGCATGGCTAACAGTTCAGCAAGCTTTCAGACACCTCAGTAAGTTGCATTAGGATGAAAAAAATCAATGCTGCTTCAACTCTATTACCTCCACCATGTCATTGAACACACCACTTTCCTAAACTGTGCTGGTGTTTGTGCTGTGCCTGTAGCTCAGCCCCAACAGTTAGCCATTAATGCCTCAAAGGCATTAATATTGAACAATATTAACGGTGTGTTTTTACTACAGATTTACTTCACGAGGAGTGCTGACCTTTCTTTCTAACTCACTGAACACCTAGACTATAATGCTACCCTGTTCCTAGATGTGTGCTAGAGGATTCAGTTTTATACCTGTCCAAATCCTGCCTGAACAGTAACTTTGCTCCATGCTTTAAATCCAAAGTTGCTGAAGAATAGCCTGCTTTTTCTATTGTACAAGAAGGTAAAATTAGTGCCTACAGAAGTCCATCACCTAACAGCAATATAAACAACAATCTGTTTCAATGCATGGGTCAAATTTTGGCCTGAAGCAAGATAGAATCAAAATTTGAGAATCCGTAAAAAAAATATGGAAGAATATGACACATAATGTCACATGCCAGAGAAACGTATGGTTAATGCCAAGATCAGCCTGACTGGATCTCACTGTAGGAAAAAGATAAAAGCCTCAATGGATATGTGAAAAGGGATAAAAATAGAAATGTACACAGTTCTCTTTTATGAAGAGCTGGACAGCTTACCCTTTAAATGCAAATGCCCATATGAACCATGTAACTATCTTTATTCCCACAACAACAAACTCAATACAAAATTTTTTGAAGATTCTCAACTATTATTCAACCACAAAAATTTACTGTATGAGGCATGACCCACATCATAGGGATTCTTTGGTGATTTTCTGTATAATTAATAAGCACAAAGAATAGATAATAATAATAGAAATTTGCATAGAAAATAAATATTCTGCCATGTTAAAGAGTTACAAGTATTTCAGCAATAATTTAAGAGGTTTTGCCAGAAAACATGCCTGATAGGACATGACTGAAAATAACATGTTCCCTCTCCACAGAGTAATGGCTACTTGGTCAGAGATCTTTTTATTACTCCATTTTTTCAGGAGTAATAGACTTGGAGTTTTGATTCTTTAGAAATTCCAAGTAGCCTTTGAAATTTCTGCACAAGATAACTCTACCTCATTCCTTCTTAGATACACTATATATCCATCTAGTAGACATTTTCTGTTACTACATGCAGAAATAGTTCTCTCTTATAGCCAGAAGTTTTTTACAATACAGTCCTAGTAAACCACTCTGTCTGCCAGTCTAGGATCTGCAGTATAATATCATTACCTAAAAACAGTACAGTCCAGTTTGAAAGTAGGTTTCACCACTATTCTGCATCCTCAGCAGAAGAATATAGTGACAATTTAGGAAGCAGGGAGATTCAAGTAACTCACCATGCTTTCCCTAGGAATAATATTAAACAAAAGATAGGATCTGCCAGAAGTAAAATTTGCCTCCTAAAGCGAAGTTGTGAGAATTTTAATATATATTGAAATTTTAAAAGTGAGTTTTATTTAAGCTTATATATAAATGTTATAAATCTGTGATAGTATCCAGAGCATTGAAAGGCAGAAATCTTCCTTGTCTTTCAGAGTAATTTTCCAGACAGTATAGTAGTGAAAGACTGAAAATAAGGATATTATATATTTTTTTGTGCGTATTCAGATGTGGAACAGTGAAATAAATCTGTATAGAATCCATTATTTGCTCCCAGTAGATAGATGAATGGAAGCTTATCTACAACGATAACCAAACTCTTGATTTTAAGTTTTTTTCATGGCTTACATGACAAATGTCAAATATACATGTATATTAAGTAAAAAAAAAAAAAATAAAAAAAATTTCATACATTACATACATTCAGTAGTATGCTTCTCTAAATTTTCTAATTTTCTCTTCTACCCAAGTACCATACATCTCATTTTCAGAGGTAGCCTTAATAACAGCTACATAATCCTCTACATTAATCCTGAAGAAGACATTTAATATATGTCCAATATCCACCATTATTATGATGGCTTCAGATTTTTGCCTGACTGCCACTGTCTCCCTACCTTCTCCCCAGATTTTCAAGTGTCCTGGTCTGATAGCAGCATGTCACCTCTTTAGGGTCCAACTCCTGCCATATGCATACTGGTTACAGCAGGAGCTGGTTCCACCACTATATTATCATTTCATCCATATAATATTCTTTATTGGCTATTCACATCTGTAAGAGTGTCCTGAAGCTGATCATTGACCAATTATTTTAGCTTTTTACCATGAACTGATAGAATTGTAGATTCATAGAATTGTCTGAATTGGAAGAGACTCAATGATCATCTAGTTCATACCCCCCTGCCGTGGGCAGGGATACCTTCCATTAGATCAGGTTGCTCAAAACTCCATCCAATCTGTTCTTAAACACTTTCAGGGATGGGGTATCTGCAATTTCTTTTTGGAACCTGTTTCAGTGTCTTACCACCCCCACAGTAAAGAATTTCTTCCTCATATCTAATTTAATGTCTAATATTATTAATATCTAATGTAAATCTACCCTCTTTCAGTTTAAAATTGTTACCCTTTTTCCTACTACTACAATCCCTGATAACATCTGCCTTCTCATCTTCCCTGTGTGTCCCATATGATTAATTTATTTCACTTCTCATCTTCCCGTGTCTTTCTTACTTTATATATACAAAGGTACACATGGAAAGAGAAGCATAATTGCACACACAGAACTCCTTGTCTTTGTTTCAGTTTGGCTTTCCTCATAAGTCTGACTCACACTGCCTGACAATCCCCTAAACGGGTTGCCCTGGGAATCTGTTTAAGGGCCTGCCAAGGCAGTACAACTCACTATAGAAACAGAGAAGACACATGAAAAGAGTAATAGTCACAGGACCATGACAATACACGTATGCATTGTCCTTTCCACACAGCTGCTCTGGCTCTTAAGTGCCAGGCAAAAAACTTACCGCAGTTTGCTTTCCAGAAATTGTCAACAAAATTACTCGGAGCACAGAGAAGCTGGATACGTCCTTTAGTTAAGTCCTCACACTGGCTGTATAAATGGACTGTGGGGCAAAAACAAACTGCAGACCACTTTTCTGCACCTGGAAAAGTAGAAAATCAGATGGGAAGAACACGGCTGGCTGTTCACTGAAACACTCCTGCAATAGCTACAAGTCTTCCTTCAGCAGATGCAAATATATCTGGGGCATGATGGAATTAGGAGAGTAGACATCAGAGAATGGGAAAGAGTGCTGGAGGACAAATTGTCACTCTTTCAAGAAAAGCTGAAGATAAGCATAAGAGACTGTTCCCGCTATGTACAGACCTTGTGATACTACTCTGCAAACTTTCGGTAACCGATAACAGCAACCGCTGCTCTCTAGCACTTAGTGTCTAAATAGAGATAGAGGCATGCATAAACCCTGGCAGTCATTCTCTCATAACAAAATTTTACCGGGGAAAGAAAGTAACATTTGGGGAGTTCATGTTTAACTTCAGAAACTTATATAGTGAATATATACTCCCGTTTAAAAAAAAAAAAAAAAAATCCCAACATTGTTTTCCTCCGATTTTTTAAAGGAAACTAGGAATTCTTTAAACCAGTATCTTGAAAACATATTTATTACCAGTCTTTTTCTAGTTCATTTCTCCTTTTAGTTGTCAGCAGCTAGTGGTCCCAAAAATCCTTCATATCAAATATTTCTTCTATGCCACATAGGGAACAGAAGGGGCAAAATGTCAACCCTGGCAAGCTGAAGGGCTATTTGAGCACTGTATTTGAGCACTTTAATTCCAGTTCCATTCATCACTGTTGGAGTTTAGTCATAGTGGAATTAACTTAAAAGATGAGGATTTAATTTCAATTCAAATTTAAAAACTATGTTTCAATTGCAAAATTCAGGAAAGCAGAAGAAACATAATTAAACGTGAGACTGAAAAGTTTAGTTGCTGCAAAAGGGAAGTTCTGTGCCATGTGAACCACTCGATCATGTGCTATCCCTCTGGAAAGTCCCAAAGGGTGAGTGAGAAGGGTGCATCTCTCCAAGATCCTGTGTCAGCCTCATGAGGATGTATGGTAAATGCATATTAAACAATATTGGGAAAAACATGGGGAGGGAAATCTTGTCTTAGATCCCAGTGGCAATAATGAGAATTTAGTTTCTTTCACTAACATTTACCTGTAAATGTAAACATCTGACTGTAGAAACTTAATTTTAGATACCTGTGTCGGCAGATGTCTCCCATCTGAGGTTCAATTCAGTTTCCAAAGTACAGAAAACCAGTGTCAAGTAAGGTGGTTTAGGACAGGGGTTGCTGTGTAAGTCATAGAGTATATGGGAGACCTATGTTTTTCAGGAGTAGCTGAAGGAGGCTAATCAGGACTTGCTAAGGCACCTCCAATGGCAGGAGTGTGTTATTAGATGGATCACTTTAAGCCTGTATGTGTGTGCACTTCTATAGTAACACTATAAAATACAAAATTGTATTATTAAACTCTACTTCACGTGTATTTGAACTGGTTTCCATTCAGTTTGCTAAGTCAATGGATGACTGAAAATAATTTCAGACTTTCTTTCTAATTGTTGGATGAAAAAGATCACCTGGGCCTCTAAAAAATAAAACCCTGAGAAACGTACATTCTTCCTTGTCATTATTAATCATAATTCTCTTAAATTATAAGAGACTGATTCCATCTTACTTTGCATAATTTTTTCCTAAACTTCTAAAATTACTTAATTTTTCTTTGTTATTTCTTTACTTCTACATTTAACTATAGATTTATTACCATAGTCTACTTTTTTGCAGATATATTACTAACATTTGGAAGACGGGTCATACTTTTGACGAATCTAACAAATCTAGTTTGGTACGGTTACTTTTTGTGTTTATTTTCATGATTTTCCTCAGCATTGTGAGATTTTTCACACAGCTTCTGGGTACTGATAGCCCAATACTTCTGGGCAGTGCTAGCACCAGTTGAATATGTCTTGGCTTCTTAACAAATTTACATTAATCCATAGCCAACACCTGGTATGCCTGTGTCATCTTTTTCTTTTACAACTCTGCAGTATACCTGCATCCATTTTTTTGCTTAGCCCATTGATCTGAACATAAATGCCCTCGTGGAAGGAGACAAATCATTGATAATATAGCCCTGTTCTTTCAAAAGTAAATATTTCTCGTCATGAAATAAGAAATGTTATGATTTTTTTTTAGAGTTTTATGGCATGTCCATATTAGAAAATGTATATTTTTTCCTTTCTCTAAAAGATTTTAGCACAATTACACACATATATATATAAAGCAAGCTACAATATAATCTTTTTACATACATACATGTATATACATGATTTATATGATTTTGTAGCTTGCTTTCTTTGTAGATTTCTGTAATAGAGTTTAATGATTAGTAAATACAAATCCAGATACAAGCTTAACTTGCTCCAGGCTAGCTCCCAAAATTGCATATGATGGTGTTCATTATGTTTTCTTTTTTTTTCTTAAAATACAATTTTCTAATGTAGTTAGTTTCTTAAATTGATGTAGATTTTGCTGTCTAGTTCTCTTCACAATAGTGCCATAAATGCGACTGAGAAAGGGATGGCTTCTGGAAATGAGAAAACTGAGAAAATAGTACATATTGATAGAGCTGTGAAGTGATTTTTTTCATCAGTGCACATCAGCCTTTCCAAATGTGAGTGAGCACATTAATTGCTTTTACCCTGTGATGCACACACAAAAAACCTTAATGTACCTGAAATACACAGAAATCATGTAACTTGGAAAGCTGAGACTGTGAAGAGGTCTGAGAGAGATTTCTAGGTTCACTCTGACAGTAGTCCTGGAATGCTACTCGTGTTGTAATGTACTGAGCTGCTTGGGTAGGTTGTGTCTACAGATCCTGGAGCATTAAATGGTATTAGCCACTGCTGTTCCCCTTCCTCCCACAGCAGGATATTTGGATGGTCCAGAAGTCCCCATATCAGCCAAGAGGATGCAAATAAAATTTTGTGAGTTGGATGTGGCTCAAGAACCCCAGTTTAACCTCCTTTATGCAGCATGAAAGAACACAGAAATTGTGTAAGTGTAATGGCTTTGTGAGGCTTCATGGTGAGAATTTTCCAAACTGTATAGAATAACTGGATGTCTTGATTACTTCTCTCCCACATGGTCTACATTTTCGAGCAGAACAGCATCCAAAAGTCACACAGAGTAAAGCATTTAGCAAGTGTTTGCATCTTTGAAAACAGTTATGATCCTGATCCCATAGCTGTTTGCTGTAAACTCAAATTTCCTTATACACTATATCAGACCTGCCAGACAGAAAACTCTGGTATGAAAACTTTTCTTTTCTTTGAAATTGTGCACGTACTTTTTAATAGTTAAAGGCATAAGCATCTCTGTAATGGAGCTGGCACAATGCATGAAAATACTGCAGACTGAAAAAGCTCCATATATGTGCAATTTCATAGCTTAAAGGAACTCAACTGTGTTGAGTTTCTTCTTCATATTTTGTCATGTAATAAAGTTATCTAATTTAACACACAATAATCCACTTTTACCATACTTCATGCAGTACCGTTAAAAGACAAAAATTTTTCTCTAACATCAACCAGAATATTGTAAAGGAGAAAATACTTATTACCTGAAGAAGTAATAATTTCCTTACTGATGGGCTAACACATTTTCAGCTTTTCTTTTTATATAAATTCTATTATTTACAGTGCTTTGGTTTCCTCACCACCCCTACCATCTCTGTTTGCAAAATATAATCAAGGGGTCCTCTCTATGTAACAATGCTTTGTATTAAAATAATCAAAACATTGGAACTAGAAACAGTGGTGGCTGTATTTTTAAAGAATTCAGTTCTGCAAAGATAGATTGTCCTCTTTGTCCTATCAATCTCTTTTGGGCTTCTATCAGTCACTACTAGGGAACTAAATCTATCCTCAGCACTTCATATGGATTTTGAAGTAGTACTCAGTATTAGTAAAAATTAGACTTAATTCTGAATGCCTCTGAAATCCTTCATGGCAATGAGATAATTTACGCAGGTTTCACAGAAGTCCCTTTGCTTATGCCTATATTTGTCAACATTTTTATGAATACATTCTAATAGGCTTACGTTTCCACATGAATTGAAAAGGTTTTTGTCTTTTTTGTTTGTTTGTTTCAGTCTTTCATAACAATGCATTTGTAGAAAACAATAAGTCTTATTTACATTTTACTAACACTGTGTTTTTCTTTAATTATATGTTTCATAATATGTGATATAATATAGGGCCTTAATAATGACAAATGATAGAATTGTACTGTAAGCTAAAGGTATTCAGGAAAACAAATACACCAGCCACTTTTTCAGTAATACAGCTGAAGATTAATCTTATTTTGGTCATTTTTGCATGCTATGTAATACGGTGTGCTATCTTTAAAAATTTCAGCATTTAATGTGATCCTTCATACGTATCTAAAAAGAAAAATTAATAGTCCTGTGTACACATGGGAAAAAAAATGCATTTCTGTGTTTTCCTCCAACTGAGAATTCGCGGAAGAAAATTAAGGCCGTTTTTCTTTCAAGAACTGTCTTTGGAGAAATTAAGTCCTTCAGCATGAATTTGAATTTCTAAAAGTGTAACACTGCTGTAAAGGCTGCTTTGAAAGATCAGTTGTAAAGATCAGTTTCTGATGATATTTAATAAACTGGCCATAGAAAAGGCCCTGTATGTGATACTAGACATTCAGGATGCCAACAGTACTTGGAACACCAAAAGCATGAGCTGCTTTGTCCCACGACTGTGAAGTAGTAATGGGCTACGTGTGCAAGACTAGAAAAGAAAGCTCTGCAATGGCTGTATCAAAATTATTATTCACTGAAAGAGACAGGAGCTGTGGGTAAAAATATTATCTGATTTTGTATGCAAAGACTGTATCAAATTGTATTTGCACAGGCAGGCAGATTGAGAATGTTGTCATCCTTAATTCTGAAATCTCTAACTTTTGAACTCTGACATTCTTTTAACATAAATTTTCAATATAGTGTGTAATGTATAATGCATATATGCAGAAAAGGCAGTTCTGACAGCAACATGTTCTCACTTTATCTGCTGTTACGTATTTCTTTTCTCAGAAAACCAATCAAAAGCATTTCATAATTTGCAACAGAAGTGAATTGACTTTCTTCTGAGTCTTAATTATTTTTGTTACTTTTAAAACAGTTATCTGTGCCAACTGATTTTCCTTTCACTTGCATGTATATTCCTTTCACTGCATTCTTATTTTTGATTGTCTAAAAGGAAAGAAAAATAAAATACATAAAAATGTTCAATTAATCTCTGTCTATTCTGCACTCACAGATATGGTACAAGGAGATGATTTCAAAGGAACATTTTCTATTAAAAAACTGTCTTTTTCTATTACAAAGGTGATCTGTAGTATAAGAACAAAACTCCATTAAAATAAAATAAAAAAAACTAATAACTTCTAGGAGTATCAATCAGAACTGCTATTTAATTTGTATTCCACTAGAACATTTTAAAATGTCATTTTATTTCAGCAAGCAGATGGTGTAGCGTTCAGTCCTCAGCTGCTGGGAATGTTGGTGGTCTCATCTTTGCACAGTTTTGTGTTTTACTTTTTAAAGAATAACACTTTACGTTAATTGACAGAAATTACACAATTCAACTCTGCATCCAATGCTCAGCACAGAATAATATATTATGTGAAGTGTTTCACTAACTTCAGTTCGTAACTTCAGTTTTCTCATAGTCTGGGAGATTTCAGGTCAAAAAGCATTAGTCATTTCATGGATTTGACTTTCCTGAACTTTGCCTGTTAAATACTAAATGTTGGAGATCAGCTATGTTTTTTTGTTTTAATACATAAAATGTGTAGATTTTCAGCACAGCTTGAATAATTTACACTTGCTTAGAGTAATCCCAGAAATTCATATACTTATCAATAAGAACATATTGTAACTGCAGAAAAAAAGTGTTTTTCCATCACTGGGATTTTAGAATTTATAAGAAACTTAAGTTACATAAGAAACGTTTTGTTTCTTAGTAGCTTAACTTTTGAGACATTGAATCCCATTTTCTCCTTCCTCTCCTAAGTGTGTCCATGATATCTTGGACTTTTATTATAAAAATAAAACTCTTAAATATCTCAAAGTACAGGAAAAACTCACTTCCACTTGAAAAAACTTCTTAATGATAAAATAAATCCTGCTTTCCCCACAATACGTACTGCCCAAAGCAAACAGTTCAGTGACAAAGAGGTTTCAGTTAAGTGCTCAGAAAGATTCATAACTAAAGTCTGTTTTAAAAATGATTTGATGATTTTACATACAAGACATTGAGCAGTGTTTAAACAGTGAACCATAGACTATAAAATTACAGCAAACAAAATAAGAAGAACAGAGATGAAATAAGATTATGTTACTGATTTATAATGACTTATTATCCAAGAGTTCATTGACTGAAAAGGAGATAATGTAGGACACAAACAGTATCCAAATTTTTTCAATATAGGGTCATTTTTGAAAGGAACAAATAGTGGCAATGAAACTCTAAATGTTGTCTTAACAACCAGTTAAATCCATATTGTACATATTTGCTCAGCATATAACAATTTAGGGTTTGGGTTCACTTAAGTATGTCATAAATCTATATTCAACACATAGAAAAAGAAATTATTGGAATGGAATAGGCTGAACATTAACATTTCAGCTCGAATCTTCTAGATCTGTATTAAGATAAGCTCTGAAGCTCTTAAATTATTCATCTTTCCTAACCTGAGGAATATTTTTTTGCAAACATGACTGTGGTGTTTGGGGAAAGAAAAGAAACCCAAACTGAAAAGCAATGTGACTTCTTCAGGAGATGATCTACATACTAGAACACAATGCAAATACCCAGTGATAAATATTACTGTTCTTAGGATACCGGGTTCTTAGCCATCTGAATGATGTGTTTTTAAAAAAGGTATTTGCCAGGTTAAAATAAGAAGACTAGAAAAGAGAAGATGAGTAAACAGGAGCAGAGGAGAAGTGATGTTGAGAAAGAGGAGGAAAAAACTTTAAGAGGCATGATAATAAAAAAGTGTTTACACCAAGTTTGAAAACAAGAGGAATAAATTGATTTCTCTAACAAGATACACTGCAAGACTCCAAACATGTTCTGAAAACTACATTTTTACTTTTTTTTTTCATTTACTATGCAGCTTAAACTCTGTTGCTTTCAAGAAAATTATACACAGCTGCAAAGATGAATTAGAGTTTTGAACATTTAAGATTTCTATTAATTTAGAAATATAAGGTACTAAATAAAATTAAGTATGATTTTGTACTGGTTTTGATCTTACTATTTTAACATAAAATAAATTTCCATAGTATTTTTCCAGTTACCCCAAACAGTTTCTTACCAACATCACTACAAGATTCCAAATGTCTTCATCTTATTCTTCAGAGTGTTGGTATTGTGTCAAATATTAAGCTTGTCTTTAATAACCTGAACAATGGGCCCAAGTGCATCCTCAGTAAGCTCACAGAGGACGCAAAACTAGGAGGGCTAATACACCAGGTGGTTGTACTGTCATTCAGTTGTGTATTGACAGGTTGGGCAGGTTAAGAGAAGGGAAGAAACTGGACCTACAGAGGAACAACACTATACATAAGTGCATGCTACGGACCCAATAGGCTGGAAATCATCTTTTCAGAGAAGGATTTGGGGATTCCAGTGAACAAAAAGTTGAATATGAGCCATCAGCAGAGAAAGCCCCCAACATGAATGTTGCTAGATGGTAAAGGAAGATGATCCTTCTTCTCTACTCAGCGCTACTTGGACAATATTTAGCTTGCTGGAACAAGCTATGGGCTCCTCAGTACAAGAGAGGCATGAACATATTGGAATGAGTCCAGCAAAGGGCCACAAAGGTGTTAAAGGGTTTGTAGCATCTGTCGTAGAAGGAAAAGGTGATAGAGCTGGGACTGTTCAGCCTCAAGAGGAGAAGGCTCAGGATGATTTTATCCTTGCATATAAATAGCTGATGAACTGTAGTAAAAAAGAGTGAGCTAGACTTTTTTCAGTGGCATCCATAACAGGACAAGAGGCAATAGACACAAACTGAAATTCCATCTAAACATAAGTACGGTTCATCAGTCATACACAAGGATGATTGAACAATATAATAGGTTGCTCTGAGAGTCTGTGGAGTCTGTCCTTGAAGATATTAAAAGCTTGACTGGGCATAGTCCTGGGAAACCTAGTCTAGTGGACCCTGTCCTGAGCTGAGGATGTTGGATTAGATGATCTCCAGGGGTGCCTTCCAGTTTCAGCCATTCTGTGGTTCTCTGACTGCAAGTATTGAAGTTGACTCTCAGTAAGACGACCTCCAGAGATCCCTTAAACCTACATTATTTTGTGTTTCTATGGAAAAAATTGTTCACCAATAATTTTGATAATCAATAGTGAAAACTGTAAGAATATATAGGATAGATTAAAATGTATTTACATTTCAGTTAAGTTTTGTTTATCTGTTTTTGAAGACTGGAATTGTTAAAAAAAAAAAACAAAAAACAAAAAAACAAAAAACAAAAAACAAACCCAGAACTGTTTCTTTTAAGATATTGTTAACTTGACCTATTGGCTATCAAACATTTTCAAATAAACATTTTCAAATTGGCTATCAAACATTTTCAAATAAAGGCTGAAGCAATCAAGCACTGTTTCATGTAATAAATGTAATATGCCAATGTAAATTGGCAAACTTATTTCTTCTAATGGCTAATAATTATTATTGCTTTTAATAATTACTTTCTAGTATGCTATCTTATGCTTTCCATTATATTATTTCTTTAGGTACAGGAAACCCCCTTCAGAGTAGATATGCATCTAAAAAAATAGTATGTTTCATAGAATTAGCTATATTATTTGACCTTGACCTAGTTTTTCTTTATTTTCATATAGTGTCCAAAGAATATTAATTATTTTTTTAAATGTATTTTCATTGGAAAGCATGAAATGTATTGTTATGATACTGACTGTACTGACAGTTTGCAGTCTGATCTCCTAGTTAGTATGGACTTTAAAACTCTCTCTTTGAGCTTAGTCTTAGTACCTTATTGTGATATGTTTTAGGAGATCAGCAGATACCTCATGATTTGCAGACATAAATTATGTTCGCTAAAGCATGATTAAGGAGATGTATGGTCTCTGAAAGTTTCTGTCCTTGAGTGCTTTTTCCAACTAAGGCTTTAATTATTTTGGGGGGCCCTGCCATAAAGCTAGTGCTTGAATTTTCACAGACCAGGATGAGGTCTTTTTAATGATGATGCTTTTTAATTTTTTTTTCCTGATTAACTGAACAGATTGATCTTTTTTATCTTTCTTTTTTTGGGTGGGTGGGTTTTTTTTTTGTTTGTTTGGGGTTTTTTATAAGGTTAACATTCCACAGGTCAAATAATGTATCACTGCTTTATGGACTTAGAATCTCTCTATCTCTCTCATTATTAACCAAAGGATCACATCAGCTTTTGTGCCCAGAAACTTACAAAAGTAACTAATGATTATGTATCTATTCACTATGATCTCTAAATCCTTTTTAAAGTCACAGCTTCTGCAATAAAATGTCAACAAGTACTTTTTTTTTTTCTTTTTTAATTATCAGCAAGTATATTAAAAAACTCTGAACCAAAAGCAAGGCTTTGTGTGACCCCATCCACAGAAAAAATCCCTTTCCCTATTTAAAGAGAGCTTGGTAGCCTGCCTTTTTGTCAATTGGGATTGTATTTTGTAAATACATCAGTGATTGTGTACAATACTTATTTCTTTATTTCTTACGTAATAAAAGTATGCATCACATAATAGCATTCACAGTCTCCAGACCCTTATTACCTGAGAGACTTGTGAGATTCTTCTTGATCATTACTAGTGATACTATTAGATACAGTCATGTTCACTTCCACATTAGATAACACAGTTTAGTCATGCACCTGTGTGGCAGCCGATGAATCTCTATTTTTTTAACTTTTGAAATGTAGATTCTATTGAGAAAGCTATATTTAGCAAAGTGGAATGGTTACATTTGGGACCACTTTTTTTTTT
>VZRU01020639.1:0-18274 GCA_013398155.1 Pedionomus torquatus
GGTGGGAAGGTTGAGGGAGCCTTTTGGGGGGTGGGAAGGTTGAGGGAGCCTTTTGGGAGGTCCGTGGGATGCACGGCCACTGTTTTCCGCGACTGATCTATGAACGATGCCACAATTGTTAATGGATTATCAGAGTGCCGCAGACTTCGTTTTATCTGTAGTGTCGTGCTGTAAGTACGCAAACCTTTACACAGCGTGTGATTTTGCTGATATTTCCAAATAAGAGCTCTGATGGGAATCATTTCTGTGACTCGGTTCTTCAGCAGTAGCAAAGATTATGTGAACAGTTAGAAACCACAGCTAGATTTTTTCTAATCCAGGAAGGAAGATGCGTAGTTGAGAGGAATATGGCTCTATTTTTAACTGAATGGACTGGATTCATGTAGAGGAAATACCTGCCAATTTGGTCAAAGAAAGCAAGCTTTTTGTAAATTTATTTGTTTCTCTCCAAAATCATACCTAATCGGTCATCATGAAAATGTGGTGCTGAATCTATTTTGACCTGCTTATGATTCTGTTTTGCTTTTCCTCTCAAAAACAAAGAGCGTAGACAAATTGTTCCAGTATCTAATTATGTAGCCCTGTTTAATGTATGCTGCTGCTGGTTTTGTGGAGTTATCCTCACCTTGTTGCCCTCTCTTAGATGCTGTTATTTGTGGCTTATTAGATCTAAATGGCCTCTCCTGCTGCTGGAAAGCATAAGAAATAAGAAAGACACAAAAAGGGGTAATGTGCTTTTAAGGTGGTTAAAGGAAGTGTGAGGCCTTTTGAGCTGAATAAAGGAAATGTACTTCCTGAAAAGACTGAAAAAATACAGATCTTTGAGGCTCTCTTGCTGGTTTTACTGACATTTTTCTTCGTGCTTAAAACAGTAATTCGTTCAGCAGATGGGAATCAAGAATGAGGCAAGATTTGAAAAGCGCTTTTCTCTTCTGCAGTTTGGGATATAAGCTTGCTGTGATACCAGACAAATGCCATAGAGATCTGTACTATAGATTTGGGATTTATCATTTGTTTTTCTAAGCTGGGTTTGCATGCAAAGGCAAAGCATTAAGAAGAGTCCTCGCATTTTTCTTCTGCTTTCTCTCCCAAATGCTACAAGCTTTTGATTCTGGAATCACTAGGAAATGTACAGCATTGCTCCTTGGAAATAAATAGGAACTCAAGATCAGGGATCTCTCACCAAGAATGGCTCAGTCCATCTGTTTAACATTTTAAATATTTGAAGTGTTTCAAAATCACAGTTCATGCTGTGTAAAGGGAGGAGCATGAGTTTCTTCTCTCTTGTTTTTAAACTGCCATAGGTCTTTCTCAGTACCCCCTTTCCACTTACACTGGGAGCGTGCTCCCAAGGATGTTGTTTGTGTGCAGTAAAATTATGAAGCTTGGAGTTCCTTGACCTCAAGTAGATCTTGAGCTTTAAGAATGCATTAAAATGGTGAAAATGAACTCGTAAGTCATCGCAGTCTAAAAGCATTCTGCTCTCATGGCTGGCTGCAAGTACTTCTTAGTCTGTTAATTTAAAAAATGTCACATTCTGATGCTGAATATTTTATATTGGCGATCTTGGATCGTCTGTATCCTAAATGAAGCAATATTTTTGTGTTCTTGTGAGATAATGCTGCATATCCCCTCATTAAATGACTCGGGTTGCAGTAGAGGTCCTATTAAAGAATACATTAGAGATTTGTTCGAGTATCAAAAGGCTTCACTTAAAGATATTTCCTGTAAATTGTAGGCCAGTTCAGTGGGACCTCATCAGACTGTCCTGCCTTTGATAATAACCATAATCGTTGTGTTAGCCTTCATTTAGGAGAAGACAGTATCTGAATGTATATTGAGTTTTCACTTACAGGAAGGTGAGATTTTGTTCCTCGCCGTTATCTCTTTCAGAAGAGGCAAACTTGACCAGCAGAGGGGAGGAACAACAATGTCCCTGTGTTACAGTGTTCACGTGGCAGAAAACAAAAAGCATCCCTTGTTTGGTGTGGGGTTCAGCAGCTTTCTATTTCAACAGCTGTGTTGCTAACGTTTTCGTTGTTGTTTTAAGTAATCAGAACTGAAGTATATGATTGCAAAACACTTCAAAGTTGTGGGGTTTTGTTTTGTTTTGTTTTTTTTAAGCGTGAAGTTTTCTGAAACCTGCCGCTTGTCTGTTTTGCCAGCCTAAAGTTACCGCACAGGTGAATGAATATTTGCTGTTCCTGTGCTGGCACAAACAAAAGGGGAATAACCCAACCCTTTGTGTAGATAACAGAGAAAGGGTAGCTTTGTTGTGTCTTCATGGTCTGTTTTACTGCTAATAAAACTGTCTTTAAATAAATAAGACATCCTAATAATAAATGGACTTTTCTGCAGTGCTGGGTCATAATTCTGTCTAAATTCTAACATTACCCCAGGCTCTGTTGTGACTGCTTTAGGAAGATCCAGTATCTTTTCTACTAAATAAATATAAATGAAAAGGAAAAAAATATTCAGAAGTAATCCTCTAGTGGACAATAGAACATCCCACTAGCAGGCTCCCTTCAATTATTTGTAGGGTTGTTTAGATTATAGTAGTATCTTACATAGAAATCTGAAACAACAGAATTTATAAAGCTAACGCTGAGGATAAGCTTATTGCTTTTGGTTTCTTTGTTTTGGGTGGGTTTTCTTTTCTGTTTGTTTTTACTTCTTGTGAGAAGTCCAAGGTACCGCTGTGGCCTTTGGAGAAATGTAATAACATTCTAGATGTAATCAGTGAAAGGTTTCCCCTGACTTCGAATTTATGGAGTTGGGCAAGGGCAGTCTAATCCTGGTTGCTCAACTGAGCCAACAGATGCTTTTATTTTTAAATATTTTCCTAACTTGGAAGCAGAGCTGAGTAAACCGAATGTTCCATCTTTAGAGGATGCTGAGATGGTCTTCAGCAGCTGTTGAAGACCTGTATGTGCTGGGTGACAAAATCGTATCTCAAATGTTCTGTGCACCTGTGTATATGACTTCAGTACCATTATTCTCTTGAACATGAGAACAAGATGTCATTTGTCACTGATGAAAGAATTGCTGTTTTTTAATAATGTATTAACTCCCATGGAATTATTAATTTGCTAACAACCATTTGTACTCTGTACCTGTGAATGGAATTCATAGTTTAATCTGGTTTTTGAAATTGTGACAATTTGGAGAGAGAGAGATCATGATACTGTGTTACTTTATCAATACTATTAAGTTTTCCTGTATCAGTTTAGAAAATCATAGTTTACAAATCACTTAATAAATCAGTCAAGAAAACCAGGGGCCTTTTATCCTGGAAATCTGGAACTGCTTAAACTTTAACATTCTGGTTGGGGTTTTTTGGTTGGTTGGTTTTCCTTGGTTTGAGATAGGTCAGTATTTTATAGATGTCATAAAAATAGGACTGGTTTTCACTTAAACCAGTAGGGACATGGGGGAGGACTGAAGTTTTTTCTTAACAAGCTATTTATATAAATCCAGCTAATGAAGCTGCTCTCAGTTCTGAACATACAGACATGTTCTGGATTTGTTGTGAAGCTGTTCCTGGCTTGTCGGATACCTGACTAATTGTCAATGCATATTTTTGTAATAGTCTGGAGTAAACTGGAATGTATTAGTGAAAGAGAATCACTTTTGTGGGCTATGCTGGGGTAACATACGTGGTACTGTAGCTGGAGTAGTGCGTAACTTTGATTTGACGGGTTGCATATAAATGCATCCTGTCTTCTAGAGGTTTTTATGCACATTTAAATCATGCAGTTCCACAGAAACAACTCAAGTGTTTGTTTTTTAAAGACATTTGAAAGCAACATTTGTATTGGCAAGTTCTTCCAAAACTTTCCTAAGTTTCATCATATGTTATTTGGTGGGCAACAACTGTGTTTGGTGTGATCGATTGTTAGGTAATGTTAAAAACTCAGAGAAAAAGGTGCAATGTCTATTTTTTTCTCCTTGGAGTTAACCATTAAAAGTTTTCTTTCATCCCTGTGTAGCTTGGATCTTTGTCACAGGCAGAAGATAGGATTAGCCTCCAAGAAAAACTGCTTTAAACACAGATATTGCTTGCTGTAGGAATTGAGAAGTCAACTTTTCGAGTTGTTTTATTCTGAGGTGTTACAAAACTAAGATATTGCTGTAGCTTCAAGGATTTCTTAAAAGAAGAGTAACCTTTGGCAGCTATAATGAAGTCCATATTTCAGGAGTAATTTGAGTACATAGTATGTAATTTATATAGGAAATAGGTCATTCTGACTATTGGAAAAGAGGGGGTCTGACTTCTGTATGCAAAAAGTCTTGATTAAACATACCGTTCACTGTGACACATGGTCACACAAATTGAATTATTTAACAGATGTTTCTGTAAAAAGAACTTAGAATTTAAATAAGTTACTTTAAACTTGTCTGTACTTAAAAATATTAACATTACTAGATTGTAGCTATTCCTTCAGGACACTCCAAGAAGATGGTTTGTTGATTTTCCTAAAAATACCTTTTGTTTTTTCAACAGGTTCATGAACCACCCAGCTCCAGCAAACAGCCGCTACAAACCCACTTGCTATGAACATGCTGCTAACTGTTACACACATGCAGTAAGTACTTTTTCTTTTTTTTCTTTTTTTTTTTTTTTAAATTGGACATTTTGCCATATTTTTATGGGTTTGATTGGCTAAATGCTTACCTTTGCCCAAGTATATTCAGATTTACAACCTCTCTGGTTTTGTTATATAAGCTGCAGCTATAACAGTCCAGAAAATGTAGTGCTAATTAGATAGCTGGTAATCACTACTCCCTGTTCTGAATCTCTAGAAGCTCCAGGTGCTTCATATGATTCCTTTTCACTAAAGTAAGTTACGTGTTTACAAATAGATGTTTTTCCCCTGTCTCAAACAAAGGATGACTGCAGTAAAGTGAATATAAGCCTGTGCTAGTTAGTCGGGCAAGGCAGATTTCCCACTGTTGTGCTGACATAATATTGTGCGAATTGTATATTGTGAATGTAAGAAAGATTTACTCGTGTTAGGAGTGGAAGGCTTCTTAAGACTAACACATATGTGGGTATTAGCTGGAAGAGCTGGAACAGCTTGCTTCTGATACTTACTATCTATGAATTGATTCTTAAAAAAAAAAGTAAAAATCTGCTCTTCTGAAACTGGTACCAGTAACACTGACAGCCTTACTGAAAATCCTAGTCTGTCCTTGTTTTTATAACGTCAGGACGCAGACTAGATTTGAGGAAGTTTAATTTGTTGTCTGGCACTTTGAAAAGGACTTAAAAATGCGTGTGTTTGTTTTTTAAGATAGCATTTGCCCTTTTATAAAAGCAGCTTGTGCTTCTTCTAAATCCCTTGTTTAACTCCAAACATCTGAAGTATGTTTGACTTTGTCCTCAGTGGCCTTATCTCCAGTGTGTCTGAGTGAGCTAGAGATACGAATGCTCAAGGTAGTGTATGGGACTCTTCAGCTCAAGAAAGAGCTCTGTTCTTCAAGATCCTTTGTGTATATTTTACAAATAACCAACATACAGCTCTGTGTTGCTGATAAAAACAACACACCTTGTTTTACATATAGAAAAGCTAACTGAAGTCTGTGGTTTTTAAGCCAAGGGTCTTCTGTACAGATTATGTAAATATATGCTTATTTGTCTAGAGAATGAAGCAACATTCTGTTAGTGCAAATATGTAGTTTATCTCATAATCCTTGTACAAATCATGTTTACTCTGGCCAAAAAGTTAGATTTCAAAATATCTGGCAGAAGTTGCTATACTCCTTAGCAATTCTAGCCTTCGTCTAGTTGAAAAACAGGCATGGCTTATTCCTGCCTGTTACCAGAGGCTACAGCCAAGATGTTGTATCGGTATTTTCTGGTATGCTGCTGTTCCCAGCGAAGAATTCTGCATAATTTCTTTCTGGACAGTGAAGCTGTGTGCTAAAACCTACCATGAGCTGTTACCAGCTTGGAGATGTGCGCTGTTAACATACCCTTTATAAGGTGTAGTTTCTTGAGGGTTTCTTGAGGAAGAAAATAAGGTGTAGTATAAAAGAGAGATTGTTATTCCATAAATAAAATTATATGCAATAAATAACTTTGAGTCAAATTTTAAAACCTTGAAATGGGAAACTAAGCTGGGAAAGCACAGTGGATTATACAGAAAAAGCTGGGAGGGCTGTTTGCTTCTCCTCTGTTTTACAGACTCTTTTACTAAATGTTAGACGGTCAAGGGGTTGAGTCTTTTTTTTGCAAGATGAGTTTTCAATTGGGTGTTTATCTAATTGATACAAAAAGGAGTTTAGCAATGCTTTTCCATACTTATTTTTTTCCAAAGCTTTATTCAATATTCAGGAAGTAGTCAGCTTGTATTTTATAAGCATGGCTGTACTTCTCAGTAGGTACCCCATCTGTTTCTTGACTTAAAAATGCACAGTAGTCAGTTTAGGCAGCTGCTTAAAAAAAAAAAAAATCCACCAAAGAACCCAACAGTAAATGGGGATACAGAATCCCACGCATAAAGGTACCTTTAAAGAATTGTAGCAAAAAGTCGTGTAGTACAGTGAGGTGCCTTCAAATTCCCACCTAGTAAGTCTATTTTAAATATGTTGGGTTTTGGTTTGGGGTTTGGTTTTTGGTTTTTTTTAGCTTTAACTGAAGTACTGACCTGTTTCTAGCCAGTAGGAGACAAAGGGCAGAAAAGGCTGTTGTCTGTGTTTAGAAGAACAGGAAGGAAACAGCGTATGAGAGAAGCAGGAGTTATAAGAATTGGAGTTGTAAGATTTCACCATGGAACTTTCTAGTGTCTAGAATCGATCTTTAGAGCCAGGACACGCAGAAAAGAGATGAATGCATCTCTTCATCCATGTATTCCTTCAAAGGTGTACTTCATTCTGAAGGTGCAAAGGAAGAGAATTTCGTATTTGTTTTAACCCTGTAACTTCATACACTACAATTACTGGGAAAAAAAAATGATTGGCAGCAAAATCTGTTGGCCCATGAGAGCATTGTGCATCATGGCTTAACTCATGAAATCTGTATTTTGGTAGACTAGTGAAAAGCTGGGAGATCAGTGTAAGAAAGGCAAGCTCTTGTGTATAATATCTAAATCTGGTTTCCAAAGACTTCTTCTGTCCAATAAAATCAATCTCAGTCAGAGTTCCAGGCAGGAGCCACTCACGCCCATGCTTTTAGGGAATTAGTAGGGATTTGCTATTTTACCTACTTACTTGTGTTTGTGACACTTGGGAGTAATTTATTTCTGTCAAGTGTAGCCCAAACTGAAATTTGCACTAGAAATTGGGAAGGAAACTGCACAGCTTAAAGAAATGCAGCTGAAAAACTATTTCTGGAGCTTAACATCTTCCTGTCTCCTGCAAAATCTAAATGAAGCAACTGCCACATCCCATCAGTTCCCTGCTGTCTCCAGGGCTTCAGCCAGGCATTAAACTGAATGCCATATGTGGAAACCAGGAGTGACTGATCTCCTGAGGAGTGAAACGCTTTAACCTTCCTTGAATTTGGGGGCTGTCCAGGATATGTATATGGAAATTTATGGCTTGTGATAAATGAGAGGCCAGACTGGCAGACTATTTTTGGCCTTAAAGGGCATGAGGTCAGCTTCCATATTCTCATTACAGAACTCGGAAGGCGTTTCAGTTCTGGTCCAAATGCTCTGGGTACAGGAATTTCAGCTTCAGTGTAGAAGAAATAATAGTAGTGAAGCTACAGTGATGTACTTTAAAAGCCAGAAGAAAAAGGCTTTTTGGTTTGGTTTTTTATTTTTTTTGATTCATCCGGTGTGTTCTGCTTCATCTCAGCTGTAGCTGTGATCAGAGCCTCAATTTCTTCTAGTCTCTAAGGAGATAAAGGATGGAGACGTTGCAGGCTAGACCGGAACCTTGCACTCTGAGCTATCAAACCTGTAATGCAAAGCAGAGTTCCCCGATTTGTATAAACAGTACCTGTTCCTAGCTTTGTTTAGCATGGGAATTTAACCTTATTTACAAGTCAAGTGAAGTAATTAACATCTTAAGACATACCTTAGGGGCTGGAAGGGAATCTATGTGGAGTTTTTAATTTAGAAGGCTGACAAAGATACACCTTCCTAGTGGAAGGAGATGGCTAGAAGTGTCTGAGCCAGCAGGTTCTTTTCTTTAAATACTTGTTAAACATGCTTTATATATTTTTTCCTTTTTTTTTTTTTTTTCTCCCCATGCTTGTTTTTTTCTTTGAATGAGACAAAGGCACATGATATAATTTATTCTGGAAAGAAGTAGAGTTTGAATGTATATGAAACCTGTGGCCCGCTTCTTAGATACATCATATGAGCATGCTAATTCCATCGTGGTGATCTTACAGTGGTTCTTTTGGAAGATCTGAATTACAGCTGCTTGAGAGGGAGGTGGTAAGGAAAATGGACTTGTATTAAATGGATACTGCATTAAAAAATGTAATCTCTGCATTAAGAATGTATTCACAAACAAAGTTTGCAGCTAATTTATGATATCTAAAATCCAAGTTCTGCAAAGCCTTTCCTTAATTCTCTTATCTTCTACTTAAGTACACGCTTCTCAATACTTAATTTTTTTCATTTGAGATCTAAGTTTATTTTGGTCCATCCTGTGAGGAGAAATTTATCACAAACAGTTATAACCTGGATGTCTGAGACTGTGGAATGTCTCTTGTGTGTCAACATACAACTTAATGACAAAGCTGTCTCCCGTTAGGAACGTGCCATCAGATGTTGTCTGTGTGGTCTCACGTGGTGTGCTGCAGTGTTATCTGCCCGGCTGTTGCTGTACTGTGGGTGGTAGCCACAGTTGGCTGTGAATAAAGACTTAACAATGGCCTTCTGTTTTCTTAGTTCCTCATTGTTCCCGCGATTGTGGGTAGTGCCCTTCTCCACCGGCTTTCTGATGACCGATGGGAAAAGATAACAGCATGGATGTACGGCATGGGGCTCTGCGCGCTCTTCATTGTCTCCACAGTATTTCATATTGTGTCTTGGAAAAAGAGTCACTTAAGGTATCACCCTAAGATGGATAAGCTGTTTTATTTTCATGTTCTGCAATATTTAGCCATTGTGTTTCCCAGTCAAAACCATGATTTTACAGAAGGCTTGAGTGGTACCTTGTACTGAATCATGAAAAAATCAGCCTTGATTCTGCTGCAAGAAATAGTGAGCTAAGCTCATATACAAGCAAACTTTAATGCTTTTTCATGCAGAAAAGTATGTTTTTCTAGGCCCTAGTGGGTCTTAATCCACAAATTGAATGGGAAGAGCGTAATCTAAGTGCACCAGTGCATGGCAGATATAATCCCATTGCAGAAATGAGAATGCTATCTGGGACTATGGCATGTTTAAATGCTTTGAAGAATGCAGGTTTTGCCAAGAGAATTACAATAGAATACACAGCTCCATATCAGAAAGCCTCCTTGGGAGCAAGGCAGCCACAGCAAACTAAGAAGTGATTGTTGCAAAATTCTTTTTATTTATATTTTGGTCCCATTATGATTCTTCGTCTGTTTCTATACCATTAATTGCATTTAATCGGTAGTCAGTGAACAGAAAGCTTCTGGATTAGGCAGCTGATGTGACAGCTTTCTGCTTCCTTGCCAGAGAGCAGGATGTGTGATGGAGGGGAGAGGGGGAAAGGGGCAGAGGGAATGCTCATCTATGTGTCTTGCTTATGACCTCCTGAAGCTGAAGTGGGCTGGACAGGCTTCCAAATGGCTTAAGAGGTTATGGAGCTGATGGTGTTTTCTGCTAAATGTGTTAGGAAACTGGGATGATACAAAAATCTTCCCAAAATCTGCCTTGATGACTTGTTGTTTCTCTTACTAGGACAATGGAGCATTGCTTTCACATGTGTGACAGAATGATGATCTATGTCTTCATCGCGGCGTCATATGCACCATGGTAAGAAATCTGAAGCACAGCTGCAGTAGTAAAGCTTTTTCCAAAGTAAACAATTTATCATTGCAGCATTCCAGAATTTATAGCTATCTTCTTAGTGCAATCTACCACGTTCTGCATTGGGAAATGCAACATAATATAGTCTCCTGGGGTTTGCTGGCCAGCAGGCAATATTAGAAAACAGCAGAAGGCCGTTTATGTATATTCCACATGCCCCTGTTTATGCTTCCCTCTCATCAATGCAAATGCAACTTCTGCTTCTACATATAAAATGTCCAGGTGTCTTCTCCCCTATCATGCTGAAGCTATAGCTCTGAGTATTGATTTGTTTTTATCAAACCCTGCTGTTCTTGTGTCGGCGTGGTGCATTCGTTCATTGCTTTTGTCTCTTGAAATTTTTGTGCCTTCAGGTTAAATCTACGTGAGCTTGGGCCTCTGGCATCCCACATGCGTTGGTTTATCTGGCTGATGGCTGCTGGAGGAACCATTTATGTATTCCTCTACCATGAAAAGTAAGAATTATTATTTGTGTTTAACTTAAAGCTGAAATTAAAAGGTGGGGGCTTGCTTGCTCTCTTGAATGTTCCTATCCAGCCTTTTTGTACATTGGAATAAGAGCTTTGAAACAATGTAAATATGTAATGAGAATAATGCAAACTTACATCTTGTCAGAAGATGTATTCACCCTGTCACAAGGTGTCTTTAGGCTCTATTATTGCCTTCTCTTGAAGGGGTGGGAGGGAAGTTACCCACTTTTAAAACTTTAAAGCAGGCATGGGAGTGGGTAAGGCAAGAAACTAATTTAAATGATAGCTTTTTTTAGGTCCTTAACTTTTGTAGCAATGTGTATAAATTATACTGTAAGTTTGTATTGTCTGTACATACTGCTGCATAGTGGCTCCTGCTAACTGCAAACCCAAGAGGGGTTGTTCTGAGATGTGAGTCCTTGAGTTTCAGATCTGAATTCTTGAGCCTGCTTTCATTACTTGTCCTCAGGGAGCAAGACCCAACGTCTTTGTTTGGGAGATGAGTTACTGAGGTTCTCGTCAAATAAGAAAATACAAGTTGTCTCAATGTTTTATTCTTACTAGTACTTTATGCAAATGAATGTATCGAGGCAGTATTTAGGAAAGAAGGTATTGCCTGCAACTGATAGGGGTGATAGCAAATACTAGCTTTATTTTTGTCATAAACCACTGGCTATCTGTCTGCATGGAAAGCTTTTTTAATGTCATGCTAACGTAAAACTTAAAAATGTTTTCTTAACTGTTGAAGGAAATGTTTATCATCTTGTACACCTCCTTAAATGACTATAATTGTTCCTTTTTAGGTATAAGATCGTTGAACTCTTTTTCTATTTAGCAATGGGATTTTCTCCTGCTCTGGTAGTGACATCCATGGTAAGGAATGTGACTATTAACATTACAGACACAAGCTTTCCTTTTATAACTAGCTTCAGCTCCAGTGCAGTTCTCTTTCTTCTCAAAAGATGTTCATTGCTCTTACCATAATTGTAGCTGTTCTCTGTAGAAGAACCACAGATAGTATGTTATATTTTGGGTTTATAGCTTGCATTCAATTAAATACTATCTTGTTGTGTTGAATGTGAGCTACAGGATCTCAATATGAAGAGCTTAAGTTCAAAACTTCACTTCTAAGACCCTCACTTCTGAGAGGATATTAGACCTAACAATTCAATTGCTTCCATTTTAGTAAAGATGTAAATTACCTCAGCCTGTTTAGGAATGTTTCTAGATTTTACTATTTATGAATTTACTTAATGCTCACTTACAAACTGGGAAAGAAGCTTTAATTTAAGAGTGAAGGGACTTCTGACAACGTGCCTCTTTTCTTGGTGTGTATAAGAGCTCTCTGGAAAATGTAATCAATTCCATGGTTGGACTAAGACGGAGAAAGTAAATTGATTCTTGTCCCTTTCAAAATTACTTAGGGGCAACAAAGCTTGAAGACTTTGCCTCTTACTGCAGGCTTCTTTTTATCAGTGAAGCAGGGGAAAAAATCGAAAAGTTGAGTAGTAGTTACAGTGCATCAGTTTGATACAGTTCATCTGGGATACTTGATCTTGACAATTGGCATTTGGCTAATGGGAATGCAGTGCTGTACCATAACCTTGCTGGATGCTTCAGCCAACTCGTAAGAGTTGCAGAGTAATGTTTTCTTTTTCTTTGTCTGCTCTGCTAATAAGCCTGAAGCAAAACATCAAGCTTGTCTTAATTCTTGAGTTATCCCACTATTACTTCTACAGTGCTCTTGAGGTGTATTATATAAATATAATAATATATATTTCACAAAGTGTAATATGAGTATGCTGGCTTTTCTCACTTGGCTGTCATATCCAGGATGTCCTGAGTTGGCAGCCAGATTTCTGGCTGAAGCACTTAGTATTTTGTATGTAAAATACCATTCCTCTTCTTGACGCCCTACCCCTAATCTTTTCCTCATTAATTGACAGAGCAACACCGATGGACTTCAGGAGGTTGCCTGGGGAGGCTTGATCTATTGCCTGGGTGTGGTGTTCTTCAAGAGCGACGGAGTCATCCCCTTTGCCCACGCCATCTGGCACGTGTTTGTGGCCACAGCAGCTGCTGTTCATTACTATGCTATTTGGAAGTACCTTTACAGAAGTCCTGCAGACATAATTCGTCACTTATGATAGTTACGTACAAAAAAAAATAATAATCTGCACGTGGCCTCTGTAACAGTATTATTTGACTTAAGGAATTTGGGGAAATTGGAAAATTGCACAGAAAAAAACCTGCACTGACTTTGGTAGTTCTCTGAACACAATTACTGTGAACTGATGCTGTCTGTGTCCTGCAATTGCCCATCGCACGGCAAGTGCTGTCAGTAAGCCAGGTACTGTACTGCAGTACCAAGAGTCCATTCCGTGTTAGCAGAACTGGCTACCTGATGTTTACAAATAAATTTTGTATTCTAGTTTAATTTTACAATTTTTAACTATGTGAATTTTTCTAAATTAGCGATTCAAGCGGTGAAGTCAGTGCAACAGCGAAAATGTAACTCTTGATTTGAAATTGGTTTCTACCACCTTTCCACCGGTCATTTATTAGACATAAATCACAGACAGATAATCTGCATTTACCACCCATTATCTTTATGGTATAATGTGACTTTTATAGAAACTTTTTTGCGTTTTTTGTAAACTTTACATTTATTGAACTGAAGACACACAACTGTCATCTATGCAGTTACTCATATTGCAAAATCTTGCAAGAAATGATTACATTCCGCATACTGTACTGACAAGCAAACGTTGTACCTCGTCCAAGGGTTCTATTACAAGTGTAATGGTAATAACCACTTTTACTAACTAAAATCAAAATGTGAGTCTGCTGAGGTTTAATGTGATAGTATTCTGCTCATCTGAACTACCACTTAGACGTCACTGTAATTTGGCTTTATCCATGATGATGGAACTGAAGTGCTTTAAAAGTAAAGGGGCCTGTTCTGCCCCTTGTCCCCAGCCAGGCAGGAGTCTGGGTGAAAGCTGATTTACCAGGGGCTGGCAGGGATAAAGAAGGTGGATGGCCAATACCCCCTGGTCAAACCAGAGTCAGGCATTTCTCCAAAATGTGTATCCACATATCGGTGCTGTAATATTAAAGCTTGAATTTTCAAAGGGATTGAAATTGGCCGACGCAACCTCTATCCACCAACACCTTTTGGGGATGTTCTGTTGGGAAGTGCTGGTCAGAGCCTGGTACAGAGCCAATCGCTGACCTCGTGGAGTTCGTGGTCTTTGGTTCTTCCCTCCCCAAAAGGCTGTGCTTGTGGAGCTTGAAGAATTTGAGACGGTGTCACTCATCCTTGTGGGAATTAACGCAGAGTAGAACTGGTCTTTAGTACAGAAAGACATCGCTGTCTTTCTGTACAGGAAAACCAAATGTGGTAGCAAGTCAAGATTGTAGAACATTAAATGACCAGATGTAGAAGAATCATTTTAATACTGTTTGTCCAACAATTGCATCCTGTCCCACTATATAATGAATGTCTTATATTAAGATTGACTTTATCCCTTTTCTAATTTACTCAGTTTTTCATGTCAGTATTTAAAAACAAAACCAAAAACGTGTTGCCTTTTTCAGATTTTGTTCTGGACGTTGCCTGTCTGCAAACTAGAAGTAGCAGGATGGGGGAGTTTTTCAAGGTACCGTTTAGTATTGCACCTAGATTTGCCAGCGGGTTGCGTATTGTAGAATTATATACATTTGTATGCAGAATTTACAAGTGGGACAAACTTTAAACTCAAGGCACTGGAGAAGAATTTCTGTAGGGTGTTAGGAGGCGATTGGAGAAATGGCACCGCTACAGCAGACTGGTTCACTGCCCCGTAAGAGTGGAACAACTGGGCAGGTAATTCCTAGTACAACAGTCTCACACATCTGGATGCCTCAGTTTTTTAACATTGTGTCTATTTTAATATTTTCCACTTTTTGTGAGCTCATATTTTGTTTAAACGCAGTACTGTTAAAACCACTAAAATACATGTAAAGGTTTTCTTAGTCAGAAGTGAAACTATTGCTTGAGTATGTTTGTTTTAATTTTAAGTTAATTTTTCATGGCATTGCTTTCTGGAGTGTTTGAAACGGTTTTTAAAAAATTTCAATTCGCCAAAACTATTTTGAATTACTGTATTCTAGTCGATATGATATTGAATGTACTAGGCTAACAATAAACATTTTGTGCAATTTGGAAAGTTGTTTTCTTGGTGGTTGGGTTTTTTCCCCCCTCCAACACTCACATTCTCTTACTGACCTGGGTGTCTGCCTGTTTGTTTCCACACCAGGACCCCTCCTGTTGTTGGTGGTGAGCCTGACTGGGAGCAGGGAGGGCGGCAGTGCCTGTTCCTGGTGTGGAACCCGGGCTGCTTCTTGCTAAGGGATAAGCTGGGGAACCAAAATCCTCTTGCAAAAGGCCAGCAGCGAAAGCCAGCACCAGTTTTGTAACAGAAGTTACATCATTGACTCTAATGAGGCTTCTGCGCTCTCCCAAGGATATATTCAGATGTCTTTGTTGCTTAGCAGCATGAGCCCTGCTGCCCGTGGATTTGTGCGCCCAAAGCCTTTAGGTGCCTTTGAAAAGCTCCCTTAAATTTGCACGTAGGTGAAAAGCCGTTAGTGGAGACCTACTGAGTGAGTGGTTTGAGCTCTGGCAGACTTTGCCTCCCTTCCTGGTGTGTCCCGTCTGCTTCCAGGAGTGACCCAGAGGTTTGGCGTGCCGGCAGTGACCAGCTGCAGCGGGTGCTTCTGTGCCAAGGTCAGCCAGTGACCCAGCCTTGGCTCCAACAGGGCATTCGGAGCAGACCGCAGGATGTTTGGATGGAGAGCTGGGGTTATTCAGGGTGTTGAAACACCAAAACCCAAGCCACACCACCTTCTGAACTTCGGGAACAGCTTCAAGTAGTAGTGATTTAGGAGCACCAGAAATGGCTTGAATGTCAGTGCTGTGGGAAAGTCCCCGTCTCCTCAAATCGAGAGCCGTGCACTCGGGCAGCCAAGGGTTAGGAAGGGAAGCGGGATTTTATTTTTAAATACGTGTCTTCATATATCAACATGTTTGACTGAATGAAAATGGCTTTTGTCTTAAAGCTGATGGTGGTGCTGAGCAGCTTAATCAGCCTTCTGCTAAATCACTGAAAATAAATCTTGAAGGGACTCTGAGATATTTTTAGCCCATCCTCTGCCTGCAGGCAGGACGAACCCTGCCTGTTATTCCTGACGTGCTCGTCCAACCTGTTCTAAAAAGCCTCTAACAATGGGGATTTCACAATCCTCCCAGGCAGTTTTATTTCAGTATTTCACCCTCTGCCCTCTTAGATGTTTTTCTGCAGTCCAAGCAGTACTTTCTTTGCTGTAATTTAAGCCCGTTACTTCTTCTCCTGCCTCAGAGAAGAGCCCTTATGGGCAGCTTTTCTGTAGCTGGAGACTGACGTTTCTTCCCTTGCTTTGCTCTCCCCTAGATTTAAACAAGCTCAATCCCTTCCATTTTTCTTCAAGGCCACCTCGTTTAACAGAGCCAGCGGGGTGTTGCAGAACGACATCAGACATCATTTCCCCAGCTGATAGTGTGATATAGGGACATGAGAAATTAGTGATCGTGCAGCCTCTGGGCCACCTTGGCAGCAGAGCCTCAGTGCAGGGGGATTTGCCTTCGCAATCCCATTTTTGCAACCCTGGATGGGGGGCTCTTCCAGCCATATCCCCAGGGAAGGGGGCAAATGGCAGGGGAGGGTCCCAGGGGCTGTGAAACTGAGGCAGGGCAATGCAGCAGGTCCCTTCCCTGCATGGGCATCGCTGCCACCGTGTCTCACCTCCCTTCTTCTGGGGCCACGGGGCTCTCACAGCCCCTGTGCTGGGCAACCGGCTCATCTGCAGGGCCAGGGCTGAGCCACAGGGTTGGGCTGAGCAGGTAAACGTGCGTTTCCCAGGGGTGATGTTTCTGGCTGAAGGCTGCAAAAGCGGAGAGGTGAAAGGGACTGACGTTCAGGTGAGAGGAACAAGGTCACTGGTCCCAAATCCTTGTTAAAAGAAATTCCCTCTGGCTGACTTCATCAGCTGAAACCTGGTATTGATTGCAGACTACAAGTGTGGATAGCTCTCGTGTTTTCAGTAAAAATTACGTATATTGATATGGAAAGTGATTGAGCATCAGCCTTTTAAGGCTGAGTTATTTTTTTTTTTACACTCCCAGATGGCAGCTGAAGCATCACACACAGATGCTGCCCCTGCTCCTGGGCACTGCCGGTGTCCTGGTGGGTACAGCCCCTGCCATGTCTCTCACTGGGGTTCAGCCTCCGTAGCCATGGGGCTGGTGAGGCCCCAGGCAAGAAGCCCCAGGAGGGAAGGGGGGGTCCCTTACGCTGCTGCAGCCTCACGGAGCGAGGAACATGCAAGGGAGGAGATACCAGATGCTAAGGAGGAAAGAAACACCAGTGGTTTTGAGCCAAGCCCAGTGCTCTGAGCCACACACGGCTCTTGCGTGACCTCTTGTGTCGGTGCTGACCAGGGCAGGCAGATGTGGTGCGGGACCTGGACACGTCGGTATCGGTACCGTGAGGTGCTGGTGGTACCGCGGGGCACGCTGTGCTGGTGCAGCCACGGAGCTCTGCGTGCCCCTGTGTACCTCCCACTGCGGTCACCCGCTTCACACTTCAGGCACGATTACACATGAAAAGGAACTGCCGACGCGCAGCGGAGTTGGGCAGCCCTTCTCTCTGCCTTCAGAACTTCTGGAGGTACCAGAAGCGATGTGAAGCCTCGGCTGCGTCGGAACCTGGGTCTCCAAAGCTGCCATGGTGTCCCTGACAGCCAGCAGGGACAGCAACGCTAGCCATGATACCCTGGAATTGATGCCACTCATCCAGAAGGTGTTCTTTGCACCTCCTTAAAGATGTGTTTGACTTCTGAGTTTGGGGAGGAGGATGAGCAGGAGGAGCTGGCCTTGGGCGTTGTGCTGCTGTCGGGCAGTGCCTGAGCAGCTCGGTGCTGGATGAAGGGCTCCACCAAACAGTTTAAATTGAGCAGCCAAAAGCAGCCGCGCAGCCCCGGGTCAGTCTGGAACTGGGGATGAACTCTGGCTGGGACGGGGGAGGACCTCTGTGCTGGGAGCCGGCCTCTCCCTGCTCTGCTTCCCACGAGGAAGAGCAGGACTCGGACTCGTTACCCGGTGCTGGGAGTCATAGCTCTACTGTGCCTCACCTGGGCTGTTTCTGGAGGCAATTTTTATAAATACGATGCTGTATCTTATGTCTTTATCCTGCCTGGCATGGGCAGGATGGGGGATTTTCAGTCCTGGGGGCGTGGGGTGGCAGGAGCAGCATCCCGGGGGAGCTCCATCAGCATCTGTCGGCGCACCCAGCCCGGCCTCGCAGGCCTCCAGAGGGCACCAGCAGATTAAAAACGCAATTAAAAGCTGCTTTGATTGAGCCGGGTCTGGGTTGCGGGCAGCGCAGGCGGCTTCCCCCTGCCCCAATGCAGTTTGGGCTGGAACCTGGGGTGTTTGGGCGACGTGGTTCCGCGGGGGTTTGGGTTTGTGGTGCTGGGCTGCTGAGCACCGGGCCATGGGGGCCAGTACCTGTCCCTTTGGGGGAGTTACTGGCAGCTTGGGCTAATGGTCTGAGGAGAGGGGCTCTTTATTAGAGATATGGCTCTCTAAAATAAATATAGAAATAACTTTTAAAAATAAAATCTGCTAAATCTGCTATATGGAAATATACTTTAAAAACTTTTTTATATATATGTGTGTGTGTAAACATATATACATCTTTTAAACCGCTATTTCTCAAGAGCATGCTCACACACAGGCGTGCACAGGACGGGGAGAGGCCAAGC
>VZRU01020643.1:14074-28161 GCA_013398155.1 Pedionomus torquatus
GGGGGGCTCCCCTCCTGCTCCCACTTTCTGCTCCGGCCGTGGGTGTTAAACACGGGCTGGCGTTGCACGAGAGGTGGCATTTCTGAGGGAATTTGCACTTTCTTGTGCAGTTCCAGGGACACGGGAGGATGCGGCCGACTCTGCACCGATTTCTCAAGGCGCATCTCATTACTCATGGACCTACTGCACAAAGCTGTATTTAGACGACCTCTTTAATTGCCAAACCTATCCCTGAAGTCTGCTGAATTCAGTGAGGCAGAAAGGAGAGGTGGCTTCCAGAGGGAGCCTGAGAGCGGCTGGTGGAGCCGATGTGACAGAACATCATTTTATATGCCTTTGTGTGGTTTACAGCAGAGCTCGGCGCCGGGCTGAGGATGCTCAAGGTGGATTTGGTAGTTGCACGTGTAAAGACCTGCTGTGTCTTGTTGTTCCCAAAAGCTTTGCAGCGCATGAGCTTCCCTGAAGGTGCTCCCTGTGCACAGGGCGCTCCTCCTGCCATCCCACCCTGGCTCTCCCCATGGGCCAGAGGACATCAAAGATGCCCAGGCCACCATACTTCTGCTCTCCTGAGACTTCTCTGCTTTAGGCCAGGGTTTCAAAGCCAGATTACCAGCTTCCTGGCCCCCAGCAGATGCCTTGTTGGTGTCTCCATCTCTGATTTACCATGATCAGCAGCAGAAGTTCAGGGGCAGCTCTGAAGACAAAGCAGCACAGAATCAGGATTTGCACCATCGTCCCCCTGGCTGCTTTCAAAATCAGTGGGGCATTTTGGCGAAAGAGAGAGATTTTTTTTGTGCCTGTTTTAACACGGCAAACAAAATGATGACAGACCCTTCTCGGAGACTGGCTTGTCCATGCCACGGAGCCCAGGCAAGTTTTTGTTTTCTCTTTGCAAAGATGTCCAGTTGCTGGAGCAGGGAAAGGCCCTGGGAAGGTACCGTCCCAGGCTGGAAACCCACCCGGCAGCCGGAGAAGGAGGGAATTTCTGGCCACTGCAGACAAGGAGCTTGAGGTAAATACATTTTATCCAAAGGCATGAAGGGGTTGAGCTCTCTCCTGTTAAAACACCTCTACACTAAACCAAAGGTGCTCGTAGCAATGGAAGAGCAAGAAAATGACTAAGTTTGGGTCCAAATATTTGGTGTATAGAAAGCAGAATTGTCCACGTGTGGGTATTAAGAACACCTTTAAGGTTTTCGCTCTCTCAAAGGGAACATCTGCAGAAGAAAACTTAACCTGGAGCTCTCCCAATGCCGGGGCTGACCACAACGTAATCACCCAAACGAGGTATAAGGTTAAAATTAAACACCTGTGTGGAAAAGTGCTTGCAGAAGAGAAGTCCGCATTTGCCTGTGAGCAAGAGAATAAAGGCATTCATCCAGCTCAGTGAAATGCTGTGAGATCTATGGGTGGGAAGTGCTAAGTATTACAATTATTATTTACTATATATTAATATTTGTTATTCAGGAGGATTTGTGTGTGGAAAGAACTTGGAGGATCTGGTCTGGCTTTGTGTGTGCTGGGACTCTCGAGGGATTTTTTTAGTGTCTACCACAATTATAGCTGAGGACTGAGTGAAAACTTGTGGTTTTACTCTACAAAACATTCAGTTCAGCAACTGCCCATGTTTTCAGGGAAAAAAAAAAAAAGGCATAAATGAAAAAAAAATGTGTTTGAACAGTATTTCAACAGTGTGGCTGGAGAAGGCTTTTTAAAAAGGGATCCCACATGGCTATGGGGGAAAACTGTAGGCTTAGGCTCTTAGTCCTAAAATTGAGCACCGTGCAGGAGGGTGTCAGGTCTTTTAATCCTCCTCTGTCTCCCCCAGCCTGCAGAGAAAATCCACCTGCATGTCCTGCTCACGGAGGTGGGTTTTGCCTCTGTGTTCTTTGTAGCGGTTGATGTTTTGTATGAGGATGTACCCGGCTGGGGCTTTTCTGGCTTCACCTTTTGGTTCTTGCAGAGGAGGAGAGCAGAACACTTCCCCGTCGACTTGAGGAAGTTGGATTTTTGTGTTTTGAAAGACGACACGTCTCTCTGGGTGAACTGTAAAAATTGCCAAAAAACATTTAAGGTGTGTTTGTATAATTGCTTACTGTACGTCTCCGGATTAGCCAGTGCATTTAGATGTTTAGTTTTAAGGACCAGAGTTTATTCTGCTTCATGCTTAAGTAAACACTGGAAGTTTGGATCCTCCGTACCGGATAAGACCTCTGGTTCATCAGGTCTGGTATCCTGCCTCTGGAAGTGACTCACAGCTGATAGTGGGAGAAGCTGCAGTGCCAGAGTGCAGCGATGGAATTGGGATGTGTGTGCTGGGATGCAGGGATCAGCTGGGCACCTCAAGCTCCAATCCTGCCCCACCTGGGCAGCAAACCCTTTGGCTTCGCATCATTGCACCTTCCTTAGATTTAATACACCATAAAATGTTAGAAATTCTTCTTCAAAAGAACCTCGTGGTCTTCATCGATAGCACCCGCTCGCTCTTTTCCCCATCGTGGCCATCCCGGCACTCTGCCATGAGAAACCTCCTGTGGTTTCTGCTCTTACACACCAGCGTGTCCCGGCATAGCTCCTCCCTGGTGTGCTGGGGTCCTCGGTCACGGCTCACACAGAAAGAAATCGCTGGTATTACGGGCTGCAGGTGGGAAAAGCATTCCCCAGGTTTACATCGGCATTTATAACCACTCCTCCCATCGCTACGGTGCATCTGAGCCAGGCTGCGGTTTGGTTTTTTTAAACTTCAACCCTTCTGTGACATATAATAACTCTAAACTGCGTTACAAGCCAAGATTACAAGGTATAACATGAGGTGAAACAGTATATGGGAAATAAGGATGCATGAAAGGTTTTGTACAAAGGAAGTAACCCACTGTACATAAACTGGGTAGTTGCTCAGGGCAAACCTTTAGGATTTGATGGATTATTATCCCTGGGATCCCGTGTTAAAGGGTGTTTATTTATTATAGCTGCCTAGTCCTCCTCCTCCCACCGTGTCCCAGCCTTGGGGCTCTGAAAGGCTCAGAAATGCCACTTTTCCTTGGCTACTTCTTCACCGATCCCCGTCGCTTGGGGGTCTTCATTTAAGGCTGGAGCTTAGACCTCAGCTTCTCTCCTGCTGTCTGCTCTGAATACACAGGAGAAACGTGGTCCAACTGTGAAGATTTAGCACTCCTGTCCTCAGGAAACCTGCGTGTGCCTGCTCTGTCTCCTTGTCCCCTGTGCCCATGTGTCCCAGCCCTGCCACCCTGCTGCCACTGTGGGTTTCCACCTGATGCTTTTTGCAAGAGCTCTGAAATTGTTCCAGTTCTGTTACCATCTAATGTTGCTGCCGAGCATTTCCAGTGCCCTCATAAAAAATGCAAATGCAGCGAGACAGATCCCAATGGATGGGCCTCCTGAGATGCCTTCCTCTTGGTTGGATGGTTCTGATTCTAACTCATGAAGGCAGGTTGGAAACTCTCCTGTGAAAATGACTGGAAATCCTGTTTTCAGGAGGGGTACAGGTTTTATGTAGTACAAAAACTTCCTAGATCTGACTGAAGGAGTACTTTGATATTGAATTGAGGCCAGTTCAGGTCCCTCTCATGACAAAAGAGGCAGAAAAAGAACAAGAATATTAGCTGTGAGCTTGTGATGCTCCCCCTGTTCCCCTTTTTTTCAGCACTTCATTTAGACCAGTTTGTTTCACATTTCTCCATTTCATGCTATCTAGCTGAAAATCTAAATACAGTGCAAAATTATCCAGGTCCACTCTTTTTTTTTTGGTGTGTTTTGTTTTGTTTTGAAGTTCGGGTTGTCTTTGTTTTGGTTGGAAGGCAAGAGGTGTGACTCACAGAGCAGGGTACATCCCTAATCCGCTGACTGCAGTGACACTCCTGGCAGGACTGGGAACTGGGGAGTCGCTTTTGTCTCTGACAAAAGGAACATCATGTCTGAAGCATGTATTACTTGATAAGATATTCCTCCTGCAGAGACGGAAAGGAAATAAACTTGGAGGCCAGAGGCAGAAATTACATTATCCATTACGCCTGGCAGCACATAGCCCACGGTTTAGTCATGGGCAGTCGTCACCATCGCTCCCGTGGCTCCCCTGGAAGGATTATTCTGCAGCCTAACACATCTCATCCTCGAGAAATATTTCCTGATATTCAACCTAAAGCTTTCTTTTCTTAATCTCATCCCATTACTCTTTGTTATGCCCCATGTATAATTCCTCTCCCTCCTTGATGTTTAGAGCCTCCAAATACTTGTAGGCTGTTATCATGCCCCCTTAGTCATCTCCTGGCTGAGCTACACGTGTTTGGATCTTATAACCTCTCCTTAGAACTTAGCCCACACTCTCCATCCTGGCCACCTTATCGCGGTCCTCTGCTTTTCTCCACCCCCCTTCCCAGTCCCTTCCTCTCTGCTGTTCTGCCACGAGGAGCTCTGACTGGGATGCAGCTTTTTCCTGCAGAACTGGGCAGGCAGTGCTGTCCCCATGGGACATCCTTTGGAAAACACACTGGTGCCCATGTCCTGGCCACACTGTCACACCTCATGGTGCTCCTTTCTCATGTCCTGCAGATTCTTAAGACGGAGCCAAGCTTGGACCAAATTGTATTTTCAACTGGCTTTGCCTTTGTTCTTCCAGATCCTTTTCCAGCTCCTCTCCTTCATCCCAGGGAAAAGGGAGCCAGGAGCCACCTCTTTCCCCTTCCCTGGGCAGCAGGGCTTGTGGAGTTGCTGCAAAGATCCCATCTTGCAGTGGCTTTCATTTTCTTGAGTTTTTTCTTACCCAGAGGAGAAGCTAAATCCCATGGGCTATTTGTAGGATTGTTAGTGTCAACGCTGGTGGCTGGAGAAGGATCCCAGGATGTCTGCATTTAAAGAAGCACCTGCCCAGCAGCAGAACCCTCCCACAGATTGCCCACGGGCTCAGAGACCACGGGAAGATGCCACGAGGTACGAGGTCCCTCTTCCCTGGCACTTGTCTCCCATCACCCAGTGGCAGCCCTGAAACCCAAAACTCCTCCTTCCAGCCCAGGGCAAGCTGGCTGCTAATTCCTCCCAGTGTAAATTTACCCCCAGAGCTGTTTTCTGACAGGAGGGCAGGCTGAGAGAGGGCTGCCTGGCCACTACAAATTAGAGCATTGAGTGGCAGCTCTCGCAGGGATGCTGCTCCCTTCTCCTGACACGCCGGGCCGCCTCGGGCTGCAGGCTCTTGATGCTCAGTGCAGTCATCGTGGTATTTTCCCCCTCGGTGCACTGCAGTTAATTATTTCTGTGTTGGGTTGCAGCTATCATCTTCCCCTCACCCGCAGCGCCTGCAGCAACGGCAAGAGTGAGAGAAAAGGGGTGACTGGGAACCCTGCACGGTGGGAGTGGGGCAGCTGGTTCCATGCAAGCCCTTCCCCTCCAGGATTGCTGTGCTGGTGCTGGGCTGTAACTCCTGGTGATGGGATTTTTTGCTTTCCTCCTTCTTCAGCATGGGAGGAGGATCCAGATCCACCTGCAGTGGCAGGAGGGATGTGCTGCTGGGGCAGGTAGAAGCCCAAGGGTTAGGTCACATCTTGTGTCACATAAAGATGATGATCCCTGTTCTCCAGCAGCTGTCTCTGAAGGTGAAACCATCGTGTCTTGCAGAAGCTGGGCTGGGAGGGGAGATCGAACCCTGGCTGACAGTGGCAGTGGCCAGCTCACACTCAGCCTCACACTGATGATGACTGCAGGACACTGATTTTCCTTCTGGAGGCAGAAATCTAGCAGAACTGGGCCACACTGGAGTCCTCTGGTCCAACCAAATCAACTTGGGAGGAATTGTGGCAAACCATCACCTTTAGACCACTAAGGGATGGATAATACCTGCAGTCAGCATGCTGCAAAGGAACCTCCCACCAGGTGAATCCAACCCTCCTGTCAGCACCTCTCGGGGCAGGTGGCATCAGATTGGCAGCTCCTTTGCCAAGTTGTAAAATGATGTGGCTGAGCTTCCATCCAGTTCTCATCCTGGTGGTGGTGGCAGGGGCAGGAGCTTGTGTTAAATGCCTCTGTGAACCCCAGGAAAGGTGTGCCCTTGGAAAGCCCCGTTTCATCACTGTCCATCGCTAACCCCTCAAGAAGGGCAGGAGCTTCTTCCGAGCCTGGTGACACCGAAACGCCCACCAAGGGCTGTGCACAATGCCAATGGCTGTCACCACAACCTGGGGACAGGGCAGTGCCGGTGGCACAAGGTAGGCACAGCCTCAGGGGCATGGTCCTGCGGTGGTGTGGGTGGTGGAAGAGGAGCCTTCCAGCTGGACGAGGAGCATCGCTCCATCCCATCACGCAGCCAGCCCGCAGGAGAAACGCTTGGCATCACACGTGGAGCTCCGCACAGACCAACCGGTGTTGCAGGCAGGTTGGCTGTCAGGCCAGAAAGCGTTTTACCCTTCAAAATCCGCTTTGAATAGCACAAAAAACTGGCACCTCCTTGTAATTAGGGAGTTGGGGAGTTATATTGACAACGTGAGTCACGCTGCTGCCTGCTTTGCGAAGCTGGTTGCCCGTGTTACGTACCCATGCACTCAAACACAGCCTTAGTGTGAAGGGTTGCTGCCACCCTTTCCTTTTCCCAATTTTAGGAAATTAATATTTTCACAAGTGCAAACAAGTTAATTGTGAGCGATTCACAGGTTTGGGAAGTGTAACTTTGTACAAGTCTGCCGAAATTTGCCGTAAACCCGCAAATATCATGCCATGACCTTTTTATTTCCTTGTTTCAGGTTTGTAATTTGCAGTCAAATAAATCAGCAACTATTGGCAGCTATCAATTGCCCCTGTTTTATGCATCTGGACCTGACCAAATTTGGGACTTAATTTGCATTTTATCTTTTGAAAGAAAAAAAAAAATAATTTATTGTGGGCAATTTTATTTTATTTTATTTTATTTTATTTTATTTTATTTTATTTTATTGGGCAGTTTAACATGGAAAAGGGTTGATGTTGCGTGGGTCCTATTTTTCCAGAGGTTTTGCTCGGCTGCATGTTTGCTCAGCAGAATCCTTTCTGCTGTTCTTCCTCGTACCTATTCTTTCAATAAATACTGTTTCACTGTGATCTGACAAGCTCATACTGCTCCGGTGCAACGACTTGCCCATACATATTGTGGTGTTGTATTAAAGAGCTCCCTCATTATTTCGGTGCAGAGTGTATCTCCAGCATTTGTCAAGGCTTGTTCGATTCAAACGTGTTTGTCTTATCAGAGGGGAAAAAACCAACCAGCCCTTTAGAACTGTCACTGAGGACAATTAATAATGTTAAAAAAACCAACAAAACCCAACCCAACAAAAAGAAGAACAGTGCACCCTAAGGAACGCCTTGCTCTTATGGCACCAATAAGGAAATAAGGAATTGAAGCCAATTTGGAAATAAACTCTGTGTCCCAGGTTGAATGCACGCCCAAAACGAGGAGTGTCACGTAAGGAGACAGGGGACAGCTGGATGCATCAGGGATGCTAAAGCTTCCGAGCGTCCTCCCTCATGGACCGACCCCGGTCCACTGAGGTCTGAGGTCAGCCCTGTCCCTCCTCCAGGCAAGAGGATGGCTGAGAAATGTGCTCTGCTTCTCCTTCGTGCCATTAACGTGTAATGGAAGTGTTTTGTGAATGCTTCAGTCACTTGCCAGGAAAACTTAAAATGCTAGTGAAAAGTCTCCAGCGGTATTCAAAAAATCCCCAAGTGCCACCAGCTCCATGGCCGTTTGGAAGACCTACATTAAACATTTCATAGATGAAGTTTTCCTTATTCTAAATCCACACGTTTAGCCAAAAGTAGCTGAAAAGCTGAATTTCATGCTTTTTGATCTCTTTGTTTTTCACACTGGCAGGTGGAACAGAGACAAGAATTCCAAGTCTTTTACCTACAAGGCTTAATATTAATCTGATATCACTGATACTAATTTTATACTGACACAGTCCCGTTCACATCGCTGATGCCACAGAAATTACACAGGTGTTATCTCTGCTCCAGAAAGCTTCCATGGAGCTCTGGTAAGGTGAGGATGATGTGTCAATCTTCTGTGCTGGTTTTACACCTGCAAAGCCCCCGGATTCGGTTGCTCTCAAGGGTGCGTGTGGATTGTCACTTCTTGCCTTTTTTTTTTGCCTCAGGAGCCCGTCAGTAAAATAGATGTCACCGTATCCCATTTCAAAACGCTCTGCGGTAGCTGCTGCTGGTGTTACAGGAGTATTCCCAGGCTTCTCTCACAGTAGATTAAATTTTCAGATGATAAAAGTGTACGGTATTTTATTTCTCAGGATATACTTTAATTTCTTGTTGCTTTATTCAAAACCCTGCCGTGACCCAAACCCGTGCTGTCCCAGTGAACACTGTAAGCTCTAACACCAGAGGATTCAAACACACGTGCGGTGCAATCTGAATAGCAGAAGGTAAGCGAGATGACTTTACAGTTGTTGGAAAAAAGCAGCTCACTGGCTTTTGTTTAGTGCTTGCTTTGCTCTTGCCACCATGTGGTGCAAACCCAAGAGCTCCCCTTCTACCTGAATGTGAAGCTACTCAGCAGAGCTCTCTATATTTTGGAGCTGCTCTGAGGAAGAGAAAGCCAAACTTTGCCTTTGCTTAAGTCAGAAGATTTAAGAAGATTACAAAGCTTGGCTAGTATGACTTGTTGAGCGCTTAGAAGAGTGGAGTGTGGTTGAGCACCTTCCATTTGCAATCTCTTTGGTGCTTTTTACCCGCTGACTTCTGTGGAATTACTCACTTGCGCTGTTCTGTGCTGTAGGGACCTCACAGGGTCCCCCCTGAAGACGACGTGTCCCTTTGCTTTCAAGACAGAGAGTGAAGAAGACCCCAAGGAGAGAAAGAAGACCAGCCCGTAAGTACCATCATTGGAACAGGTTGCCCACACTGGAACAGGTTGCCCAGGGAAGCTGTGGCTGCCCCATCCCTGGAGGTGTTTAAGGCCAGGTTAGATGGGGCTTTGAGCAACCTGCTCTAGTGGGAGGCATCCCTGCCCATGGCATTGGGGTTGGAACTCGATGATTTTTAAGATCCCTTCCAACTCTAACCATTCTATGGTTCTATGATCCCTTCTCATTCATGAAGGACAGATTTAAATGGCTTGAACCAGATATTGCCATAGCCGGGGGGCATGAACGTGTGCACAGCTTCTTTGGAGCCTCTCTGTCTTTTCCTTCCTCAGCCTGCCGAGATTCCTGGCCGTGGGATGCAGGGCTGTTCGTACGGCTGATGTGGCGGTCTCCTGCTCTTACTAAATGGAGCAGAGCAATTCCCATCGCTCTCAACCTGGGTTGCGTTGCCAGCGCTCAGTTCCCTTGGAAAGCTTTGGTCTGATCGCACACGTTCAGCACAGGCTCTTTTTAAGCAGTTTCCAGCACTCTCCATAGAAAAAAGGGGAAAGGATAATGATCCTGCGTGGAGATTTTGGAAAGAACTGAGCATAACCTTGGTGGCCAGGCTGACATTCAAGATCTTCAAGGCTATGTGCTTTGCTGCTCTTTTGTACTGCTCCAAGGCAAAGATAATCTAAGGTAATTAAAGTCCTTGTTTCCAAGTACGTCTCCACATACAGCCCTGTCTTGTCGTCGGTATTTCACTTATTGCTCTCAGCGTGTGCAGAGATCTTTGTAAAAGCAACACCTGCTTTTTCTCCTTCTCTACCATTTCATTCCATTAGATGCATTCTTTCCTGACATGCTCCAAGAGACTACACGTTTCCAAACCTTGACACACTTGGATTTTACTTTCTTTGCACGTGTCCCTGGCAATGGCCTGCAATCATTAATTATGACCGTTAGCAGAGGTTTAGTACAGCTGAACTCAAAACTGGAGCCCCAGAGCTGGTTGTCCTGCCTGAAGCCATGATTTTGTGACTCTCTCAAGTAGACACAGCTGCCAAGGAAGCGGGTCTGTGCTCCTCCAAGGCGAGGCTGATCCCGGTTGCCTATGACCATCCCTTCAGTGCCCCTGCGAGCCATCAGGTCCACAAGACCCAGGATGGGTTAAAACAAATGAAACATGAAAAAAAACCCAGAGAATTCCCTGACATTTTTCCCCCAGGGGTCCTGGACACAATCTGGAAATAAGATGCCCCAAGGAGGCTGAGCATCCTTCTTGCAGGCGACCAGTTCCCACACTGCAGCATTAGGGGCTGGTGCTGAGTTTCCCAACCATTTCTTTTTTTAACAACCAGAAATTTTTCCACTATTCCCCTTATGTACTGCAGTCCTGGTAAGGAACACGGTGGCTGTGACTATTGTATCAGAGCTCACTAAATCTTTTAGGAGTTCTGGGTATTTGGGCTCATGCCCCGAGGACCATTTCCATCTCTGTTGCTGTTGCTGAAGCCTTTTTCCAGTTCAGGTTCCAGTTCCCTGAGGAAAGAGGTTGCAATTTCCCTCTGCTTCCTACTGAGAGCTGCCCTGTACGAGCTTTGAACTTTATAGGAAACATGAGCATCTGCCATAAAATCTCAATCTCTGCCATCCCTGAACAGCAGCATGCGTGCAGCGAATTTGCACATCCTAGATTTTGCATCTTTGGAGCTGCAAGATGACCTGTGCCTGCTCTTCCTAGGTGTCAAGCTCAGGTCTGTCTTCCTCAGGAGGTTTGACTAGTGAAGGCTGTCAGGCTCTTGTGATGGAGGATGGTCCAGGTTTTGAAGGTGTTGTTCTCAAGTTCAACAGAGCCTCGGGCCAGGCTCTGCTTTGGAGACCAAATTCCTTTTCCCACTAGACCATCTGATTACAAATAACCGTGACTGGATGTTGTATGTCGAAATCCATAATCCCCTGCAAATTGTTGAAAGTCTTGTCCATTGAACTGCAGGCCATTATCAGACATAACAATTTATGGGATTCCATGTCTGGTAAGTGCAAATATAATGTGTGCTGTGACATGATTTGGTGTCAGATTCTCTGTATTATTGGATAATATTATATAGTTCCAGGCTTAAGTGAATAATAACCCCAATTAAAATGTGATCTTTGCCAAAAAAGTATAAATAAATCCATTTTAGACAGCTCAAGTATTTCATTGTCAAGCTATTTTATTTTTAAGTCCCCATTTTTATTTTACAAGTTACTTTTCTGTGCATGAATCTGTGACCAACACACTCCATCTCCGTCTCTCCTTTCATTTTGCTCTAAGTGGTGAGTGGGGAATAACACTTCCATGTCCAAAAACCCTTGCCTGTGCTTGTGCTGGATGACTTTGATCAGAAATTGTACGGTTGCGCTATGTTGTCAAAGAGCTTTTCAATTTTTTTCTCCCCCCTTTTATCAAGGTTGACTTTGCTGTATTGGGAAAGACGTGAGAAGGTTTGTGGTGCAGATATCCTCAAGCAAGACCTACCCAAGCTAACGGCGGGTCAAAGGCAGCAGAGATGGACAACGTGTTGCTCCTCCACACGAGTTATCCTGGGCTGGGTGCTGCATTAACAGGTCCGTTGTCCTTTTGGTACCCGAGCGTGTACAGGGGCTTTGGGAGCTGTGACATATTTTATAGAGTCATCAGCTTGCTTGGAGCAAACTCACAGATTTCGAACAAAGTACCTCATTTTTCAGTGGAGACGTGTTAAGATGCTTAAAATAATGTTTGCAGCCATCGGGCTGTACTCAAAAGCGGTGTAGATCTTGGGGGTTTACTTGGCAGGGGATTGTGCTAAGTATAAGGATTTATTGCCTGCTTTGCACTTGGATGCTATGTTTTACTCTACCAGTAAATAATGAGGGCAGCAGAATTGTAATTTAAATTCTTAGAGAAATTTGGTTCTTAACCTCTTACTGGATGGCTGGTCTTGGAAGAACAACTTATTCTCTTGCTTAGGCAGCTAAAAAGTGGGATAGAAACCAGCATTTCTAGTGGTTTCTGTTGGAGGAGGAAGCATATGTAAATGTTTCCATGAACCTTATTCTTACCTGGAGAATAAACCCAACTGAAAGGTGAAAACCAAAAAGAAAAACGGGGTCAAACACTCTGCAAGTATAATGCTGTAATACGACGTAGAGCAGCCCTGGTTCAGTGAGAGAGAAATTGGAGCAAGTTAAAATGTGTGCTGTGCCAGGGAGGTTGTGAGTGAGGGAAAGACGTGAAGTCCCGCGGGATCGCATCTCTGCAGGGAAATCCCACCGCCGAGGAGATAGGATCACTTTCCTCGCCTTGATACCCAAAACCTTTCTGGCCCTCCAGGGTCTGGCTATGACTTTTCTTGCTTGCTGTGGACTTGAGTAACGCTTAGTTCTCCATTTGGGTTCCTGCTGGCTGGGGAGGGTATATTTTTAAACAGCGTTAGTGGAAATTTTGATTCAGGGCTTTCTGAAATCCCTGGAACTGAAAGCTTGAAGTTCAGGCTGCTGCATGGTTTCCCTGGACACGTCCTCTTTTTCTGCCTGGAAATTTTATACCAGTGGAATTAGGGGATTTTACATATTTATCCAGGATTTCCAGCATCTGGTGCCTGGCTGGAGCGGTAGCCCTGCCTGCCCATCGCTGATGCGGATTCACAGGGCTGTGCAGCCCCGGGGCAGCCTAGTCCCCCCGGCATTGCTGGATAAGCTGTGTGTGCCCGGCCACTGTGGGGGCCAGCGTGGTTGACCTGATGCTTGCCAGGAGGATGCGCTACAAAGCACATAGTTCACTTTGGGCAGCCCCACAGAGATAACATGTTGTCGTTGGGTCACTGCTTGAGCTCAGCTGTCCTGGTGAAAATCAGGAGCGATGCTATTTTGAAGGATGCAGTTTACCCGTGGGAAAGTAAGAGGAGCATCAGCCATGGGACTGCGAAGGGACTGAGAGCCTTAATAACACGAGAATGGCTGGGTTTTTTATTCTTGTAACTCATCATTTGTTGTAAGAGCCCACAAAATGCTTTGTCCTCAGGTAAATTCTTGAAGAGAAATGGTTTCCCCTTTCACCTGTGGACAGTAGCTCCGTCTGAGGGAGCTAAACCAAATCAATCAATTACGGATAAGAGGAAAACCAGTTTCAAGAGAACTGATGATAAATTTGCACTGGACTTGGCAGAAGCCTGCAATGTTGGATCCAACCGAAAATTGGCTCCATGGGTGCCGAGACACGGAGCTTCCTCGGCTCTTTGGCTCAGTCCTCATCAACCGATTTCAGCTTCAGTCCAAGAAACTGCAGAGGATCTCCAGTGCCTCCCCCGGCTCCACTCCTTCCAGAGCCCATCCTGTGGTCCTGCCGGAATTTCATGGCACGTGAATGAGGAGGTGCTGAGAGGGGTGGTGGGCTGGAAAACTCAAACCTTCTGTTTGTGCAAAGGATGATTTGAAGTCTTCTATTTCCGAGGTATTTAAATTTTTTTTTTTCCCTGTTCGCCAGATTTCTTTCATGAATTTTGTTTGACACATTTCCAAGTTCTTGCAGAAGCATGAGAAAAAATGTTATTTAAATGGATCTCAACATTTTAGTTTATCAAACCCCCATTCACCCTGTGAATATGACAACCATTCACTAAAGTTTTCATAATATTTTGAAAAAGGGACTAGAGAAAAGTGAAGATTTTCATCCAATATAAATATGTGCAATGCAATGAGCAAATTTTCCTCGTAGGTTGTTTTGGCTAAAGAGCTATTGCTCAATAAGGAGCATTCATTTCCTTTTTCTTTCTCCTAGACCTAACTGATTGTCTCTTTTGTGGGGAGTGGTGTTGGGTAAATCTGGTGGCTTTGCTAATCCATAAACAAGGCGCGAGACAAGAATCATTGGCCAACAGAAATGAATCAGAGTCCAACCGCCAACTTTATAAACGTGATGATGCCTTACTGTCTTCTATTTTAATACCAAACTAGATTATTTTGGAACTGAATGCCTACAGTTTGTTGATCACAGAATCACAGAATCACCTAGGTTGGAAGGGACCTTTTAAGATCATCTAGTCCAACCAATGGAGGTGGGGGGAGGAGAGCAGGGGGGGGGAGAATCCCAACAAACAAAAAAAAACACCACACAAAAAAACCCAACAACCATAAACACCACCCCACACCACCCAACACTAAGCCATATCCTTGAGCACCAAGTCAACTCCTCTCTTGAATACCTCCAGGGATGGCGCCCACACCACC
>VZRU01020643.1:28211-42368 GCA_013398155.1 Pedionomus torquatus
CTGTATGGGAAAAAAATTTTTCCAAAATTTTTTTTTTTTTTTTTTTTTTTTTTCTGGAGCCTTGTTGCACATTTTAGGCACCTCCTTGCTGAGAAGTTGCCTAAAGCAGGTGGTTAGAGGCTGAAATCTCTGTGGAGAGTCCTCCATTTCTGTTAACCTTTCTGCCAGGTCCTTTGATTTGTATCCTGCATGATAAAATTTAAACAAACTGAAACAACTGAGGTTTATCTTTTTTTTTTTTTTCTCAAAATAATGTTGAAAATTATTTGAAGGGGCAGTGAAAAATTGTGATTTAAGATGATTTATGCTTTGAGTTAAAGAAAAGTAAGAAGCAAAGTAGTTTTAACATAATTTCAACCTCCAGGAGAGCTTTCTGTGTAACAAATTTATCCCTTTCCTGTGACTCCATGAAGGGCCATTCATCCATTCATTAACATTTTGTGGGAGATGAACAAAATTCAGAGAACTTTGCTGAATCTGGGCACGAAAAACTAACACACTGTTGAAGAGACACAATAGTAATCTATTTAGTGAGGGAAATCTGACTAGAGATTAACTTTGCTCAGGATATTTTCTAATAGGAAAGAAGCAGTGGGGTCACCCAGATCCCTTTGAAAATTTATTGCTGTGCTCAGGAATTCCTCGTACATACCAGGACTGGGAATCTGAGTAGCAGGCTGTTGTGGCAAGTAAAAAAATAAATGGTGTTATCTTGATAGCCAGATAACACAGTATCTGCTCACATAAAGTCATTTGGAGAATATTGTTTGTGAAAACCCCTTTGCTTTGGATCCATTCCTCCTTCTTTCCGTTTTCTGATAAAAAAATCCTAAACACCAAGCAGTTAAAGGCTGCCATAAAACTGAGAAGAAACACTGACACTGGTGCTTTATCATGCTCCATCTGGGAGGCGAGCCAGCTCTTCCTACTTCAAGTTTATTTCTACTACTCTGCTTTACCTCAGATAATGTCTCATAAACAGTTAAGAGGGTCATTTATAAACGTCTCGGAATGGTTATTGCTCTCATCATAGGCTTTGGATCTTCGTGCTTTCAGCTAGTGAACATCAAGGTAAAAACCAAAACAAATTCCCAAGCCCAGGGCACTGGCTGTTTGGGAAGAGCTCCCCGTTGCAGGACAGAAAAGTTGCTGTTTTTCTCCACCTTGTCTTTTAATTATAAGCTTCATCTCTCAGATTAGGTGAGCCTAGCTTTCCATGCCTGGTATACAACTGAACTTGTGCTAAACCAAGGAGTAGGATGCCGAAACCCAGAGCTGGACTGGAGCATTTTAACAGAATGTGCCCCCAAACAATTGGATTACTCAGCAACCAAGTCTCTGGGGGGCAAAGCCATAGTTTCAACCGAGCTTAGACACATTTTTCCCAAGGTTTTTCCCCAGCTTTGTTAACAGAATTAAAACCACTGGTTGCCAGTGACAGCAGGATATGTTGGAAGGGCATGGAAGACTGCTTTCTCCTCCTTCTCCTTCTCCTTCTCCTTCTCCTTCTCCTTCTCCTTCTCCTTCTCCTTCTCCTTCTCCTTCTCCTTCTCCTTCTCCTTCTCCTTCTCCTTCTCCTTCTCCTTCTCCTTCTCCTTCTCCTCCTTATTTGTGCCTTGCTCGTGGGTGCTCCTGTTTTTGGGAGAAGACAGATCCCTGCCTGCAGGTATTACCTGGCTGCTTGTAAAACCCAGGTGCCCGTTCCCAGATTGGCAAGCACATGATATATCTTATTATCCCCCCAAAATGTTGCATATTTAGCTTCTGACTGTCTCTCATCACACAATACCCACAGCTGGGATTGCCAGGGATGCCCCATCCACCAGGCTCTGAGGTGGTGATTCCGGGAAGCAGGAGAGAGCAGCTTGGGGAAAGGAGCTGGCACAACCCAACCATTCTCAAACTCATGATGAGCAAAAATAACATCCCCGTGCCCTGTTTCAAGTGGAGGGAACAATAAGGGCTCCTTCCCCAAGTTCCTGTGCGATTCAGGCCACTTTGTGAAAAAATCAGCTTTTGGCTAATTTCTTGTGACTGTGTTTGAAGAGGCGGGCTGCATAAAAAGACATTTACAATAATCTTTCATGTTCTCCAAAGGAAAAGAATCCACCTGTGTAATCTTTTAAGTTAAGCTTCCCTCAGGTCTTGTTTAACATTATGAAAATGGCAGCTCATATAATTTTATTACCTGAGCTAAATATGATTCTTTCTCTGTCTTCCAGCTATTTCTCCTAATCCATATCAATAAAACTACTAGGGTATAATGATTTTATAGGCTGCTGCTTCTTCATCTTCTTTCTTTTATTGCTCTGAATGTATTCTTTTCAAATAAACTAATTAATCTCCCAATTAGAAACCCAAAGTACCATTACGCAATGCATGCAGCTACATCAGTCAGGAATGCAGAAGCAGAGATGACCAAATATTTACTCGTGATGTCCCAGCTCTGAAAGGATTTCTTGGAAAACAGCAAAAAGAGAAGAAGAACCTGCAGAATTGGGAGAGGAAACTGGGAACTCCTGGGATGTTTGATCTGGATGGTTTCAGGATGGGCTATTTGGAAAGGTTCTGCTCTGGGCACCTCTGCCCTTTGGCTGTGGGAAAAGGGAAAGTAAAATATTCCTCTGATTTATTTTGATGGAGAGTGTAGTGGGTTGGTTGCCTGAAACCCTGGAGGAGGCTGCATCCGATCAGAGAACTGAAACTGCAGCAGGCACAACAGATCAGAAATGCTTATTTACTGCAAATACTAAGGAAAACTAACTGTTTTGAATAATGAGAGGTGATGCTGGGGCTTGTGTTCTCTAAACTCATCTCTGATGCTGGCCTTGAGCAAATTGGGTGTCTTCTGTGCCTTGACCCTCCATAAAATAGGAGCGATGAGCGGCACCTCCTTCAAGCAACACTAGAGATTCCAGAGGATGTTTTTAATGAACCCTGCAGTAATCACTAAGTCATTATTAACCCCTATTTTTTTTTTTTTTCAGCCCAAGCCAGTAGTCCCTCCTCATTGAGGGGTAGTTTCTGACTGCTGCAGTCAGTGTGGTATCACTGCTAAAGTTGGAATGGGTGGATGTATCATGGTCTGAGCTTTACTGAGGCAAAATCCCTTCTCGTGCAACACAATATATGTCATTGTAGGCAGGGTGTATTAGTTATCCTTACATACAGGGAAAATAAATGACCGTAAAGCTTGCTAAGTCACACGGTCTGTATTGATTGTCTGTGTCTGCAGAGATTCCAATACTGGATCTCAGTGATTTAAAAACAAAATTAACTGCTCCACCTAATTATAGTTCTGTGCACGTATAGTTGCCTTTGAGTATTTGCAGCTGTCAGGTTCAAATATTTCTAATAACTGTGGCTGTGACATTTGTTCAACAGATGAGGTAAGAATAAAAGATAAAGGGGCAACAGCCTGGTTTGAGGAATGGAAAGAAGATCGGATGCCATGGAGCGCTGTAACATAAGTTTGAAGGTGGACTTGAACGCACCGGGGTTTGCAACTAAAATAAAATGGCAGGTGTTATGGTAACAACACTGGAAAACAACACGGGAAAAACACCTCGTGGAGGAAACGGCTGAGAAATACACTTTACTCCGAGCCCAGACCTGAACGTCAAGGTTTCTCTCTGGAAGGGCTTAATGTCCTTGAGTGGTTTGGACCATTTCTGTCGTGTTTTCCCGTGGCAGGAGGGCAGCGGTGGGCAGATGTTTGTCTTGCTCTAAAGCAGGTAAGCATTAAAACCTTTGTGTAGACACGTTCAACTCCGGGTTTCCCTACAGAACAACCTGCTGCTTCTGCTCACTTTATCCCGCACCATTCATGCGTTTCCCTTCCTTTTTCTGCACAGGAGCTCACTCTCTCCAAGCTGTGCTGAAGTTTCATGCCCTGGATACCCTGCCTGTGTCTTGCATAGCTGATTTTTCTCTCTCTTTCTTTTTTATTTTTTTTCCCTTGCAAATATTTTTTTACACATTTCTGTCCTCAACTGCTGCGATACGCTGTGCGTGAGCCACGAGGTAATGACAGAAATACAGTTTTGCAAAGACTTCCACTGAGAATTCCCATCATGACATTGCTGACAGGAGATACCTTAAAAAAAAAAAAAATCAAAGTAAGGAAAAACACATGTTTGGGTTCTTTTGGTGGTGGGGGAAGTGGAGGGAGGAGAGATTAGCAGACTATTCTCAATGTGTACTTCTTAGATCTATGATCTTTGCTGCAGAATCCAACTGTGCAGATCTATCAAGTTCAGCCACGCTGGAGTATGCCACACAGGTGGATGGTTTAATCTTGACAGTTGAGCTTCCAACTGAAAGGAGACAGAAAGAATGAGATTAAAAAAAAAAACAAAAAAACAAAAAAACAAAAAAAACCCAACCCCAAAAACCCAACATGCTAAAACCTGTTCAGCTCCCAGTCTGGGCTCTGGAGCCGCGCTGCTGGATAACATTGCTGCTTGTGAAACAAAGGCAGAGCTCAAAGGGTGGCTCTTTCAGTCGCAGGTACTGTATTGGTTTTTCCTGAAGCAATTGCTAAATAGCAAGGACCCTCCCACCTCAGAAAATAAAGGCGACGGGGTGCAGCTCTGCTCTGGCAAGGAAGAAACAGGAACACGGATCTGCCTGTGGAGAAATTAAGACTGAAGGCAGCTGAGATCCTTGAGCGCAGTGTGTGTTTCACCAGGGAATGCTACAATACCCCAAAGCGGTACATTTTGGGCTGGATCTTCAAAGCTGCCCAGGTCATGTGCCCACAGAGTTCCCGTTTCATCTGAATAGGCCAAAACATCCAGTTCTCAGCAGAAATATTTCGGCGTTGCCCCTCTCACGCCTGGGCGCATCCCAAGCGCACGTTGCATTTCTGCTGCAAGCTTCTAGCTGCGTGAGCAGAGTTACCCATGCAGGGCTTGGGTTAACGTTAAAGAAGGGGAATGTTAATGAAATGCTTAAGCACATACCTATGACACAATCTGAAACAGGTGGATGTGGAGCGATTGAAGGCCTCTCGCTTCACTCAAACCATATGTGAAACTCCTACTTGCCATCCTAGGAGCAATGATCAAGGGCAAGAGATGGCTGTTAGTGAGCATGATTTAAAACTGACTTTGGAAAGAGTTATTTATGCTTTGGAGCCTCCTCAGATGTGTACCCAGTAGGAAATTCTGTAGCTACACCTGTTTACACATCTTTCAGCTCGCTGAGATGCTAATGAGAAACCCAGCCCTCGTGGGCACAGTGAAAAACTGTAACAATTACTGAACTCCAGAAAGAAAATGGGTTTTGGTGACTGATTTATCAGCAGGCAGATAATTCACGCCAGGAGTTTCGAGGGGCCACTGGGCTGAGCTCAGCTTTTGAGGCGCAAGGCCAGAGACTGCGTCCAGCTGTGTCCCAGAGCCAGGGACTGTCTGAGCCCAAGCTCCCTTCCACCTCTCTTTCTATTCGCATATTTGTGAAGAGTTTTAGACTTAACAGGGCTTCAGGTCACTTCATTCTTTCTGCTGAGATGGTTTCTTCATTCATTTATTCTTGGCACCATGTGCAGCTGAGGGTCTCCCACTGCAGCACAGTTCACAGGCTCAGCACCAGTTTAACAACGCTCTGCCCTGAGCCTTAGCCATTGGTGCTGCTTGTTAATTTAAGGAGAGAGAAACCAGTGTCCTTAGACTCAGGACGCATGCAAGGGTGAACCTCCATCACTACACTCAGTCCTTGAGGGTCCACGTCCAGCTGCAGATTGATGGAGCATCCTGCAACAGTGTGCAGGGTCTCTGGAGAGGTCTCTGCCTGCCGTCTGCAGAGAGCCGTAAGAAATGGCATTTCTTTGACAGAAGTGAGCCATGGTGCACCCTCTCAGAAACCACAGAGTGGTGGCAACTACTTCTCCAAAGGACAGAAACAAGGCTTGATGTTAGAGGGTCTTGGTCCTCTTTCAAAAATCCCCTGAACTTCCTTTTCCAAATCCCCACCATCTCCTCCAGGCAAGTGCCGGGGCTAAAATCAAAGACCCGTTTGAAGAGCTGGTGAAAACCTTCTGCAGGTGTGTGGAGACCTTTCCACTAGAGATGCCCAGACCCGGAGCCAGATCACGGGGCGGCGCCAGCACCCTCTGCACAGCAACGGGTGCCTGCACCTCCTCGTGCACTGGGAGTTGGGGCTGGGAGTGGTGGGAGTGAGGAAAATGCTCGGGGAGATTGCAGGATCAAATGGGTTGCTTAAGTACTAGTCATTAAAATTTTGTTTGTGAACCATGATTGTACTTTGTTAAAGATAAGTACAAACATGGTAAAAGAGGAATAAGGCTCAGTGTAAATGGTTTTGCATGTTTAAAAAACTGCTTCTGCAGTTTTTGGATGTGATTACGTGGTGTGAACATGCTCCCATCAAAGCCACTTTGAGAGTCCAACCCCAATCTCATCACTCCCCTTCCTAAAATCAGATTGCAAACGAGCAACAAGTCTTCTGCTTAATTATAGCCTGAGGAGTGATGTTTGGGCTGTGAATCATTTTAGATTTCACACTGATAGACTACGAGTACATGTGCTGATACCATCTGCCGATTGGGCAGAGTTTGCCGGCAGCGGCGGAGCCTCGCAGAGGTGCACGCTGTGGTGAGGAGGCATCCCGCTACGCTTCATCCCTGGCAGGTCCCCTGGTCCCACTGGGACCCACTCTGGGACCAGCAAACACATTTATATTTCTGCCCAAAGTGCATTTTTCCTAGCGTGCAGCCTTGCTGCTCGCCCTTCCTCTCATCTCCCAAAGCCTTGGGAATTGGAAGGCTCCTTTTTCTCTTTGCATAAGCAGGACATAAATTCAAAGGGTTCTGCTGAATATTTGTTAAGATGCATATTTATGTGCAAAACCCTCCCTACCCCTCAGAAACCATTTAGTTAAAAGAGGATAAAGATGATTTACTTACGCCTTAGGGCTGTTGCTATTTAAACACAGCACATTTATGTCTATTTACTCTGGTATTTACTAAAAAAGCATAGTTAAATTAGCAATCGTTGCCTCTCCTAAGTAATTTCTGAAGGCTCTTACAGCACTTCTTTAAGGGAACAGACTCAGGGATGAACAAACCAGGGCACTCTGGCTGTAAGACAGAGAATGCAAACGCCCTTTTCCAGCGGCCACAGGGAAATGAAGTGACGTCCAGGAACCCCTCAGTTTGGCAAACTGCTTGTTTTGGTGAAAAAAACCAACTTTGCCAATTGTGGTGTTACCATGTGATGTATCCGGTCTTGCTGAGACGATTTGCTCCATCACCCAGGTTTTTGTGCAGGTTCCTGACGTCCCACGAGCTCTGTAACTGGTACAAAAGGGCCAAAACCCCCAGGACTCTCCCTTTTTGAGCTTGACAAGGGTTTGGTTTTTATTCCGCCCGGGGATATTAGCAGTAACGACACCGGTGCAGTTGATAACTGGCTGGCTGGGCTTAATGACCCGAGGCACGGCAGCTCCTCTCAGCTGGCTCCCAATCCCCAGGAAATGCACCCCGGCTTGATTACTGTCGCCTAAAGAGTCGCACATGTAGGCTGGGAACCTTCTTTTCATTAACTTAACCTGCGCGCAAAGATCTGCTGCAGAAACATATTTTTTCAATCAGATAATGCATTTTCAACTAAATGACTTGGTTTCTACCCATTTTTCTCTTCCTTTCCTGCTGTACAGGAGCTATCTGTGTTTAACGCTGTAATGGGATCTTACCATAAAGTTGGTCATCTTCTTCTGAAGTGATGGCAGCGATAATTAAGATGCATTATTGTTTTCCACTGGGTATATTTCATAGAATCATAGAATGGTTAGAGTTGGAAGGGACCTTGAAGATCATCCAGTTCCAACCCCGCTGCCCTGGGCAGGGACACCTCCCACCACACCAGGTTGCTCCAAGCCCCATCCAGCCTGGCCTTAAATACTTCCAGGGATGGAGCATCCACAACTTCTCTGGGCAGCTTGTTCCAGTGCCTCACCACCCTCACAGGAAAGAATTTTTTTTCCTAATATCCAATCTAAATCTCCCCTCTTCCAGTTTAAAACCATTAACCCTTGTCCTATCATTCCACTTCCTGACCAAGAGTCCCTCTCCAGCTCTCCTGGAGCTCCCCTCAGATCCTGGAAGGCTGCTCTAAGGTCTCCCCGGAGCCTTCTCTTTTCCAGGCTGAACATGGACACACAACGTGACTCAGAGCAAAGACTGTTCCTGGAAACTCAAGACAAGATGTGATGGGTGAGACCTCGTCGGGAAAAGTCATTGAAGAACCTCCACGCAAGCAGGAAACTGCACATTCCCGTACCTGCCTGGAGTTCCCCTGCAGATGACTTTGGCAGCGGTTTAAGAAACGAGCACACACATTTGTTATAAGAGTTCTGAATGATATATGGTGAGTGTTTGCAAAGTGACTGAGAATAAAAGCCGCTGGAGCAGGGCTTTGGGTTTTCAGACTGCAGCAGTGAGCTAAGGAGTATGACCTGAAGATAATATGGCTTTGAGGAGTGGAAGCAGAGTTGAATTAAGCATGAAGCAGAAGTCTTTGTTGAGTAGTGAGGTAAAAAATGGGGGAATATTTCCATTCCAGACACCTTCTTCTCCCTCTAAATGAGCATTTCCCAGAGCTGTTAATCCATGGGCTGTTCCATGTTCCAGGTTTGCCTTTGGTGGCGAGTGGGAAAATGTATGTGCTCCTTGTCCCAAAATCAAGAACAAGAACAAACCTGTTCCTTTCCAGACAGAAAAAAGCCATCATCACTCAGGAACAGGCTGAGGTGACCCAAAAGACCAGCCTTCCCCCTGTGCTGAGAAGGTGGTGACACTGCTCCACTCCAGGTGCCATTCCGTGGGTCTCAGGTTGGTGGTGTGGCCAGTAATGACATTTTGCAGGTGAGGTGGCATTCCTCTGGCAAAAAATTTACCCCTCAGTCTTGGTACCCAACTGCATTTGGTGAAACACTTGTTGGTTTTTCCCTCCCCAAGTCCTGTCCCAAACTTTGCAGCTTGTTACACTTGACATTACAGTGTGGGAATGACTCACCAAGACCAAAGACATCTGGAAGTGGCAGTTTCAGGTTGTACTTAAAAAAAAAAATATAAAAAATTATTTATTTCTTTTTTTTCTGAGCAGGCACCAGCTCTCCAGGACTGCAGAGTGCTTTGTGTTCAACTCCTGGTTTTGTTTTGTTGTGGTTGGAGGATAGGAAAGGGGAAAATAAATGAGATGTTCTTCCAGGAAGAATACGGGTCAAACTATTCCATTCTCTTTTCAGTATCACCTAAGTGTTAGAGAAGACCCCTCATTCTGAAAGCTGGTTTTGCCTTACTAACGTGACGTCAACAGTCTTCGGAAGAAAGTGGTACAAAAGAAATAAGGTTTGAAGCAATTTCCTGCGTATAACAAGTTAAATAGCTCTGCAATGAAACGTGAAGTAAATAACTTTGAAGCATAGTTATCCTTTGTTCTTGGTTTCAGTGGTGAATTTCTCAGAGCTTGCATGGCATGGAGGAGATCTTTTTTCAAGCACAAAAAAACCCTCCAACCAGTAAAAAACCCAACCCCTTGGCATGTTTAGTGGAAATCAATCCGAATTGGAATTTCAGCTGTTAGCAAATCAATGCCATCCCCATGCTTTCTGTGGCTACTCGCCTGTTCCTTGAAGACGATGCTCGTATTTATTAAAAAAAAAGAAAAAAAAAAAGGCTGGGAATTATTTGGTACACGCTGAGCTAAACCCCAACAGCGCTTTAAAGCCATCCCAAAGGGGTGTGAGCTCCTGCAGACCATCTTTGAGAGAACAAACACTGATTATAGCAGCCTGTCCATTGCCTGCCTCTTACAAGGTCATGCCTCATGATGCCCCTGTGTTCCTGAGCTGAGGCAAAGGTGGAGAAGCTCTCCGTAAGTCATGCGTCTCCCAGAAAATGCTTTTCCTGTGGCTTGAGAGCACTGAAATCAAGCTGCCTGTAAGTGGTCCATGCCGTGCACCACGGCTCCACCTCTTTAGCAGTGGAGCTTGGCAAATCGGGCAGTTTGCCATTAGCTCTGTGTCCTGGGAGGTTGTCACTCATCCCTTCCAGCAGCTTCTGCCTGAAACGATTCATCACTGTGTCAGCAGCAAGCCCTCACTCGTTCCTTTCTATGGATCAGAAGCAAAAGAAAAGACACATCCACAGAAGGGAGAAAGAGGTCTACGTGTCTTGGTGCCATACTTTCAAATGTGCTTTTTTTTTTTGCAGGGTGCATGACCCGTGGTGAGCACCCACCCTGTGTGAGGACAGCGGTGGGACAGCACCAGGCACGCTGGGCACAGAACACAGACAGGTCTCTCGAGCTGGCCGTACCTTCCCTGGTACCACTGGCACACCACGGTCTTTGCCAGTAAGGGAAAAGTCATACACTCAATCTGCCATCTAAACATTACCTGCTGGTTTGCATGCTTAGGTTACCTCTCTCTTGTTGCTATTTATTGCTTTTATATTAATTAGCTTTCCACATCCCACCATATCACAGCTCTTCTCTTAGACATGAGCAGGACAGATGGATGGGAAACTCTGGGATGGGAGCCTCTAGGGTAAGAGACTCTAGGAGATAGACACCAACCCTGGGAATTAGGAACCTGCGTGTCCTTGAAGATATCAACTTTTGCCCAGTCTCACATAGTGTGGGGGATTAGCCAGGGACTTCTTAAAAGCACCACGAGAAGAGAGATGCTGCGAGATCCCGTGCAAATGCTTTTCCTGAGTATTTTTCCTGCTGGAAACATGCAAGGAAAGGACATTTCTGGGCTGCTTGTGCGGGCATTCACAGGTCCTGAGTGTGCAACGTGCATCCCCCTATGCTCACATCGCGAGTCCCTACCTAGTTAATTACTGTGTGCGATTTGTCCCCCTTGGCAGCCTCCCTGTCCCCACAGACAGGACAAGCTGGGGAGAGGCTGCAGGAAGAAATGGTCCTTCCTCCATCTCTGCTCCCGGAGGAGAGGCAGAAGCAAGGACTGCATGCACAGTTAACGCTGGCATTATCTGCCCCATATGCAGCCATCTGGTTCTGCTGAAGTTTTTGATCTCTCAGCCGGGTTTGATTTATGTGGCAAGAGCAGCGGCATTCCCATCGGAGAAGTCGAGCACGATGCTTAGCGCTGCCACTGCTTAAGGGTAAAGCTGGATCCCACCAAGGCTGAGTTTTACGTTGCCCCTTATTGGACACATCTGGTGAGGGGAAGGCTTTCTCCTTGCCCCTGGCCCGTTTCGGCTGGGTTCGGGCCAGGCAACGTGAAACCCGTTTGTATTTTGCAATGCCTGATGTCTTGGTTTGCGGGAACGTCGCTTTCCTGATGATCGAAGTTTGGGAAAACGATACTGAAGGCTATTTTTGCACTACAAAAAAATACCAAACCCAAGGCACAGAGAGTTTTGCCTGGGTAGAAGGAGGTTTCTGGCCCCTGTTGGGAGGGTGGCAGCATCAGGTTCAGTGTCTGTGTGATGAAGAGCCTCAATGAGATGTTTTGTGAGAGTAGAGCTCCTGGGATCACAGTGGCATTGCCAGTTTGCACGTGGGGAAGGTAACATTGCTCATCTTATGTCCTGGGGTCATCCTCACGGACACCGATGGTCTTTCTCACTTTCCTTCAACTCACAGAGGGTGTAAAATGCCACATGCAATGGATGCGTTCTTGAAACTCCTCTTTGTGGGTTTTACTTCTTGCAGATCTATGTCATTAACATGGTGTAATGTGACACGTCATGATGCATTATCGGAGCTTTTTACACTATTTCCTTTATTACATGCCATTTTGTAAAGTTCATGGATGAATAGTCATTAGTTCCAGCTGAGACCTGATTGTTGAAGGGATCGTTCCTGCCTAGGAGGCACCCCAAAGAAAAACTGAAATATGAAATTAGCCTGATCCAGGGCTATTTATTTTCCCTTCCTAGTGAAATCCGGTGGCCTGGAGGTGAGACACATCGATTTTCACTGGAAGAGCGTTGCTATTGCAACGTGGTATTTTGGGATGGGAATTAAGGAGACGAAACTCCGATTGAAATGTCATAGGAAAGTCAGGAAAGCAAAATATCCTGACCCAACCTGGAGCGAGCGCAACCTCCCGCAGCAGGCAGGCAGGGCTGGTAAGCCCTGCAAAAAGTGATTTGTTAAGGTTTGGGTGGGTTTCTGTGATGTAGATACTGGAAGGAATTTTTATGGGATCTGGCCCTGGAATTGAGAGGATTAAATAGCAAAGGAAAAACCAATGTGCTGTTCGTAACTGATAGCGCACAGAAATGATAGTTCTGGTAGCAACTGGAATTTGAGTCACGGTTGCCTGTAGCCAGCCATGTCCAACCATCTGAGCCTGGAGACAGCCTGGGAGCCAGGGCTGAAGAAATAAGCTGAGGCAGCCCTGGATTTCCTCGTGGCTTCAGGAAGGACGTCCCATGGTGGGAAAGGGGACACAGCCCCCAGAGTTTGTTTTTTTTTTTTTCTTTCCTGAAGCCACTAGTCCATGTGGCAAAAATGTACTCCATGGGGCAAACTGAGTCTGTGTGTAGCGAGCTGGAGGTGCCTGAAGGGAAGGTCCACAGGAGCAGCATCAAACCCAGCTGGAAAAATGCAGGAGGCAGGAAATCAATCATCCAAAGCTCTCTGCAGCGATGCAGCCCACGCTCCTGCCCCGAGCGCAGCAACACGCTGTGTATCATGGGCTGCCATGTAATGCAGATCTGCCTTTCATCAGCAGCATTCGAGACACTTCTTGCTCTTTTTTTGCTATTGGAATTAAAGTGAAATACAACAATCCCATGGTCAGGCTTCCAGGAGAGGATGTGGTCTGGGATTTGAGCACAGGACTCCAAATCGGCTCAGGGTCCAGTTTCGTGTCCTGGTAATTCAAGGTGTTTTCTGGGCTCAATCCATAATTTGCTTGTGCTGTGTCCTGTGTCATCATGATCTTTGGAGCGTGGTGGCACTCAGCTGATTTGCAGGTGTCTGAAAGAACATCTGCAATCTGAGACGGAAGGTGGTGCAGAATGATGGAGAGGCACTCTTTGTCAGGAGTGGAATGATAGGACAAGGGGTAATGGTTTTAAACTGGAAGAGGGAGATTTAGATTGGATATTAGGAAAAAAATCTTTCCCGTGAGGGTGGTGAGACACTGGAACAGGCTGCCCAGGGAGGTTGTGGATGCCCTGTCCCTGGAAGTATTTAAGGCCAGGCTGGATGGGGCTTGGAGCAACCTGGTGTGGTGGAGGTGTCCCTGCCCGTGGCAGGGGGTTTGGAACTGGATGATCTTGAAGGTCCCTTCCAACTCTAACCATTCTATGATTCTACGGTCCCATTTTGCACGTGCTCTGACTCAGAGCTTAAATTTTGCTACCAGAATGAACCCTTGAACCTGTGTATTGTGGGGTCTCCAAGGTCTCCAGGTCCTGCCTGTATCAAGAAATTGGAATGTCTGAGGGATAGTGAGGATTGGGGATCACTGCCACTGCTCCCCTTACCTGTGCTGTGCTTGGGCACTGGGGGATCTCACCCAGTGGGGCCAAGTTCTCCTAAGCCAGAAATATTTGGATTCGTAGAAGCAGTTGGCTGCTGCCGAGCCTCTGGGAATTGTAAAGGTACTTCCAAGAGTTTCAGATTGTCTAAGGATCTTAATTAAACGACTCGGTGAGGGACACACGCATCTTTCCAGCATGGGAAACATGCAGGGGCCAGCGGCCCATGTCTCCAGAGCCACCTGGGATGGAGTGATGCTGCGGATGAGGGATGCTGCCATGGCAGCGTTGGTCGCTGTTGAGCCTGGACCGTTGTCCTCTCCCAGAGCGGTGGCAGCACCGGGGCAGGGCAGCAGCAAACCTGCGGGATGCGTTTCCTGTCAGAGATCTCGTATTTTGAGCTGGGCCGTTGCCCCCGCTGCAGAAGGCGGTGGGGAGGAGGGAAGGAACGCCAGGCCTGCAAATTAGCATCAAAGGGTTGGTGCGAGGTTTATGGGGACATTTACTAGTGTTGTTTTCATTATTTACACCAGCCTTGATTCTTGGAGTTCTCATTAAAAGTGTAATAAATGTAAAAATATTTTACAGGGCAATAAAAGTTCCAAAGCAAAAATAACTTTATATAGTGTGATTTTTTTTTTTTTTTTTTTTTTTTTTTTTTACAAAAT
>VZRU01020643.1:54068-67371 GCA_013398155.1 Pedionomus torquatus
CAGAAAATTGGTTTGTTTTACCTCAAACCAGGACAGTGACACCGGCTTTGGCTGAGCTGGAACTCCTTACAATTAATTCAGAAAAAGGAGAAATCCGGAAGAGAGACCTAGAACCAGTGCCCCAAGCCCATCTGACACCTGGGCTAAGCACAAGCACAAGCTTCGCTGATTTCACTGCTGTTTTGTGTGAAGTTCCGCATCCACACAAGTGTGTCTCTTTGATCTGGATTTGGGATTACAATGGAACAAAAAGCGATGCAAATCCAGCAATAAGCCCGTCAATAAAAACACCTCAGAAATGAAGCTTAAGTGAGGCTTAAAATGTGTCTGGAAATACAAAATTACCTATTGTAAGTGAAGTAAATGTTGATATAAAGTGTTTAATTAAAATGGAATTAGTGTTTCAGTTAATCTTTCTGTATTTCCTTTCCTTGTTGAATGCGGTTGGGCAGAGACATGTCCCTGCCTGGGCTCGGAATGGCTCTGACTGGGGACCAGCTTCCTCCTTGGACCTACACAGCCTCTGAGAGATATTTTGACCAACGTGATATGATTCAGGAGAACGATTTGCTTTCAGTGAGTTGCCAACGTTTTGATTTTTTTAGTTATTTATTTTTTTAAATCCTCTTCTACTCTAATGGAGCCCAGCTCCTCCACCCTCTGCAGTTACCGGCGTTGCTGAAAAGCAGGTGTACAATTCTGCTACAAATCTGCTTACAAGGAGATATGATCTGCTCAGTGGAAGCAACCTCTGAGTCACCCACTGAACTGGTTTGGTGCTCTTTTGGTGCAGAGCCAACCAGTTGTGCACCAGGATAACGCCAGAGTCGCTTTTTGAGGATGCAGGCACTCACCATTAGCAAGATGGCAAATCACTCTGCCTCCTCAGATGGGTCATTAAAATGATCGCCAACTCTAGAAGTAACAAAAACATTTGAATAAGACCTCAGAAAACGGTGAGTTGGGCTCAAAGGTCTTGAGTTCCTCCTCCAGTGGTGGAAGGAAAATGCCAAATAAAGTTGTTATTCCGTAGATGGATGGCAGCAGCTCAGGGTGGTGCAGAGGACTGGGAATGGACAAACACAACGGCACATCTGGCAGATTAACAGCTGCCAGGCAAATGGGATAATTCATCCCAAAACAGTGGGGACCAGGTGGGTTGAGATACAACACTTGCACAGTGTCCCCTTGGGTTCTTCCTGTCCCTCTCTCTCTGGGAACTTCGTGCGTGTCAACTCTGTCCCACAATTTCTCTCCTGCCCTCCCAGAGCTTGCAAAGCTTCAGGGTGAGCAAGCACGAGAGCAAAGTCAGCAAGAGAGCAGGATTCTGTTGCCTTCCCTGTCCTGGCTCGCAAGGTGTCTGGCCCCTGGACACTGTGCCACAAAACCAAAGTTGGATGCTGGGAAGGTTCATGGGGAAAGGAAAGGGTGTGCGATGGTCAAAGCATGATATGAGGGCTTTAGATGATTTCCTTGGTGCTGCCTCCCAGCAGGACATGAGCTGATCCAGTTCTCCTATGAAGACAGGCTGAGAGAGCTGGGGCTGTTCAGCCTGGAGAAGTGAAGGCTCCGGGGAGACCTTGGAGCAGCCTTCCAGGATCTGAAGAGAGCTTCAGGAGAGCAAGAGAGGGACTCTTTGTCAGGGAGTGGAGTGATAGGACAAGGGGTAATGGTTTTAAATTGGAAGAGGGGAGATTTAGATTAGAAATGAGGAAGAACTCCTTTGCTGTGAGGGTGGTGAGGCACTGGAAGAGGTTGCCCAGAGAAGCTGTGGCTGCCCCATCCCTGGAGGGGTTCAAGGCCAGGCTGGATGGGGCTTTGAGCAACCTGGTGTGGTGGGAGGTGTCCCTGCCCAGGGCAGGGGGGTTGGAACTCGATGATGTTTAAGGTCTCTTCCAACTCTAACCATTCTATGATTCTCTTATTCAGGGTGCTCATCCTTTGGTGTCAGACTACCTTTGGTTTGCTGGACCCACACTGATTCCCTGTGTTTGCCACATATAATTGAAGGAGCATATCTAATATAAATACAAGGCCTCTGTTACTGACTTTACTGCGTTGCCTGGTTTTATGTCTGCATTTTCACTGGTGTAAAGTACTATGAAGCACTAGTCCTGCTTGCTTGAGCCATGGTGAAATGCTGGACCACAGCAAGGAAACGCCCCAGGATGAGATGGTATCATGAGCCACGGTAAAATGCTGGACCACAGCAAGGAAACGCCCTGGGATGAGATGTTATCCTGAGCCCAGTGAGGGCACGCTGAGGCCAAGCAGGAGGAAAGCCTGGGTGAGCAGAGAAGGAAGGACGCGCTCTCCTCAACAGCCATTCATTTGCACATCAGGAGCGGGAATCGCACATTGTCCTGGGGTCACGGCTCCACCTTGCAGGAACAGCTTTCATCACTCAACCCCAGCGTTTCCCCAAGAGTTAAAAACATCTACCTGCTGGGACGTGTCCTTGGCCTCCAGAGAAACACCAGGGCTGGGGTGGAGCCACCCGCGCCCCTGCCACCGCAGCGTTGCACAGGGCATGACACCGACCAGGGCTCCTCAGCCCTATGCTGGTTGCTGGTTGCTGCTAGAGGAGGGTGCACAGGCTGTGTGGGGGCTCCCCTGCACCCACCCCCGATCCTGTGACAACTGCTTTGATGTTTACCCTTCCCTGGTGCCACCAACCTTTGGTGGCATCACGCCTGGTGAAGGAGGACCTACATGGTGCAGAAGAAGGGGGTCTTCAGGCATTTGGAGAAGGGGGTGTGTCTCTGCGTAGAGCTTCTAAACTTCATCTGGATTTGGGGCTGGAGCTCAGGGTGCCCCCAAGCTGGGCACTGCAGTGGTGGTGGGTGGAGAAGCCTCCTCTGCAGATGCCGACAAAGTTTCCATGTGAGATAAGCCCTGAGCTGCACTGCACAGGGAGGAGCGGGGAACTTCTGGGAATTTTAGACATCTGGAGAACTTTAATGTAGAAAACACAGATGTTTACAGATGCTTGCTGCAAGGTCAGGGAGGTTGGAAGATCACCATTTCGTGCTTGGGCATCTAAGTCCTTTTGCAGATTTCTTGGCTCCGCTGTTTGCTTCTGCAAAGGCAGAGGAATGATTTGAATCAGAGCAGCGCACAAGCTGCTCGGGAGAAATGGGTTCGTTGCATCCACACGGAACAATTCTCTCTGTGCCTCGCTTTCCTCCTAATTAAAATTAACACATTAATGATTCTAGGGGCTTTGGGAGGATCGTTAATGTGTGGCAAAAGTCTTGGTCTTACGTGTGAAGTTGTGCAGGAGTTCAGAGCTCTGTCACTGGCAGGTTATCACTCATTACATTAAGCCAATCAATTCATGCCCTTTTTAAATGTTGGCTGGCAGGTATTCTGTGTCAAATATTAAATAAAGCACATTACTCTTACAGCTACAGTGCTTCTCCTTTTGTTTCGAGCACAGGCTGTTCTCACTGTTTGGTCACCACTAAGGCAAATAAGGTGTCATGGGGATATTTCAACAAGAAGCAACGAGAGCAACTTCCTTGGACTGGATAAACAGCGCTGGGCAAAAAAACCCCTCCGAGTTCTGGGGGGACTGGAGTGGGGCAGACATAAACTGGTTCCAAATGGGAACTTGGAGTTAACACTATCCTTACGCCATGTAGCTACAATACCACCTCTAAAATAAGACTGAGATATCGTACCTTCAAAAGGCTACCCATTAATTAGGTAAAAAAGCTAAGCCCTGCTTTCCTCCCCAGGTCCAGGAGAGCTGAGGGCACCAGCCTCCCTGGCACACGGTGGGAGGGGATGTACTGTAGCCCCAGCACTACGGGCATTTTCTGGGGCTGCAGCACATAGACACACCATCGATACTTCTGCCTTTGTTTTGATTGCTTCCAACTGCAGAATGAGTGAGGCTTAATTGGCAGAAATGACCTCATTCCTGGCTTGATTAAAGTCTCCATATGTGTTTTATAAATAAAGTAGTCTATTTCAACTGTTTTATCACTTGGAGGTTTCAGCAGACTAAATATGATTATGGTGTTTTGCCCCTTTCCCCAATGGGGGACTTTTTCTGACCATCCACCCTTCCCACAGGTGAGTCCACTGCCACACTGAGAGTTGATGGGAGCACGTCCTGTGCTCGTCAGTGGCTCTGGAAGTGGCTGGACATCATCTCACCCCTCCTTGGGGTATTTGCCCAGCCTCGATCATGGTTGAGTGAAGGGTTTCCATGGGGTTTGCAGTCGGCAGCATCAGCCTCATCCCTGCAGCGAGACTGAACAAGGGGCTTCTTCCTTCACCACGGCCAGGGCTTGCCCCGACAGCGCTCACAGGCGATGACTGCATTGGCTGCCAGCTAAATTCCCCTGCTCCCTTTCTTATTGTGTTATAATAAAGGAATAAAGCAAATATATGCAGTAAATCAAGCTTTCACTAATTATTTATGCTGCAGTATGCAGCCTTCTGCAGCATTAGGAAAGGTTTTTCCTGGGGAGCCCCAAGGGACATCTCCATCCCAGCAAGCTGCTGGATCACCCCCTGTCCCATACCCAAGGGAAGTGGCTGAAGATGGGCTTCAGGATGGGACCCACCATCCGCTTAGTCCTCCCAAATCCAGCCAGCATGAGATCAGAGTCAGGGGTGGAAAGATGAAGAGCGGTTGGAAGATGCTAACCAGGTGCTAAGCTGTGAAACCTGGAATAGTGCTTTCTAAAGAGATTGTCAGACAAGCAGCAATGTGTGTGTGTGTGTGTGTGTGTGTGTGTAAGGATGAAGAGAAATAAAATCAGGGTAAATGCACATCTTACTCTGCTCTGCATCATTTCAAGTCTCTTTGTTTTCATGTCGCTGTATTGCTTAATCCAAGCTTTCAGAAATCATGAGCTTGGCTTAAAGCTAGAGCTGAGAAATGTTTCCTATCAGGTTCTTTTATTCCCTCTCTGAAGGTTGAACATTTTGCACTTGTGTGCCTTTGAGGAAGGCTGGAAATGCGTTAAAGAAAAAAAAAAAAAAAAAAAAAAAGCTTAAATTGTTAGGTTAAAAACTGATCCGAGCTCTAAATCACCAGTAAATACAGATGACTCACGTAAAAATGGTGAGAATTTAAAATACTGTTAGCCATTTACAGAGATAAAGAGAAGAGGTCTATTTAGTGGGATTCTTGTGTCTTAACATTTGGTATTCTGAACTGTCTAGAGAGAAACATGCTGATTTCCTTGGATTACTTGATCATGGTTCACTGAGTTCAGGTTTTCTTTCCTTTCTTATTTTGCTTCTAATTCAGTAGCCACCAATGTTCTTGTGAATGAATTTACGCAGCTAAGCACGTTTTTCAAGATAAAGAATATCCTTCCTAACCATGATCATTTCCTAGCTGAAGCATTGGCAAAATTAAAAAGGAAGGAAGGAAGGAAGGAAGGGAGAAAGAGAGAGAGAGAGAGAGAGAGAGAAAGAGAGAAAGAGAGAAAGAGAGAAAGAGAGAAAGAGAGAGAGAGAGAGAAAGAAAGAAAGAAAGAAAGAAAGAGAGAAAGAGAGAAAGAGAGAAAGAAAGAGAGAAAGAAAGAAAGAAAGAAAGAAAGAAAGAAAGAAAGAAAGAAAGAAAGAAAGAAAGAAAGAAAGAAAGAAAGAAAGAAAGAAAGAAAGAAAGAAAGATTTTTTTTTCTGCAATCGTTAGTTCTGAATTTTTTAAAAAACAAGCAATATAAGAAAGCCAGCCTAAAATAGCTGGATGTGAAATTCCAAACAATGGAATTTGGGATTTTGTGCCAGACTGGATGCAGCTCGATGGCAAGCAGCTATTGAGAGCCAGCGCAGGAAGCAGCCAGGGAGGCCGAGGGAGGGTTTGGAGGGGACGCAGGACAGGCTGGTTTTGCTTTGTACCCTCGAGGTCACCTGAATAATACTCCTGGAAAGGGTCCCCGTCATGTCATCGGGTCTGCTTGCTCCCATCGCAGCTCAAATCCCATTTCTTTTGGAGGTTGGGAAGGATGAATGTCAGGGCAAGGGCGTTTTGAGCCTGTCACACGGGGAGATCCTCCCCAGGAGAACCCTGTTGGGGCAGGACATCCTGGCAAACAGGCTTCTGCTCAGGTTCATCTCGAGGAGTCCTAAGGTGGCACAGCCAAAAAAAAAATAAATGAGATGTTACTGTGCTACCATGCTGGCAGCGAAACGTAAATGTGGTGTTTCCCCTGATGGAAGAAAGGCAGAGGCACCACGGTCAGGATTTCCACGTGCATCTCGCCACAAGGCATGTAGCAGGGAGCCTGCTGACGTTGAATGAAATCCTTCCTTTGTGGCTGGCGGGGAAGAGAAGTCCTGTGTTATTTCTGTGCTGACGGCATATCTCCAGGAAGGTTATTTTGGTTTTGGCTTTCCTTCCCTTAAAGGAATGGCACTACGTGAAAGCCCAAGGTCCATTTGGGACCAGAAGGTTTTTTTTTTGGTTGGAGATGAAATGAAGCACGCTCCTGCCCTGCTGAGGTGGGAAGAGAAAAATATCCAGAGAAACCTCTGCTTTTGCCTCTCTTGGAAGTTACAACAGTAGCTCCCCAGCAAATGGCAAATGTTTTAAGGCAACTCTTGGGATGTGTGCTCGCCTCGAGCAGAATTCCAGACACCACCAAAGAGTCCCAGCCGGATTTTTGTCTCTTCATAGCCGGGGCTGGTGCCAGGGTGAGTAAGGGAGCTCTTCTCCTGAAAACCACCAAAGACACAGCTCTTCACAGATGTTCTTTCACTGAGGACTGAAGCAATCTTGCTGTTGCTTCCAAAAAGGCTTTCAAGTGCTTTCTTGGAGGCTCAGCCCAGCCTGGTCCTTCTGGGTGAGGGCAAGGGGACTGTTCACAGTGCATGGTAGGGGATGTGTCCTTTGGGTGGGGGATGAAATGGCCAAGTGAAAAACTCCCTAAAAGTGGGTGTCCTCAGCTGGGCAAGGAGGCAAAGGGCTCTGGGAACCCCCTTACCCTCTGCCCTTCCCCAACCTGCCAAAATAATCACCTCTCCTCCTCTGTTGGGTGAAGATTAGCTGCCGGGGAAGTGTAGAGACTATTGATTAAGGTTTGCTGGACAATTCACATGCTTGTCCCATGTGGGTCGGAGAAATATTCTTCCTCTCTCCCTCCCTTCACATCGGAGACGCTCTTTATTCAGCCGATTTCTCGGGAGAAATCTGGGGAGAGGGAGTGTGCCTGCCGGAGATGTGAGCTGAATAACAATCGATACCCCCCTCACCCCCCCACCTCCTGCATCAACTTCTGCTCCTGCTGTTCCATATTCTCTTGTGGTGGAAACATTGGAAACAGATTTTCTGGGTGCAGAAAAAAAAAAAAAAAGAGAAATTGAACGGCCGTCAAGATGCCAGACGACAGAACGCATTTTCCTCACGCAGATAACGTTCCTGATTTTGTTAACGAACACCCAGGTTTCCCTGAAACCTCTAACCAAAGCAGAGTTTTTACAATAATGTTTGCATTAGGCTTCTGGTGGGCTCAGGCTTTTGGAATTATATTTGAGCTTCCTTAGCTTTCAGCACCATTAAGCATATTTTAAAAACACATTAAAAGGAATATGTCAACTCGGTTTAGGCTGAAACTTACGCTGGGGAAGAAAAAGAAAAGTGGTCAAAAGGAAGAGTTTTACAAAATGCAAATGAAGCGAGAGTGTTTTCATTACAGGAAAATTAAAGAAAATATAGCATTTCAAAATAAGTTCCGTTCTCTTCTTTTTTTTTTTTTTTTTTTAAAACCTACAGACTGGGCAACTCAAACACATTGACTTTGTGCTCCTGACTGAGGAAATCCATATGACCAGACCTTAAACCACTCCGAGTGAAGCAAAACTCCTTGGTTTTGGGAAACAAAACAAAACAAAAGAGGAACACCAAATGCAAAAAATATTTGAAGTATCACCAGAAGCACCTGTGAGTTTAAACAGAAAAATTTAACTGAACCATGGTTTGTTTCCTGGGTAAAGAATCTAGGAAATTTTCCGTATATTTGACATATGGCACATGAGGGAATGGAGACCTTGGTGGTCTCTCTGCTCTTGGGCAGGATGATGGCTTGGATGGTTGTGTCTGGGGTTGTCCTCCCACCAGGTGCCTGGATCATGCTCACAGGAGACCCGCTGTGCTTCCCCATTGATTCCTCCTCTGTCAGGAAATTATGGTGTGAAAACCCATGTATTTTCCATGGCTTCTAGTTGTAATAGGAAGTCACCACAGAAGAAAGGACAATGTTAATGGCATTAAAAATGTCATTTACAAATTAGGACAAGAGGAGATGTCCTCAAGTTGCACCAGGGGAGGTTTAGATTACATATTAGGAAAAATTTTTACACTGAAAAGAGTGTGAAACATTGGAACAGGCTCCCCAGGGAAGTGGTGGAATGGCCATCCCTGGAGGTATTTAAAAGATGGGCAGACACGGTGCTGAGGGACATGGGTTAGTGGTGTTTTTGGCAATGTTAGGTTAAGGGTTGGAGTAGATGATCTGAAAGGTCATCTGAAAGGTCCCTTCCAACCTTGACAATTCTATGATTCTACGACTAATAATGGCACAAAGCCTTCTAGAAACCTTGCTGCATAATCAGCCCATGGCCTTGGTGACATGGGTTAGTGATGGTTTTTATCAGAGTTAGGTTGATGGTTGGACTGGACGATCTTAAAGGTCCCTTCCAACCCAGACAATTCTATGCTTCTGTGCAAAGCCTCCTTGGAAAGCCTGATGCGCCTTCGTGCTCTTGCCATTTACATCATCTTTTCTTCAAATCTAGCGACAACCGATGTAGTAATTGATAAAAACACATACTATGTTGCTTCTTCTCCGCATAATGCCACCGTTCTTCCCTTGGCTTCAGCACCAGCCAGGTCTTGCTTCTGGGCTGCTGTGAAAGGAAGAAAGGCGAGACCCAACGGTCTGGCCCCGCCACGGCTTTTCATCTGCCTCTGATTTTTGTAGTGGGCACGGTCAACAGCTCCCTGTTTGCTCCCCTTGTGTATGGCTTAATATGGAAAACACAACACGGGCTGCCCAGCTCTGTGTGCTACCATGTATGGTGAAAAGGAGTGACTTCCCCGAGGCAGAGGCATAAATTCTGCTTTCCACATATATGAGGAATAAAAAAGATAATGCGATGCTCCAGCCCTCTCCTTGTTTGGGTCAGCAGTATAGGAACAGGCAGTTATAAATAGGAGAAAATGTGCTTTCGGGCAGATAAGGAAAGCAGCAGTGTACACTGATTTAGGGGAATAACAGCTTTTTTTTTCCATACAGAAAGTTCTGCAGCTGGAAAATCGCTTTGAATGTTAACAGAAAGGCAAGAACAAAATTATGACAAAGAAAATGATATTTTTAAAGTCCCCAAATTTGCATTTATCTAATTCATTCCAATTTTAATATCTGCGCTGCTGAAGCAAGCACACATCATTCTGTAATTCTAGAAATGAAAAATCGGTTTTTATTTTTGTTCTTAATACTACTAATATAATAAGCAGTAATACAGTCCATGTATAACCATATAATACATTAACAATATATTACAGGAGGATAATTATATAATATATCACATAATTAATACCGAGCTATTCTATATCATAATACGCTGGTCAGGTAGAATGACCCCCCTGGTCCTGGCAGGGGCTGAGCACTGAGTGGATGGTCACGAGTCCAGAAACCTTGCCCGAGTGGCCACTGCCAAATGGCCAAGAAATGCAATATTTTAAAGGAAACCTGGTGTTTTCTTAGGGATGAGCTGGATTTGCATCCAAATTTCAGCCCCCAAAATATCTTCTCCTGGCGTGTGAATCTGCCTGCCAAGCTGCTGCCGAAGGGAGAGGTTTTGTGTTAAGGGATAGAAACCTTCATCCTCAGAGTAAAGAAGAAGAACTTAAAAGATATTCATTCCCCTGTGTTTACACAACAGACCCTAACAGCTCCAAGGGGGCCTTTAGAATTAATTGGGAGAGTGCTCTCTGCTGTAAAAGGTCCCTAAATACGTATTTACCTAATCCAGGCTTTGAGCACCGCTCAGATGTTTGCCTGTGACCAGCTGTAACAGCTCCGGGGCTGCAGGCGTCACAGTGTGTCCTGACAGAAGGGTGGGTGTCCCCAAGAATGCCGTGACCGTGCTGGACCTGGCTATTGCAGCACCCAAACCCCTGAACGGCCAGAAACCAGTGGCTCCACCAGTCAAACAGGCTCAGAGGCTTCTTGCTCATTTCTGTAGGTCACTTCACGAGTGGTGGCTTTATGGCTGAAGGATCTCCAGGTTCACCTCGGGAAAAATTTCCCCCCAGCCTTCAGAAATGGCTTTCTTAAGTATATCCCAGCATCCTTAAGGAAAACTGGGGTAATTCCCCATCCCAGGGCTGGATTTCACTGGGAAGTGGCCCAGGTAACCCTGGCTGGCTGGATTTGGCCAGCAGGCAACAAATCAGCAGCACTGGGTTTTGCAGCCCTGTGTGTGGGTGCAAAGGGTTTGAAGTCTGGGGACAGGAGTGAATTCAGCCCTGTGTCCACGCTGGGACAAGGAGGCTCCTTGTTCATGTTCATGATCCCTTTGAGTGGAAGGGGGTGGGCAACATCGTGTGGGTGCCCAGAGCAGATGCTGCCTGAATTGAGGCGACAAACTCCACCGCAGCGACAGTGTGAGCATCCACCCACCTGTATCACACAGAATCATAGAATCATGGAATGGTTAGAGTTGGAAAGGACCTTGAAGATCATCGTGTTCCAACCCCCCTGCCATGGGCAGGGACACCTCCCACCAGACCAGGTTGCTCAAAGCTCTATCAAGCCTGGCCTTAAATACTTCCAGGGATGGGGCATCCACAACCTCCCTTGGCAGCCTGTTCCAGTGCCTCACCACCCTCACAGTAAAGAATTTTTTCCTAATATCCAACCTAAGAAGTATTAACACACCTCGCCATGACACAGAAATTACTTCACCACTTTGGTCCAGACTTGTTCTGCAGAACTGAAACCCAGAAGGAGCTAATGCCACGCTGCAGGGTCTGTAAAGACATCTCCGGTATGACCTTTACTGAGGACTGGGGGAAAAAAATGTATTCAGCAACAAAGTGGTTAAATCAAAATAACAAGGGCGATTTATCTAGTAGCTTTCCCTGGCTATACTCAAGGGGGGCATATCTACCTATTTGTCAAGTCATTGACAATAGCCCATTTCTTTCTTCCTACCCATACGCTTTATTAAAGAAACACTTGACCTACCTGTCATATCAAACTGCTTCCTTTATCCAAAACAGAATAATATAGACATTTCCCTTAAGGGAGTCCTGATGCAAATATATAAGGACAGGTTGCCAATTTGTTGAGCGTATTAGGGTACAGAAAACTGTCAAGGGAAACAGCTGTAATACAGACGGTTCTAACAAGCTCATTTTTCTTTTTTTTTCAGTGGTACTTTCGGTCTCTCTTTAGTTTATATTATACGATTTGTACGTTGGGATTTTTATGGACAGCTGTCAGCTGCAACTCGTCTTTTTCACTTTGAAAAAAAGAAAAAAAAAAGAAGAAAAACCCCTTCAGATTCCTGGCCCTGGCTCTGATCTATTGTTTAGGCTCTGACAATCACTGTCACAAACCCTTCAGCTGCACATAGCTGGGAAGAAAGTTATGGGATGGGGGAAAGAAAAAGCAGCAAAACTTGAGACAGAGAAGGCTCTGACTGTGATTTAAAAGGCAGGTATTTTCACACGAAGCCACTTAAATACAGGGTGACGCTTCCCATTTTCACCTGTCTGCTTCTGGGTTGCAGAAAGCACTCGCTGTCTTACCCTGGAAGGGCGGTTTGGGCAATAAATCCATTTTGAACGGATGCAGAAAGGTCCAAACGTGGTGCTTTGCAGTGGCTGGGGGCGATAGCTGGGAGCCAAGCTGCAGGAATTCAGGTTTCCTGGTGGTTAATCCTGAGCTGTTCTGTCCCTCAGCACTGGTTTTGGTGCACAGGTCCCAAAACGTCACCGGCTTCCCAGCGAGGCGTTTTGGTGATGTTGTACAGACCCTCATCGGTTTCCAAGTGAAATCCATAATTTTCAGCAACTGGAATCTCCTGAGACCAGAAAAGATTAAGAGCCAAATCCGTATAATTAGAGGTCTACTTTGACTCGTGGACAAGGCAAAGGCTGTGCTAGAGGAACAAAGAGTAGATTAAAGATGTTAGTCCTGTTCCACTTTGGCTGCTGCTCCACTGAAATCGGTGGGGTTACCCCAGGGATTAATTAGTCCATTTACGCTTGTTTGCATAAAGGATGACATAGATCATCAGCTGAATAGAAATGACTCAGCAGGACAGAGCAAAAGTTCAGGCAGCTCAAGTCGGGGCAAGAGGGGAGAGAATTAATCGTGTCTGGACCAAGGTCGTGGCCCGGGCTGTGCCGGAGCATCGTGCCTACCGTGTGCCTCTAACCACTGACCTGTGATGGGAGGCAACCACGGGCTTCTGCATCTCTAATAAAAGCCACATCACCCCAGGAAAATGTCTTTAAAGGGTCACGCAAATATTTGGATAGAGAAGAAAAGGAGGGCTGGCCTCAGCCAGTGAAAAGGGTGCACAGCAACCACCTGATTCTTCCCTTTGCTCTGAATTTCTGCCCCATTCCAGTTTAACATCTCAGTGACACGTCCTTTCCCCCAGCCCTGCGGTCCTCTTCTCAAAGGTGTGGAAAAAGTGATTCCTAATCCTGCCTTCTAATGAGGGAGCAGAAGATAAAGAGCAGTAGGTGGCATCCTGGTCCTGCTGAAATCCTGGGGAATTTTCTCTCGCACTTTTCCAGGGCCAGGAGCTCACCCATGTATTAAATATTGGCACCATGGAAGGAGGGAGGTCTGGTGGGATGGTGACCCTGCCAGGCTGCCTGTGGCTTTAGGGGACATTTTGCTGTCCCATGACGTGTGAAGGAAAGCGGTCAGAGAGAGAGTTGGGTGATCTCAGGGTACATCCAGAGATGAGGAGAACAAGATCCTAAAAAAGTGTTCGTAGCACTGGCTCTGCCTTTAGAAAAGGGCTGGGTAGTTGGAAGTCATTAACAGGTTTTCTATAGCAGACGCTATCCCAGCCAGAAACGAAATGTTACCACAAAAGTTTAACAAAGTGGGGCTGGGCAAAAAATAGCTGTCTGTTCCCTGGGGACCCTGCAGAGAGCAGGGGAGAAGGGCCGACAGACACCACTTTTCCCTTCTGGTTTTGTAAATACACATACCCAGTACATGCTCAGCAGCTGACGAGCATTTTCTGACAGAAGTGAAAACATTGCCTCATTTTTTTTCTTTTTTTTTTTTTTCGTTTGCACGGCTCG
>VZRU01020643.1:68301-103902 GCA_013398155.1 Pedionomus torquatus
TTTTTTTTTTTTTCTGGAGCTTGTGAATTGCAAGGTCAAGCTAAAGTCAAACTCTACCATTTCGGTGATGAAATGCAAGCAGATGTGGCTGTCTCATGTGACCCCACGTCCGCCCCACTGCGCTGGGGTCTGTGGGTGGTGCCTGGCACCACAGACCACGTCCCCTCCCTCGCCTGGCACTCTGGACCGTGTCCCCTTCCTCGCAGCTCAGCACTGGCCCTTCCCCAAGTTTGATTTCAAAGCGGATGTCACGTTGGCCATGGTTCATCCATGGAAACTGCCATGGGAAATTAAATTTCAGTACCAACCAGGAGCATGGTGCTCACAGCTATTGTTTGCTTGGCCTTAAGAAGGAGTGTAGGCAGGTGATCCATGGCTTGTGATGGTCATTTCATAGGATCATAGGATGGTTTGGGTTGGAAGGGACCTTAAAGAGCATCCAGTTCCAATCCCCCTGGCACAGGCAGGGACACTTCCCACCAGACCGGATTTTTCTTCCTAACATTTCGTTGCATCCAAGTCTGGTTTCCTTGGGGACATACCAAGGTGCCAATTATTCAGAGTTTCCCGTGGCTCCATCACTTTCTGTGGATCTCTCCATTTGCTCTCTGCATCACTCCTAAGGTTTACAGTTAGCAAATGGTAATTGCTTGGTGTTTAATAGGATGGACTCTTCTACCTGACATAAAACTCGATTAACTCACCCAGCCCCAGGCTGCTGTTGAAGCCAAGGACACTTCTTCATGGAGGTGATGGTGCTGCTTGTTGCTGTTATTGCTCTCATGACCATTTGTTTCTTCCCACCCTTGAGATAAACCACCAATTCCCACCAGATGAGGCATGTGGCTCAGAGCAGAGCTGCCAGGCACGCTGGAAGGGTGGCATCAGCCATTCCTTGGCCTCCTGCCCTTTCCTCCAGCCACCTCTTGCTTAAGGCATTACTCTGCTAGTCATCCATGGATGCGAAACATCCAGAGTCTTCTCCTGACTTTGCCTCTAGATGTACAAATGAAAGCACAACCCGCTTCCACAGGGCAAGATGGGGTTGGCAGAGAGGACTCCCCTCACTCAGCACATCCTGCCCTGCAGGTCTGGGTCACTTTGTGCTTTCATTCATAGGTTTGAAAAATTCATTAAGTTATTCTGCACGAGACTGGTAAAGGCTTGAGTCTCGCTGGTTTACGTTCGTGACCCCATGGTGCACAGTGAAGCCGCAGTAATTTGAAATATTTCTCTTGGTTGTCTTGCTGAGGTTATTTATTGTCTAGGCAGAAAACATACAGAAGGTTGTGCTCTTTTGTGGCGATGGTGGGAAATACAAGGTTAGCAAGCTCACTGAGAATTAATGAATTTCTGAAGAAATTTGAGAATGTGCCCTGTAAATTTTTCATCTCTTAGTCTGTGTGTACACAGCTCTATTGCCTGTTCACAGAATGGGATAGAAAGATTTGTATCGAGGAAAACTATCCAAGTAAAGCAACGCAGCATATTCCTCCTTCAGAAAAATCACAGCCAGGCAATATTTTTCGACCTACTTTCAGCCTTACATTTTTCTCCATCAGGGGATAATTTTATTATTTTTTTTTCTGTGTTAGCTAAGAGACAGAGGAATACCAAACCCTAAAATCCTTCTGAAGAGCCCAAAGGAATCTCTAAATGGAGAGGAAAAAAAAGGAGGCTGGGGGGCTCAAGCCCTCTGCTTTGGTCAGCAGGGATGCTGCGAAGCCAGCCTGCTTCCCTCTCCACAGCCTGCTCCCTGACTTTTTTCTCCGAGATCTTTGCTCGATGTTGTTTTGTTTCTATTAGGATTAGCTTGACCCTCTTAGTGGTCTCGGAGGAAAGGCTGTTTTAAGTTGAAGGGACAGCTGCGTGTTTGGGGCAGGACCAATGATATGTGTCGTCCCCCCCAGCCTCATCTCAGGAACATCATGATTTTCTCGCTGAGATGCGTGGAGCTGGAGCTGCTTCCAGACATGTGTTTGTAATTTTTTGTTTGGTCTGCCTCGGTTCTGAGAAATGGTGCGTTTTTTGATTTGCCTGCTGAAAGGGTTTCACACTTTCGGATACCGGCGTTTGATTAGTTTTGATGATAACCACAGAAGTACCGTTCTGACTTCCAGATTGCTTTCCAGCCTGACGTTAAGCAGCCGCCCATCTCCAAGGCTGAGGCCATTCACATGTGCATTTGATTGTTTCTTATTATGAAGATGCAAAAAAGTGTGAAATGCTTGCCACCAAAAAAAAATTAAAAAAAAATCACATTTCTCATCCCTCCTTTTAGGATAAGGTCTGTGTGAGCCTGTTCTAGTAAATAGGATGGGATCTACCAAGAACAGGGTACCTCCAATTCCTTCTTTTATCTTCTCCATACACTAGTTATCTGCCCAAGCAATTTTCACAAACTTTCTTCAATGAAGGGCTGTGTTTCTTAAACATGCAGCATTAAAAATAGAGTTACAGTCTTCAGAAGGAAAATTAGTGGGAATTCTTGCCCAGAGATAACATAATATGAAGATGACGGAAAAAGAAGAGGCTAGAAATCACCCTTTTTCCCTGCCTACTAATGGTTTTGATTCTCATTATTTCTCAAATGCCAAGAGTAAAATCTCTCCAGGGTACCAATTAGCTGTGCCCAGTTTGGATACAACTGCTCTCATCCAGGACATGTTTCGAGATGCTGACGCTCTCTTTGGGAAAAGGCAATTTGTGTGCCGCTATGTGCGGTATTTTTCAAGGATGTCGTCTCCTTGGGAAATAGAGGTGGACTTGTACTTAATTCAATTAAAACCAGAGCTTTTTATGAATTGACTTTAAATAGAACCAATTGCCCTAAGTGGGAATGTGGGATCTGTGTTCGCAGATCGTTTTTATCTGCATCACTTATATTTTATTAGGGGTTATACTCTCTTCAAAAAATGAATGTGGCACTTTGAATTTACTTTTGGTTGAGCTTTTTTTTGCCTTCTCTACAACCTTTTCCATCCGCTTTCGCATCCTTGTAAATTTAGACAGGTGGACAATGATAGTGACAGTATTTATTAGTGTGCAAATGTGTTGGGTTTTTTTAACCTTTTGGTTTAAGCATGCTGTGTACGTACGGCACGTTTTCTTCTTTCAAAGAGCGGTCATAGGTAATTTAACGGTGAAAATAACAGCATTTTGGGCTGCATCATTGGGTCAGGATGGGTGCGATACCCGTGGCACTGCGCTGGGTTAATCGGTGCTGGTAGAGGGACGTTGGCAGTGCTGGGGCTCAGCCTTCCTCCTGCATTAATTGCTGCCGGCAGCTCTCTCCCGAGGTAGTGCTCTCCTTGCTTTGGAGATTAGGAAGCAGATCTGCTAAGACCGACGCTTTACTCACATGAATAGCTCCATTGAGTCCAACATGGCTATTAAGTGAGTTAAGTTCAATAATATATTAAATCTTTGCAGGGCCTAAGGCAACTTGGAGGAGGTTATTTAAGAAGCCTGCCCCGGCCTTTTGCTGCAGCCACAAAACCATCCCTTGTCAGAGCTCGCTGCTTTCCCACTCCTAATTCCGTGGCTTGTACAGTATTTAGCCCCGTTCCCCTCGTGGACACGGCACCTCTCAGAGCATCCTGCCTCTTTCTGTCTCTCCCTCTCTTACCTTCCCCTCCACAGCCCTTTGCATCCCTCCAGCCCGCCTGTATTCCCTTGAATTTTGTTTTTCAGTACTTTTTTTTTTTAATTTTAAAAAGAAAAACCTCCCAAAACCCTGAGCTGCCCCTCCACAGCCAAAATAGTGCTGGCTTTTATAAAAATTGCAATACTGGCAAAAGCAACAGAGGGAGCTGCTGCCGATGGCTGGGGTCCAGCAAAGCACTATGAGCTGGACCGGCCTAATCCCCGGCAGCGATCTCCCCCACAGCCCTGAAATGGATAAAAAAAAAAAGAAAAAAAAAAATAGCACGACACCCTCCATGAGATTTCTTTTTTGGATTAATATTTAAAGTGCTGGAAAAATTAAGAGAGAAAGATATTTGTAAATTTCCAAAATATTTTCTCAGCCTCAGCGTAAATATTTGTAGAGAAAGCAATTATTGTGCATAAGAATTTTCTGCTGTGCCAGTTTCAGTTCTTTGAGTGAAATGATGGCTTTTTTGGCCTGTCCCTGGGTAACTAAGTAGAGGTGATTAAAAACCTTCAAGTCCATCGAATTTATTGTAATCTAACTATTTTTGAAAGCAGATTTAATATCAGTATGCTATTTATATTACCCAAGAGCTGACATTTCAGAGACTATACCCATAGATCAATGCATGATGCAAAGCAGATTGCACTGAAGATGTGCGAATGTATACAAGGAGACAAAATTGCTTATATTCAATAAAGAACTGAGATATAAACATATTTTAATACAGTGGCAGAAATGGCTTTGAAATCGCCGGGTTCCTACTGGTTTCCTCCATCCACCTCCTCCATGATTCCTTCCTGCATCCCATGTGCAGTGGGGGTGGTCGGACAGGGGGGGACAGACCTCTCTGCTGCACCTAGAGGGGATGGTAAATGCAGGACCAATTATTCCCTGAACGATGTGGCAGGCGATGTGGTTTCTTCCATTCACATCAGGCTTTTTTTTATCCCCAAACTGATTTTTGCTCCATGCTCCTGCTGCTGGTCCCAGGGCTGCACTCTGCCTTCCTGCTCCTGCCCTCTCCTAAGATCTACCCTTGTACCCAGTGCCTCCTCCCTGCCCTGGGATTTCTTGAGGGGACCCTGCAGGCTCTTGAAATGCCATCCTTGCTCCTGGACACCTGCCTGGGCGCTTCGGGAACATCAGTTGAGGATGAAGGTCTGGCTGCCCCGTACAGTGCCAGGCTCTGGTGTGTGGAATGGGAAGGGCAACCCTGGTCCCACATCCCAGAAACTGCTCCAAGGCTGAAGGGAAGAACAGGCAGGTAGCAAAGATGCTGCAGGGAGGCAGAGGGGTCTGTTCAGCCTGTCAGTGCCCAGCACTGAGGCGTTCCTACCTCCAGGTTCATTTCTGGGCTCTGAAGGGACCGCTTTCCTTTATAGTAGAGTAGAAATCATTCCCTTTTAATAAATATTTAATTCCCCTTGGTCTGTACATAGAAAAGGGTAGCTATAGGGGTTTAAGGCCACCAGATGTAGCCCAGCTCTGCTCCTCGTGAATGTCACCAGTACCATGCTTCATGCCCGTGCCATGGCAGAAGGCTGAGACCAGCCTAAAACCTTCCTGCTGCATCTTTGCCTGTCACTGCTGCATTCCCGTATGCTTGTGCACTGCGGCTTCATACTCATTTGCCTCTATCTGAGATAAACCTTCTGGTCTCTCTTCTAAAACCCTCCAGGCTCAGCCCAAGGCAAGGGCTGGGGCTGCGCAGCCGAGCCTTGCTGGGCTGAGCTGGGTTGAGCTGAGGTGGGCAGCCCAGCAGCTGGCTGCAGCTGGATCCCCACCATGCAGCCCCCATGACCGACTGCAGAACATGCATCTATTCCCCCCTGTCCTCAACCCTCTTTGCGGGGAAGCCCACCCGTTCCTCCCCTCTCTCTCTGCCTTTCGTGCTTCACCTGCAGTTTGCTACCGGCAGCAACCTCCTGCTCTTCCCAGAAACCTGCCCCCCTCTCTGACCTTCCCCCTCCAGCCAAGTTTAGCCACACCAGTGCCCTGTGGCCCCAGGAAGATTTCACAATTCCCTCTCCTTTGGCCAGAAACAATCTGTTTGTATCAACTCCCTCCTTATTTCGCACATCGTTCCATCTCAGCGTGGCCAAGAAATGAATCAGTCATCACTGCTCCCCATCTCTGCATCCCATATCTGCTCCTGTCTCTGTTCCCCATCTCTGCACACCATCACTGCCCCCATCTCTGCTCCCCATGACTGTCTCATCACTGCTCCCCACCTCTGCTCCCATCTCTGTACCATCTCTTCCATGGGTGCCCTGGTATGAGCATCCCCTCCTTGCCCCCAACACACTCTCTGTGCCCCTGTAGAGCAGTAGAAACCTCTGTTGCCTCCACCACAGGCCCATCCAAAGCAAATTCTTCCTGCAAGCCCAGGATGTCCAGCCACAGCCTGGAGGGGAGAAGCACAAATGTCCCAAACACACATGGCCAATGTCTCCCTGGACAGGTGGTTTTCACCTGGGGGTGGGTGACATGAGTTCTGGAGGGACCCTCAGTCTCTCCCCATCTCCTACGACAAATATATTATTAAAAGCATTGATATTTCAGCTGGTTTCCAGCGGGGATTCCCTTCGTGCCACCTGGTGGACAAAGGAGACATTTTCCCCGTTTTATTTCAGAGAAGAGGAAGGAGCTCCTGGGAAAGTTCAATTTCGGTGGGGAAATCTGGCCGAGCATCACCTGATTTAACTTTTGTGTGATGAGAAATGCAATCCCGCAAAATCACTTCCCCCTGGGTAAGCCCCAAACCGCCCCAGCATTAATCAATTATTTATTTCTTACCCGTTGCTGATGCTCGTGCATCATCCTGCTTTGTAATTGTTGTTTAATAAAACTCAGTTCCTATAATTGTGTTAACACGAAAATAAAACTTCCCCCTTCCCCTCCCTGAGCTGGGGGAAAAAAAAATTAATCTTCTTACTTTTATTTAGGTTTGAGCAACTGCTTTCTGATTTTTTAACAAATGTGCAGTTTGAATCCCTCCTGTGGCCAGTCGCAGGCAGGCTGCAAGAGATGGAGAAGCTGGTTAAAAGTCTGTAGAAATAGAAAAATTTAAGTAAATAATAGCGGATGTTCATGGCAAGTCTTGGTTTTTTTTTTTGTTTTTTTTTTTTTTTCAATTTAGGAACACAAACATCGCATGAGAACCTCGGTTCCGAGAGATATTTTGGTTCGAGGATTAGAAGCAAATCCCTGAATTGAGGTGCTTAATGAAATGAACCAAAATGGCTTTTGCTCTCAAATCCCTGCAAGAAGAAGTGCCCGAACTGAGCTGTGAGACAGCTTCAAGTCGTGAATAAAGAGGGAGAAAAACTGCAGCACGCTCAGAGCCCCGTTCGGAACAGCACAAGGTTGTTGATAGCCGGGGAGGAAATTCATCCACCTGAGTTTTCTCCCCCTATTAACAGTTTTACACCCCTAACGTGGAGAAATCCTACCTTCAGAGAAGTCCCTGAAAATTTTAACAGTGGTTTTGCCCCAAATTTTTTGGTAAACTCAACAAAATGACCTCCCAAAAATAGGATAGCGTGGATAAAAAATCCCAGCCGGCAGCTGTTGGTGGCGGATGCCACGGGGGGTAACACAGGGCAGTTTGAGGCAACGCTCTAGAAAATGAAGAATTCCTTTGTGTACACAGCCTGAAATCTCTGCGGGCAGAACGAAGCTAGAATTTGGCTACAACTCTTTAACTGATACCCCGATTCCTGCAAAAAAAAGACTGCCACCAAATCCTTCTGCCTGCAATTAGCTTGCACCGTGGTCTCATATCTCTCTCGGAAGACGGTCTCTTCATAACATCCCATGTAATCTTCCAGGGCTGTAACGCTTCTTCCCCAGGACATTCAATTCTGCCACTCAAAGCCCTGGCTTTTTTTTTTTTTTTTCCCTCTCTCTAAAAAAAAAAGGGGAAAAAGAGCCCAAATTAAAAATATTTTGACTTTGGAATGAGGAAAATCGTATGTTTGACTTGGAAAAGAAACAAATTGCTTTTATTTTCTTCAGTGGCAAAACCCAGACTGCCCAGAAATGGAAAACTTTTCATTTTCTAGGGAAACAACCTCCTTGCCTCTCAACGATTCCATTTTCACCGACTCAGAATAACGCCCTGACTGAGACTAAACGAAATATTTTAGTTTGGCTCAGAATTTTTAAAACTGTCTGTAACAGTCCTTTTTTAAAAAGCCCGGCTAATCAAAGTTAATAAAAAAATGAAGCAGGAACGCTTTTTGCCTAAAAAAATGCAGAAATAAAGACTGTAGGTTTTTTTCACATCCTCATTAATTTTTCTTCCCTCCTCCCTCCTGAAATTTTTAGGTAGTAAAAGTTTACTCTGAAGGCTGTCGGGGGAGTGAGCACTGGGGCAGGGGCTGCTCTGGGGAGAAGCAGGGGGGGCTCAGCCACCTCCAGCCTGGTGCTGGCATCTGCCGCAGGGCTGAGGAGGTGACAGCACCCGCGCTGGGGACCGGAGCCACCTTCATCCTTGGACCTCATCTGCCCGGTGTGCCCAGCTGGGGACCTTGCTGCCCGGGGAGCTGGGGATGGAGGGGGGTTATGGGCAGTGAGCGGAGATGGGAGGTGGGACGTGGTGGAGGGAGAGGGTCAGGAGTGACAGGGGACATTTTTGGGGTGGGGGAAGCACAAGCGGCTTAAGCCAGCTTTATCAGTGTGTTATAAACCGGCAATCAGCAGGGCTGAGGTTTGGCAATCGGTCAACAGCGGCTCAAAAACAACCTGGCGGAATGAACATGGGACCCACTTCAGGTGACCTTTGGAAGGAAGAAAAACAAGTTTCAAAGAAAACAAATGTTTCGCAGTGGTGTTTTAAAGAGCTCCCTTGAACCGAGGGTGTGTAAGGACGTTTTTACCTCTGTGTGTGGGAGCTCTTTGTGTGCCCGGAGCTTTGTGGTGACACGACCCGCTTGCGGCCCTTGGCTGGTCACCAGTGCCACACCTGCCTATACGAGGGACCCATCGGTGGCTCCTGGGGACTCCCTGATGCCTCCTACCCCTCAGCAAAATCAGGCAAAGCCACTTCACCCTTTGCTGGGATACTCCAGGGGCATGTGCTAACGAGGAGGCAGCTGTAATTCTCCTCCATTTAATCTTTTCCCAAAATGACAGCAGCAGTTGCAGGGAGCCCGTAACACAGTCGGTATTCAGAGGTAGCTAGGACGGCCGTTGAAATCCCAACAAAGCTTAGCCCAGGGTTTGCATTCCAGTTTGAGGTCGCCTTGTCGTCTCGTGGGAACACGGCGATCGCACGAGGCCGTTGCACAACACGGCTCAGCAGCGGGGATGGGGGTGGGGGGGCTGATTTTTCACCCCTTGTTGTGAATTCCCCGTGAAAACCCCCATTTCCCTCCTGGCTCTCCACCAGAAGATGCCCTTTTCTTTCCCCCCAAAAAGGCTGCTGGCAAAAAAACTTCACAGTTTGAAACCGACGGCCCTTCCAACGCCGGATATGAAGCCCGGCTTCTGCCCAGACTCTCCCTAAAAAACCTAACGAGGAATATGTGAAACGTTTGAAGGAGCCGAAATGGCCCAGCCGCGGATGGCGTGTAGCAGCCCCACTGAGATATCTGGTTTCTGTTACGTGTTTCTTTTTCCTTGCATTATCTGTATTAGAACTTATAAAATGGATGATTTGTATCAGCTGTCCTGCTTTGTTGTTATTGCCATGTTCTGCTAAAATGATAACGAACCGCTTGCCCCAAATCTTCCCCTCCCACAAAATATCCCAGCTATGTGAAATAAAAGATGCCATTTTATTACAGGGCTGAACAAAAGTGTATAAAGAGGCAAAACGAAGGGCCTGCGAGGGGTACGACTCCAGGGAACTGGAGGAAAAGATGGCAGAGACGATGGTCACAGGGAATGCAAAACCAGCCACTATTAGCTTGGAAATTATTTGTCAATTTGCAATCCCAATCAGGACCCTCGTACCTTCCCCCCATCAGCGTCAGAGCCTGGGACGCTTGGTGTTGAGAGGACAATTCTCGACTTTCACAGGGGATTTGACACTAAAACATTTTTGGGAGATTTAATAATTTGCTCTATGAATCTGGAAGCATCCAATTTACCTGCATTTCCAGGTGCCAGGCAAAAATAACCCTTGAATGTATTTAATTTCATGGGGCCATGGAGAGTGGGATGGTTTGGGATCTGCTCACCCAAACGGGTGTTCCTGATCCGTCCCTGGAGAGCTTTGGCTGAGCCACATGCACGGCCAGACAATTGCCATGGTGTGTTTCTGTACAGCAATTCCCTCACTCGTGAACTGGGTATTTTTTTCTGCCACATCTGGGGATGAGCTTTTTCAGGAGCCAGGCCACAGGGTCTGCGTTTTTGTGTCTGCGAGGTGAAGGCCCTCCCTGTGGGCGATCCATCACATCAACAGACGCCTCTCCCAGGCTGCAGGAGCCCCTCTGCAAGCACACCCCAATCACATGCTGGTTGCAGTGAAAATTGCCCCCCAAATCATAAAAAGTTCTATATGACTTCCCTCTGGCTCCTCCACCAAAATTTTATGGTGTCCTCCTCTTCAGTGACCACGGTTCCCCTCAAAATATATGAGGTGTTTCTATCCCTTCTTCACTTTATTTCTTCTTTCCCCCGCTTGGGTTGTGAGGTTGATGCAAGCAAATACAACCTACAAAAAGGAGGCAGAGCTGAAGTGATTGATCGTGAAAGGAGCTGAGGTCAGATTCAGCCCTACAGCTCGGGAGAAGTTGTGAATCCTGCTCCTTTGCCCAAACCATTGAGCCAGCCCCTTCTTAGAGTTGGTAGTTCTGCTGTAGGACCACTCTAGGAAAGTGCTTGCCTCAGGAGTTGCAAATACCATGACATTGCAGATGAAATCTCACCGAGCCAAGTCTACTTTTCCGAGGCACTATTAAGGAGCTTAACAATTTAACACTTCAACAATGATAAAAATATGTTTATCCTTTATACAGAAAAGGGCTGACAGCCAAATTCTGTAACTGAGAATACTTCCTTGAATACTTTCTTAAATATGTAACACTGAATGTGCAGCAAAAGGATCAATTCACGTTTTTATGAAAACAAGCAAAAGCGACTGTTCCATTGATATTATATATGCCTGGGGGGTGGGCATCCCGTCTTCAGAGGCGATGTGAACTGTCACACGATTTAAGGAAAAAGCTGGAAGGTCTGGATGAAAAGAATATATAGAAATCGATTTCAGGACAATAAAAGTAATAATTTATCATCAGAAAAAGTGCCGTGGTCAGAACTTTTATTAGCACTTCCGTGAGGCTACACCAAATCGCATCGGTGGGAGGAAGGGTCGTCGTGAATATTATTTCAAGTGGTCTGGCTAAAGAGTCCCTCCTCACTTGGCTTTGCAGTGGATTATTAATTATTATTTAAAACCTCAGTAAAGCTTTTGTTTCTCCTTCTTTCTGTTCTCAGCAAAAAAGCACCTCATTATAGACCTATTGTGGCCCTTCTGCAAATAGAAGGCGATGTGTTTCCCACTTTAATCAGACATTTTCATTTGCATCTGACTTCCTGTTGAACATTACTGACTTCAAAGGACTAAAATTCTTAATTCTTGTCCAACAAGAAAATTGGTTTGGTTTTTTCTTTTTTTTTTTCTTCTTTTTTTGTTTTCCTTTTTTTTTTTTTTTTTCCCAGATGATCAGAATGAGAATAAAAATGTCTTCTTTTTGACCTCCCTTGCCTTGTTCTGTATGTTTTAGAAGTCTTGCTTGGTAGATAAATTAGAAACACTCGTCACAATCTCGTTAGCAGAGTCAAGTGCTAAATACCCCAACAGAATAAAAAAAAAAATAATAAAAGGCATGGTTTGTAACTATTAATTTTTGCAGCTGTTTGAAAAAACCTCACACATCTGTTTATAGTAATTCTTGCTTTGCTGATGACATCCATGTATCCTCTTTCCCCCAAATGCCAGCGTTCCTAAGCCAGTTGCAAGCGAGTCCCTTTCTATATCATTTCAGGAGAGTCAAAACCAAATTTTCCACCGAAAAAAACTGGGAATTGCTCCTTTCCAGCCAACGCTGCTGCCTACCTGCTGAACTGCTCGTCCAAAATGTCCCGGTTTTCCTTGCTCCTCAGAGGAACATTGCAAGGAGGTGGTGGAATTTGAAACGAAAACTGCTTGCGGGTCAGCTGGGAATTGGTCTACAAATTTGTCTTCAGCTGTTGACAGACTCCCTGGTTTACAAAGACAGAGGCGGAGAGGAGAAACTCTGCTTAATCCCAAAAATAAAGCGCAGGTGGAAACTATCCAATAAAATGGGGGTTGGTTGGAAAATTCTATTTCATTAAATTGCAATTGGTTTTGCATGAACACATTAATTTAAAAAAAAAAAAAAAACAACAAAAACCAACACAAAACCCCAAACTTTGCTAGGAAGGGTTTTCAGATCCAGGACATCATTGCCTGCCAAGGCTAGAAAAAAGCAAGGGCTGTCACTCTTCCTGCACAACAGCCCATCCAAACCACCCGCCAGTGTAATTTCCCAGAGATAAGGGGGCTTAGGTTTCAGAATTATCCTGTGCCTCTCTTTTTCCCTTGAAAAATGCCAACCAAACTTGGCACCGCTTTGGGCTGGAACCAAAGGTCAAGGCTTGATTTCCTTCAAGAAACGTAGTTGCTTTGCGGCCAACCCAGTTTTGAGAGGTGCATCGAATGGCTGGGATTAAATTTTCATGCCGGATCATACGGTTCAAAATAAAGAAGGTTCAGTTATTTCCCTTTGCTTTTCGCAAGGAGAATGCCTCCCAGCAAAGTACCCTGGGTTTGAATTCTAGATCAAAACAGTTGCTGCGCCTCCAAAGCCCACGGTGGCAGCTCCGCTCGCACAGAGGCAGCCAAAGGAGAAAGCTCTTCGAGACACAAGTCGGAGCAGGGAGGGAGGGGAATAAAAGCTACTGCTTGAAAATCCATTCCAGAGGATGGGATTTGACGTCCCGCAGCTGCCAAGCAGACTGTATGTGTGGCGATGGGTGTTGTCTCCCACGCCGAGCAGGCGGCGGGAGAAGGCGAGCCAAAGGCGGGGGAGAACTTGCTGTGAAGGTGCTCGTGCATTGACTTGCTCCTCCAACGGCTGAAAACACGACAGGGTTGCCTTGCAGGGAAGCTGTCCCTCACCTGAAAGGCTGGTCAGCCCTTCACACCACCCAGGTCCTGTGTTCTGAAACCTCCACGTGCAGAAGAGGTGCAGGACAGACCATTTTGGGGAGCAGCAGAGATGTGTGCTTCAGCACAAGACCCAGGGTCAGGCTGACCTTTGATTTTCATGCATTTTATGGAGAAAAAGGAATAGAAGTTGATTTACAGGTAATTTATTGAATCTTCCAGGTGACAATAGCAAAAGGAAAGGCGGTGCTGGTCTTGCATGGGCAGAGGTGGATGGTCGCTGCTGAGCTCCCTGGGCTTCATCACCATCCAGATGTTCCCCTCGTACCCGTCTAAACCAGTCCTGCTCCTCTCTCTGCCTCCTGTTTCTTCCCAGAGGTTTCCTTCAGGTGCCTCGCCTTCACGAAGTCACTGTGCATTGTACTGTGACTGGATAATGAACTGGGGAAAAATGTTTTCAGGAGGAATTTTTCCCTTTGGTGCTTAGCATGAGCCAAATTATTGCATGAAATTGTAACACTGTATGTGAACATCACTTCATATTCAGAGCCTCTGCTGAATCCTTCACCGTCGCCATTTGAAGGTGTGTGTCTCTCTCCGGAGGAGCAGGAAGATTTTCTAGAGCTGCCGTAGGATGGAACAGGGCAAGAGCAAACTTGCTGCTGTGATGAGAAGATCCTGCCAAAAGAGTATCCGGCCACCAGCTATTTGAATGGATGCAGCTGGGCATTTCACCGTGCCCTGAACTCTATTCCAGGTGGCTTCTTTATATGAAGATTTATTCCTTTTCAAGCCATTGGAAGCATGGCCGATGTCCAGTTAGGAAAATGGAAAATAGAAATAAAGAACTAACTAGGAAACCACCAGTACAGTGTGCCCGGAGACACCTGGCAAATGCTTGTCCCCAGTGCCCCAACTTCTCAGCAAGGTGCTGGCATCCAACGGTCAACTCTTGACCACTCTCAGCAAATTTCTTCTCTGCCATCCCCTCCGAGCCCTACTTTGTTCACTTTTTAAGGAGAATTATTGTATCATCGTTGCCATAATTTTTTTTTCTTTTTTTTTTTTTGTTTCTATTTTTTGCAGCCATCAAGTCTGCTGGAAGAAGGTTTGCCCTAGATTAGACGCAACAGCAGATGAAGTTCTTCTGCCCTCCAGATACTTCCGTATCTTCCTGGAGAACATATATACCTCACTTTTAAATCGAACATAAATTAAAAAAACAACAAGGCTCTTTGGGATACTACCTCAGGAAAGGTCGAGTAACACTAATGTTCAGGGACCTGATGGGAGGAGCATTATCCACAGCCGATTTAGATTTTAAATAGCTGAAGGGCTGCAAGCCACTCCACGGTTTTTCCTTGTTCTGGCAGTAGAATTATGGCCAAATCCATTTTTCCTGCTTTGTTTCCATTTCCCATCACCACCAGGCATGCACAGTAATAACCGAACAGTGTTAAAAGCGAAAAAAATCCCCCAGCACTTACCAAAGAAAAGATGTTTAACAAATGTTCGGGGTCCAATGAAGTGGGGACAGCAACGGCACGGGCATGTCCCAGCCCAACCTGCCTTTCCAGGAATGCAGGTTTCCTGCAAAGTTGCCCTCCCCGCCTCAGGGCAACACCCCCGGCACCTCTCCTCCTGCCCTGCTCGGCGGTTATTGTGTGCACAGATGAATGGCACGGACCCGTGCGCCGGGATGTTATTGCTGGATAAAGCTAATAAAACATTTGACTCACTGCGAGGAAGCTTTCCCATCCCACCACATGCCTGATCCTCAAGGTTACCCGCCTTTGCCTCCTCACCTTTGCGTCGCGAGATGTTATTCTAACCTCTTTCATCTTTGGCTTTTGGCAGCCTTTTCTGCTTTAAGTATATAGTTATCTTAAGTTGAGCAAGATGTTTCAGGCTACAATAACTGGCTGATGTTTTAAATGGCAATCTCCTAATATGCATTCAATTTACATGTACTAAGGCTCTCGTTCGATCCGAAATACCAACCAAGTATAAAATAATAGTGACACTTGACATTTTCGCAGAGATTTACAACTTCAAAGGGCTCTACAATATAAACGAACCCTCTCTGTGCTCATGAGATGGGTAAGCAAATACTATTAAGACGGAAAATGGACAAGGAGAGGTTGCAGAGTTTGCCCAAGGCCAGACACGGAGCCGGTGTCGGGGCTGGGGTCCTGGCTCTCTCTCACGTACCCAAACCTCTAGCCAGCTGTTAACTTTAATAGCTGTATAAGCAACGTGAACGAGTCCTGCACGTCTGCATCCCAAGCAGATGTAGGAGAAATTTAGGCACTGGAGCTGAATGCTGTCATCCAACATGACACAGCTGCTCTCTGCCCAGCCCTGGGAACTCCTGGGCACGGTGGATGCTGCGATTCCTTAATTCTGCAGTGCTCTTGTGCCGTTGATGTGGCTTTGGCACCCAGATACGGGTTGGGTGGCACGATGACCGTGGGACAGGTCCTGCTTGTGCAGACCTGCCTCTGGCACAGCCGCAGTCCCACCCTGGATGATAAAACTGGTAGGAAGCCCTGCGGACCGAGTGTCTTTAGTGACAGCCTGTGCATTTCTCCGCGAGGGTGGTTTCAGCCTATTTTCTCGTTCGCAAACACGGGCCAGGTCCCTCCCTTGCGACACTCCTTCGTTTCGGGGGGAGGAGATGGCTTTTCAGCAGCGCCGTGCGCTTGCTCCAGTAGCCTGAATTAGAAACCTGCGCGCTGTTTGATGGATGCTGCTATTGTTAAGGCAAATAAGCGGGTGGATGTTTCATTAATCACAGCCCATAAAGCATTTTGACTAACCGAAAAAATATTTCCTCTTTCTTATTCATGCAATAGTTTCTCTGAGCCTTTTAGCCCATTTGTACGGGCTGGAGAATGAGTTGCTACCCGTTATACAGCATGTCCTGCCCTTCCCTTTCTTTGTAAACACGAGCAGCTCGATTCCATGATGTGTTTTGATGAACTGCCAAGAGCCAGCTAATGTACTGTTTGCTGACAAGTATTTGTTATTAATCCAAAAGCACTGAGCTTGTGGGTTGGGATTTTTATGTTTTGTTTTGTTTTTTCTTTTTTTTTTAAAGAAATAGAAAAACTAAATTAAACAAGGGTGTGGAGATTCCTCAAATGTAGCTACTGTTCTTTCCGTGATGCAGTTGCAAATATGCAGCTCCTCCAGTCCCAAGGAGTTATTTAAGTAATTCTGCACCTTTATCACATTTATTTTCCCTGCAGAAATTACAAAATCTTAACTGGGTGCCCTCTTCTGATAAATGGTTTTCACTAAAGAGCTAGAATTTTAAAGCAAATGAAGGGGGATGAATCTGTAGCAACACTTCCTTGTGCATGTCCTCCTGCACCTGGGACCGGGTGATAAGAACGGGACCACAGCTGCTTGTTACAACCTCAGAAACCCCCAACTTGACACCTGTGTGACCCACCAGGGATGTTGCACATCTCTTAATGGGTTTCTTTTGGTGTATTTTTGGCAACACCCCACTTTACAGCTTCTGTGGCTTTTTGGGATACGCTCAGGACTCCAATGTAGAGCCTAGGACCCTTTGCTACCTGGTTGAAGCCTTTTGCAAGGAGCAGCCCATCAACTCATTGCAGAGGTGCTTCCAGCACCGACCATAGCTGGGACCATCCCCATCCTGTCTCCAGAAATGGTGCGTGGAAGGCCAGTGTGTGGAGGAGGAAGGAGAATTCTTATTTTGGAAGTGTTGTCAAGCCAAGCAGGTTGGAGGCGAGCATCTCGGCACCATCCACAGCAGCCCGTCAGGCTGCGGCGCTCGCTGCACCAACAGGTTTGGGCGACGGGACCCCCCACCACGCGGAGCAGAAAGCGCCCCGGGGGCAGATCAATTTTAAGCTTGATGGAAAAAAAGATGACAACTCTATGCGAGCCAAGGAGGCAGAAAACACAGGGGCTTTCATTTTCATGTGCAGGGCACCATTTGCCTTCCAAATTCGACTGACAGCTTTTGAGGCAGTTCTTTCAGGTGACAAATGGTAATAAAGCTCCTATTTACCCTGGCTATTGACTCATCTTAGGTGGAATTATGTACCGAAATAAGTAAATAGCTTCCTATTCAATGCGATCCATATATACAGCTCTGGCCCCTGGTACAATGCAAAGCTCCTGTATAGACAAGATTCTTGTTTGTTGTGTGCTTTTCGAGGTCACTTAGCACTTTGCTTCATAAATGTGCTTTTTAGGACTGAGACTCCTGGTGTGAATGGTCTTTCCGTTGTACGGAGTAATTCACCCTTAAAAGCTAGCAGAGCTATGATTGCTTTTTAATTTGCATTGTAAACACATTAAAGACGAGCTGAGCAAACCAGGACAACTTAGGATGCCTTTCTGCAGACCTGAATTTGAGGGCTTGTGTGGGTTATTTTGTTAGTGGCTCCATTTATCTCATGAGATTTGGGATTGTCAGAAAAAAACATCTCAGGAAAAGGTTCCCAAGATAATTTGCATTTCAGATGGTGCAGTTGCTGGACTTTACACGTGCATGTAGGATTTTTGGAGCTCTGGTTTGTGTCAGTCAAACTGGGTAGAGGGGGGCAGAGGCTCTTTTTGTGTTGCGGCAGTATTTCTCTGCGACCTTGGAAGCCGTTTTGGGGATATTTAATCCAGTTGACAGTGTGTGACTAAAAATCTCTTAGAAATTAACCAAAAAATCTCCAAGAGCAACAATCAGTAACATGGGCGGGGGAAACCCAACTATATAATGTTTTCTCTCTTAAAAACACTCAAAATCTAGCATAAGCATTTTGAACTGGACTCCCTCCATGATGCTGCTTGAGGAACCTCTGATCTGCTCCCAGATCTCAAGGTAGAAATCAGGCAAAGTAACATGGGATGAGGCAACTTGATGACTATTATGGATACCTCAAGGAACACAACATGCTTATGGGCTTCTATTCTGCTGATTTTATGGCTCTGAAGGACATTTCAGTCCAATTTCTGCTGACTTTCCCATTGGATGAAATAATCTTTCTCTATTAACTCTCCAAGGACTGTGGAAAAGCAGTGTCTAACTTAGCTGGCAAACTATTTGGGGTACTTTGGGCCACCTACCCTGTGAAGTTGCCCATGTAAGTTAGTTAGAGATAGTTGGTCACTATCTCTAGAAGCTGCGAGGGTTGCAGTGTTGTGGTTTTCCATAAACATAGATAAGCTCTATCTTAGGCCAGAGTAATTTACTTTCCAATATTGATACAAGTCTACAAATAGAAAAAGAATGTGATTCCCCATGATCTCAGTCCTCTTGTAATAAAGACTGATCCATCAAGACCGTATAAAAATAGTGATTCCATGAACAAAACAAATCTGAAAGTTTGCCCAAACTGTCCTCACCTGCCAAATGATGTTTCTGTTCCCAGGATTTTCTAAATCAGCCAGTCTTCAACTTATTTTTCCTTCATTGATGATAAGGAAGCTTTGCAGCATTTAGAAGACAGATGAATTGTGGCAAATAGAAATGGCATCAAAAACGCTTGAAAAATGCAATCTCTTTCTTCTTGGCACTGGAAAATGAAATAGGGTAGGGAACTGTATATGTTTCTAAGGATTTAAAAATGTAACACAATTTTCTTCTTTCATTAGATTCTTCCAAGAGTGACTGTAATAACTCACCCTGTGCGTTCAGACTCAGTCATTATCGAGTTCGCATCCAGCCAAAGGAGTATGACTGTGAGTTTTTAATTTCCTTTATGAATCTGGACTTGTCTTGAAAGTTCCCAGCATCTCCAGGTTGACCAGAGATTTTAGCACTTGGGGAAGAGGAAGGGTTGACCACCTGAGCTTGCAAGGGAGTTCGAGAAGGTGCAGAGGGACAGGCAGCATCTCATCTCCCCTGGAAATGCTAAGTCATGTTCTGCAGGGGAAGTTACTTCCCTCTTACCTCTTCTTACCTTTGACTATTGATGTTCATATTTAACTCTTCCATCTCTCCTTCAAAGCAATCCCATTGAAAAAGCATATAGTAATGAAAAACATTCCTTTCACTTCCACCTCCATTGGCTTATTTCCCAATTGTTTCTTTAGTTGATGCTGAAATTACTGCATTGCAAAAATCCCTATTCAATAAAAAAGCCAGGTATTGACCTCATTTTGTGGGTCTTTTCGAGAGACCTGAAATGCCACTGCCAGTGTGTAGCTGAGGTGTATTTGAAGCAGAAGACTCCAGGTCTTCCAGTGCTGTTGCAGGATCATTGCTGTCCCACAACACCCAAGTGTTGGGTGTTGTCCCACCATCACCCAAGAGGAATCTTTACCATCTCCGAAATCTGTGTTTCTCTGCAGAGAAGATCATACCTACCTGTCTGATGCACACACAAATGCTTGTGCACCTCTGCTGGAAGAACACAAGCGTTGTCTTCTGCTGCTGGAGAGTAAAAGAGAAGCAGAGAAAGGTGTTGCAGTTCTCCAGAGCACAAAGTGACCTACAGCCCCTCAGTGGGAGGCACGAAGTTATGTAGCTCATTAAACCTTAAAAAAGCAAGGAGAGAAGCTGCTTCCAATTATCAGGATGAAAATTAATGAAATAAAAACTACAGACAGGCTGCAGAATTATGCAATAAAAAGGGCTTTGCTGGCATTAACAAGGCGGTGTGTAATATTTGTGTGGTTCTAGCTCAGCCTTGGCTTGAACACATGGTGATTCTGCACATAAAATGTATCCAAATTAATGAATTAAAAATCCTTGATAATCCCACACAATTTTCTGTTCAGACTATACTATTATTATTTGGGAAATCTCCTTGGAAAGGGAAAAGGAGGTTGTGATCTGTTGTCTGAGAAAATAACCTCTTTGTGTGGACCAAAAGAGCCGTGTGCTGGAATGGCTGGCCAGATTCACGTAAAGGCCCAGCTGGTATCTCCTTCTTGTAGGGTCCAATGTAGCAGCAACTGCATGTAACGGAGTTTCAGAAGAGACCTACTATTTAGGGAACATGGGACTGAAGCTAAGTGAGTGCAGTAGTGAATATGGCCGAGAAAAGCTGCCCTTAGGTACACAAGGTGTCTTCTTAAGAGGTTTCACATCCATCTACAAGGAATATCCTCCACAACGTTAGCTCTGCCTCAAGACCCAAAGGGGGCTGCTGTGTTAGTCCACATCTAAAATCAGTCTGGTGGGCTCTGCAGAGGTCACAGCCTTCAGCATCAAGAGACTGAATGAGCTCGATGCAGAAAACACTGCTTTTTCCTCAAAAAGCCTGGGCCACCCCTTCCTTTTGGGTTTCCTTCTCCCAGTTCCTATTAAAGGGCACAATTGCCTTTCCAGGCAGCCGAGCAAAAAAAAATATTAAATAATGTTCCTTTTGCTTTGCAAACTCCTTAAATGTAACCTTTGTTTCTGTCGTGGTGATGTCTGTCTGGCATAGGATATATGTATGATCCAGAAAGTGTTCACCAAGGACTGAAGAGCCCTGGCCCGGCGAGCAGGGTACAGTGAGAGCAGTATACATGAACATGTGTTAGTGAGATTGCTGTTCCTGTGAATGTAGATACAGAATCTCCAGAGAGGGCAGAATGTTGCAATCTAAACATTTATATTATAAAAAAAAAAAAAGGGAAATCATTTGCTTAGACATAAATTAGCCCCTACGAGACAGATTTATTGCGGCACGGAATGTTTTAATGAGAAGAGGAGGTTCCACAATCATAGGATAGATCTTGTATCAAAATGCTTGACATATAAATAACACTCGGGTGAAATCTTCAACCCTGTGATATTTAGCACTTAACTGGGGATTTGGAAGGAATTTAGGGAAGAGGGATGTGTAAATTGGTTTTTCAGTTAAATTCGGAGGGCTGTGAAGTCTGACGTCAGGTTTACGCACGGGAGCCGTGCTGGGACGCCCACCACGAGGCGGGGGAGAGGTGAGAGCTGAGGTCTGAAAGGCTCACAGAAGTGATGTTTGTGGAGAGCAGCTCTCCCTCTCTCCCTCCTTCATGCAGAGCCCTTTCTACCTCGCTCTGAGGGCGAGAAACATGACAGGAGCACAACTTCAGAAATGCTTTTTTCTCTTTCACCCCTTGATACCCCCAAGCCCTGTGTTTCACTTGCTTCTGAACTGTTTGCTTTAACAGTGATTCTTCTTGGTGGAGGAATCAACCCCAGGCTCCTTGAATGCATCTGAAAAAGGGAGATATAATTCAAAACCCTGGCTGCGTGGTGGTTTCAGGGAGAGGCAGCAGTCAGTGATTCCCAAAGGGAAATCAGTAGGATTTTTCCTATTTTTGTATAGCAATTAGCAGTGTAATTAATCTCTCTAAGAAAATGCCAACATACATTCAAAGTCACGCTGTTCAGCTGAGAACATCTTATTTTTTGCCTGCCCTTCTGCCAGGAACAACTTCTTTTTCACCTTGTCAGCTTGTGCTTGAAAGCTGGCAACAGTAACCCTCAAACCTCTTCTGGTCTGATTTAGAATCATAGAATCCTAGAATGGTTAGAGTTGGAAGGAACCTTCAAGATCATCCAGTTCCAACTCCTCTGCCCTGGGCAGGGACACCTCCCACCACACCAGGTTGCTCCAAGCCCCATCCAGCCTGGCCTTGAACCCCTCCAGGGATGGGGCAGCCACAGCTTCTCTGGGCAACCTCTTCCAGTGCCTCACCACCCTCACAGCAAAGAAGTTCTTCCTCATTTCTAATCTAAATCTCCCCTCTTCCAGTTTGGTGAAATGCACCTGGATAGGATATAATGAAAAAAAGAGTAAGGATTATGATGTTACTATGTCACTCTGGCCATTCACTGCAGAATCATAAATATAACAGGATATCAAGAGATTTGAATTCAGAATTTAACGCTGGTGGCACTGGGTGTTTTGTAGACCTTAGAGCAAAAACAGACAAATGAGCTTGGATTTATGGGCTAGAGTCAGTTCGCACACACAGCTACAGAAGGGGATGCTGAACAATGGCATTGGGGAGACCCTTTGGCTAGGATCAAGGGCTGATTCAGAGAACATATTTTTCAAGGTCTGAGTCTCTATTTTCCACCTCTGGGAACCTGACAGAGATTTTGGGGGGACAGCTATGGCAGGAACAGGGTGGTGATTTCCACAGGTATCACCAATTCTGCCTGAAGATCCCTGAAGACTTTTTACCCTTCGGATCCCAACCTTGGTCCTGTGATCCCTATCCTGGTTATATCGGATGATTTTGCTGGTGTGACGGCCTTTATTCAAAGAAAAATACTCTTGCAGATGCTGTCCCAGGAGAGCTTGCACTGAAATCCCTGGGATGCTGTTCCTGGTGGAGGCATTGGGATGAGCTGCTGCTCTCTTTGCTCTCAGTGGCTTCTCCCCCTGCTCCCCCCAACTTTCCCAGAGGAAATGTTCCCACTCCTCGGGGCGTGAGGAAAAAGAGAACCACTGGCAGAGAGAACTGCTGCAAATTGCAGGTGTTTAGCAGCCAAAGCTGAGGAGAGAGATGGAAAAAACCTGGGCCATTGCTGGGACAAGGACTCTGAGCTCACGCCTGCCATGCTGGCTCTGAAGAATATGAATTAATGTTAGTTGGGTGTGTGACTTCTCTCTAGGATTCTTCTCTCCAAGTATTCTCTCTAGGATGCTCAGAAAGATTATAACAGTCATGTTGTGTTTCCACACCCATGGTGAAGAGGAAAGCAGGAATGTAAAGCTTATTTTGTGAATGATGCTTATTAAGGAGCATTTTGGGTGTTGGGAAAATGGCCATGCTGTGTCCCCAGAACATACTTTAAGCTCAACCACAGCAATTCTCCGACTTATCTTGCATATAAACCTTGTGTTTTTTTAATTTTAAGAACAGAACATTGTATTTAAATCACTAAGAATGACAATTAAAACATCTCCCAGTGACAGAGAGGGTGCGAAGATGACTTGTCTGGGTTTTTTTTTTGGTGCTCCTTAGAAATATAGATCCTGGATTCTTACCCGGGCTTTTTCCTCCTCTTTTCATTCCACCACCTTTCACTGCTGCTGGCATTTCAAAGCCAGCAGTTAAGGAATTACTGCAGATAAAAACACCAAAGTTTTATTCAAGAGCAATATCTTCAATGGCACAGTATTTGAAGGAAATTCGCAGTGTTCAGTTTTGACGTGTATAAATTAGGGGAAGGGGAGCAAAGTATCCCCTTTCCTGTGTTGATAAATTTTAGCAGTTTGGGGCAGAACAAGGAATATTGAAGTTTGACCTTGAATTTGCGGTGGTTTTCCACAAGAAAAGGTCGTGTTTAAACAGTGTAAATGCCTCATCTCTCTAGGAAAAGCTGTTTTCACCTAATTCATAACATGTTTGCAGTTCTTATGTTGGTAATGAACTGCACTGATTTGGCTGTGTAAGTAATAAATTCACTGACTAAATTTTGCAAAAATAGCTACCCCGGCCAAATTTGCAATATCTTGGGAAAGTCATGAAAACCATCAATCTTGGCATTCAAAAGTTTACAAAGCGAAACTTTGTTTTACACAAGTGCTGTTATAATAATTTATACATTTCATTTAACATTTCTTTTACTTAATAAGTACATAATTCATACAGGACAGAAATTAAATTGTACAACACTTGGTTTCAATTTTGCAGTTCCTATTAGGGGATTTTAATGCTCTCCTATTATTGCTACAGGGTTTTTTCCCTGCTATTGGTCCATATCATCCGTGCGTTGGTCAGCTTAGATGAAAAGCCTCCTTGCATGCGCTAAACCTGAATACTAATGGCACCAAATTAATCAATTCCTACTTTCTGACTTCTGAACCTACCCTAAGGTGAAGGAAACACAATCCACTGAGGATCATCTTGCAATTAAAACAATTCTCTATGAATCAGCATGACAATGCAGGTGCTAAGCAAGCATCTGTTCAATCAAGTTGGTTTAGGAGTTTTGGGGCAAGTCTATTTTGCTTTTTTTTTTCAGATCATTAAGCTTGCACTTAATGCTTGCAGCAAACAATAGCTCATTAGTGGATTAGGGGTAATTACCAACAGCAGTCATTATTCCTAAGGCTTAATGGGCCAATTTGCTGTTGTAATAGTACCCCAGTATTGTGGTGCTCCGGCAGAAAAGCTGGGGGTGCTGGAATGAGCCGGGACCTTGAAGGCCCTGGAAATGGCTGAGCAATATCACCCCTTCCCAGGGCACCCCACCACAGGGTTTTCCACCAGCTGGGGGGTCCCATCAGCTCCCAAGTTTGTATTCTGGGAGCTGGATTCAAGCTGAAGGGTGTCCACTTGGGGAGAGATGCCTGTCCCCAAAGCTGCCCGGATCACTGACTGTAAAATGTCCTGAAGGAAAGGGACAATGCCAGTAGGTGTGTGCCCACAGGTCCAGTGGCATTGTCTCACCTGGAGCTTCACCCCAGGATGGTACAGTGATTATTTTTTTTAAATCTTTTTCTGTTCTCATTTGAACCAGAGGCTGAGAGACAATATCTGGACGTTGCCCAGGCATGAAATGTTCCATGATGCTCTGTAAGAAATACCAGCTTAACTAAAGAGCTGGTGGGCTGGAGGAGTCCTTAAGGAATATTTCTATAAAATGTTAGGGGATCTCTAAGGAGCTCATCCAGAATGGCACACACCTGCAGTGTTATGGTAAGGAATTAGATTCACTTGCTCTTGTACCACCTTCCAGTTGCATTCAATGACTGGAATGAAGAACAAGTGGCAAAAAATGTTCCTGAGCTGGAAACCTGGTACTGTAGGAATAAGGATGAATGGAAGCAGCATCCATCTTCGAATTTCCCAGGCTGTCTGTGAGTCTCAGCATCTCCATCCTCCATATGGTCCATAGGCAGGGGTTGAGCAGGGAAGCCAGGGATCTGGATAGAGAGGACTGAAAGGCTCGTTGGGAAAGCTGAAGTATGTGTAACTGTGGTCCTGTTTGCAAGCAGAGTAAAATGATACCAACAGCTATGTTTTTATTTTTAGCATTATATTTTCAGTCACTCATTTCAACCGAGAGTGGCATATCATTTTTCCTCTTTTAGGGAGGGGATTAAGAAAGAAAAAACCAGACATAATGCTATAGTGGAGTTAAGTGCCACTTCTTCAGGCTCCTGTCAAATCTCGTAATTTGGAATAATTACCAGTGTCAGGTTTGGGGAAGGAGTTTGATGTAAATTGCCTCGATCTCTGCTCATCCTGCGAGAAAAGAAAATCACTATGTTAGAAGGTAGAGGACTGAATAGGCATCACCAGGAAAATCACTGTTTAAGTATCTCACTTTAATACACCTAACTGTATTTTATCTCCTCTTTTCTTTCTTTGTGTCGTTCAGATCTGGGCAAATCCTGCTCATGCTGAGACCAGTGGTGATTTTTCATTTATTTTAATAGCCCGATCTATAGATTTCTGCTTAGCGGGAGGTCTTGAGGGTTGTTAAACATTGTATTTATTACTATATACGATCCTTTAAAAAGCAAAGAAAAGCTAACCAGACTTATTTGTAGCTCCACGCAGGGGAAAGACCAACCATCTTCTGCAAGCATCTCCGAAAGAGGTTTGGAAGAACCTGCCTGGATTACGTCCAGCCTTGCAGGCCAGCCTTGGTGTCCTGACAAGCCTTAGAAGTGATATCCGTGTTTTCTGGGTGGTGCAACTGAGGACAACAGCAGTTTTGTGAGGGGACATGTCCATTTCAGCCCCAGGCCTCCAGCTGATGTGGAACAGGAGGGGAAATGCCCAGGTTGGAGCAGGGAAAGGAGTGTTCTGGCTTTGGCCTGTTGTCATGTCCCATCCAGTTACTTTCTTGCATCTGCAACTCATCTAAAATTTTAATTTAGAATTTTTTTTTATTATTATTATTTTTTTTTATGGAGAAAAAATGTCCTTCTCAGAAGTATTTGTATACTTCTAGTGAATGGAATCCAAAACCCAAACCCCATAAAACCTTGAAAATAATCATCTCACTCTTTTGGAACATGTCTCAGAAAACAGACCATTTTTTATTTCTTTCCATTTTGTGTGTGTAAAAAGACATGCCTCATTTTTCCCTCTTTGCAATTTCTTTTGAGTTACGAGAGCAGTTTCTGTCCATGTACTGAAATAAATCACCACAATAAAAATCACAGCATATTGCCTTCTCCACTTCTTGGAAAATGGCCTTCAGATCCTGGTACCATCATGAATGCCATGACAGGATCCCAAGTAGGAGCTTTCAACCTGGGAGGCTTTTGCAATCATGTCCCAGAATTGTTGTCCCTAAATCCTGGGGGACATCAAATAGCATAGGGATCCCACAGGTTCCTGTCATCTTCAAGAGAGCAGACTTTGGCTTCTTTAGGAACCTTCTTGGTGGAGTACCATGGGATAAGGAGAGGGGGGGGGATCTCCAAACCTACACAGAGGAAGATAAAATTAATACAGAAAGGACAATACAGAGCTCAATTTAGAGGCCCTGGACTGAGGTGACTCGAACAAGCCCCAAGATGTAGCGGATGATGTCGTATTCCCACGTGTTTATCCTGTGACAGCTCTTCACCGTGAGCACGCCCTACCTTTACCAAATCCTGCACCTCCCTCAGCGTCTATATATTCCCTTGTTACAGCTCGTTTTAGGCAACAGGTAATCTCGTGTTATCATAATACACTTTAAAGCATAAAGGAAGTCAAAATAACATTCATCTGTATCAAATGTGACCGGTGAGAACAGGAATCCTGCCAAGCACCAGCCCCGTAGTCACCCGCCGTGAGGTTGTGAGCGTACAGTGAAGGAGCTCTGCAGTGGCTAATCCGGTTGTCATCTGAATTAACTTTCAAATAGGGAAAAAGAAAAATAAAACAACCCAGCGGTTGCATAATAAGAGGCTTAAGGCCTTGAGCTGGGGAGTAATGTGTGTGTTTTGTGCACGCCTGCTCAGCAGTAGCACTCTGAATGTCACTCCACTGAAAGAGGATCGTTCTCCCGGGTGAAAGGGGTGATGCTCTTCAGCTTGCTCCAGCCACAAGCTGTGTATGTGTGCGTGCCCAGAGCCTAAGATGACAAATAAGGATCCCATAAACACTGGCTGGAACTGGATACCTCAGGGAGTGATTTTGGTGAGTCAGCAGTTGTTACTTCTACTTCTGGGGCACGTCTTGCTCAAGCCAGCACTTCCCGAAGGAAGAGTCATAGAGTCCTAGAATCATAGAATGGCTAGAGTTGGAAGGGACCTCAGAGATCGTTGAGTTCCAACCCCCCTGCCCTGGGCAGGGACACCTCCCACCACACCAGGTTGCTCCAAGCCCCATCCAGCCTGGCCTTGAACCCCTCCAGGGATGGGGCAGCCACAGCTTCTCTGGGCAACCTCTTCCAGTGCCTCACCAGAGTCCTACCTGCGTGCACTCTTTCCAGCCTGGAGCTGCCCAATAGCATTTGTCAGGTTTGGCAGGAATATATTGGGTAACTCTGCAAACAAACTAAACATTCAACACCTCCTGCAGTTATTCACATGGCTCTTCCAAAGCTCCCGGGGTCCTTTCCAGAGGAAACAGTGAGCAGATGGGTAGCAGGTTGCTCAGGTACCATCCAACCAACTGTTCGTGTCAACAGGGGCTCTCACACACCTTGCTGCAGTTGCAGCTTTTTAGGCATACCTTTCCATCAGTACTTCATTTTCTCTAGAAAAAAGCAGTACCGATATATGCAAATAAAACAGACAAAAGACAACCAAGACTCAAAGAGGAGGAAGGCAATTGCTTGTGTTAAACTCACCTTGTAAGCATGAAGAAGTTTGCTGCACCTTGAAGAAGCACGAAGTAAAACACAGCTGGGAGCAGCGTTCTTGCTAGATGTTTGCTGCTTGGACTTGACTTTTTTTTTTTCCCTAGAGAAATGGGTTGGGATTCAGCACCGAAGATGATGGTGGTGAGATGGCGTTGTGTTAATGATTTTGTGCTGGGACTTGTTTGGTTTCCCCTGCCAATGGGATTCTTCTCCCCGACTCCCTTTAGCATCAGGCTTGGTCACGTGTGAGCAGAGCTCTTGGTGCAGTACATGTCTGGAGAGGAGAAGGAGGGGACATGTTGGTATTTGGGTGAACCTAAAGTGTTACTGTCCTCTCCTGGAGAAAAGAGCTTGTTCTCAGGACTTGGGCTTCAGGTGAGATACTGCTGTCTTTCCAAAGGGCTGATGTTCTGTACTCGGCCAAGTTAAGGGTACAGATCAGTGTGTTGACTCATGGTGCAATCTTGGTGCAATCAGAGTGTCCTCAAGAAAGATCCCACCCTGGGGCCAAAGGAAAACCCGTGGCCGAGCTACGGTCTGATCTCTTTTTGCACTGGGGAAGGCAGGGAGCAATGGGGAGCCGGTGGCTGGGCTGCTCTGCTGAAAGGGCTCTTTGGCTTCTAACTTTTTAATTTCTATAGATGACAGAGCTGAGCCCTAAGGAGAACGACAGCAGTCCAGCGGCCAAACTGCTCTGCTGATGGCTTTGTGGGTTCACCAGCCGTGTAAGATGTTTGCCTGTATTTAAAACATGTTGTGGTTTAGACTTGGGAAAGATTTTTTTTTTTTTTTTAAAGGAAGGCCTGATGTCAGGATAAATGCAAAAAAGCCCACAGCTGGTGATGCAGATATTGCTGCAGATACTTCCACGCAGGCTGTTTGCTCCACAGCAGCACTTCTCCTCCGTGCACATCCCTGGAAAGCAGGTCCAAGAGGCAAAGCAATTTAGAGCAAGTTGTTCCTCCCTCAGCTGGACAAGGAGATGTTTCCGCTGCTATGATTTATTTTATAAGCCAGAAAGAGAGAGATTTCACTGATGACCGTTGTGGGTCCGGCTCTTCCGCCCCCTCTGCTGGCTGCTGAGCGTGAGAGGTCTGAGGCCAAAGCCCCCGAGAAAGAGACTCGTGGTGGACCCTCAACCAGGAGAACCAGCAGCATCTGAGCCCCTGCTGCATGTCCCCAGCCATTCCTGTTCCATACAAAGTGACTGTTGGTAGGGGATGGAGGAGGGACAAGGACAACCAGAAATCAGTCCTCTCCTGCCTTTGGTCTCCCACCCTCATGTCTCTGCTGCAAGGGTGAGCAGTTGTGGGCTTCAGCATTGAATAGTTCAGGGGATGATGAGACTTTTAAAGCCAGTTTTTGCCTCTCTTGGTCAAATTGCTCTGTATCAAGCTCTAAATGTTCTTTTCCCCTCCCCCCCACCAGTCCCCAGTTGGGATATTCATTAATCTCTCACCAGATGTTTCGTTGTCTGATAACTGAGCTCACACTTCAGTCTTTCTCATGTTGTAAAGTCTCTCACACCCATTCTTGCAGAATTTGTGGGAGCTCAGCATCTGTGAGACCTCTGCAGCTCTGCCACAGGTGGCTAACTGGGACCACAGGTCTGATACCAGCAAAATGAATAAGAGATGGGTTGGCTGGGGAGGGGTGGGGAAGGGGCTGGTGGCTTCAGCCCAGGTTGGCAAAGCTGAGTGTTGGGGGAAGAAAGACAAAAGCCAAAATCAGCCCTCCCAAACAAAAGAGACATATTTCCTCAATTTCTTGGGAGAGCTCACATTTCCCAGGGACTCAATTTAAACTTTCTGCAGCAATTTTTTTTGGGAAGTCTGGCTTCCCAGCTCTGCTACTGCTGTCTCTCGCAAGCCGTGAGCGAGACGCTCATTCTCTAATATGATACCTGTAGAGCAGAGAGTGTGATGGTTTCTTTTGCTAAATATGTGAAGTTTTACACATCCAGTAGTGTGGATTTTATTCCCAATCTGCACAACGAGTATTTCAGGAAAAGGAGGGTCCTTGACCAGGGGCAACATTGGAGTTTCCAGGGCACTTTGCTTCCATTTGGGTCAATCTTTGCACTTTTAACTTTCCTCCTCGTGATGAATCGCTGAGGAAGGCTTTGCTGCCCTTTTAGCAACGTGATGGGGATGGAGTCCCTGGGTTTGGGAAGGTGGAGCTACGAGCTTCCAGAGCCGATGGTCATTTCGTGATAAAGTGATAATGCTAATAATCCCTAGGTCCTTTTTTTTTTTTTTCTTTTCTTATTTTTCTCTTTGAACTGAACACTCTGCCTGTCTCAACCATGGTTGCCTTTTTGAACTGTCAGTTTGGGAGGATTAGATGCATGTTTAGGCTGGGTGAACTCATGAATGAAAATATTTTCCTTGGCAGTTTTTAAAATGCTTCCCCCCTTTAAGAGCTGAACCCTTTGGCAACAATCTGCTTTTTGCCCAGATTACCACTGTCATTTTGGGAGGTCTTTTCCCGCAGAACAAACAATGGAATTTTAATAACACAGTGAAATAGATTCAGGCCCGCTTTATTTATATTTTCTTTATTTATGCTCGAATATTTAGTATGCAGCTCCAGCAAAGACAAATTTAAGCTTTGTATTACTTCAAAATGATGAATTAAGCTCTGGGAGATTTACCACCTCAGAAAAGGCTATTTTGATTTGCTGCTTTGGGTATGTTTCGTAAGAAAAAAAAATATCAGAGAAATAAAAAATATATATATATATAAAAAAAAAACTGAGTAGAAATTGCAGATGCAGAGCGGAGCAGACGCAGGGTGGCTCCTTCTGCAGGCAGGGCTGCCAGCTCCCTGCTCCAGGGAAAGTTTGACTCAACACCTCAGGGACAAAAGGCAACAATCACCGTTATAAGGAGGCTGAGTTAATCCTGACCCTTTATTTTATGTTAGGTCCTACTTGGGTCTGTGTGTTGAAGTGCTCAAACCAGCACCAGCTTTTGCTGCCTGAGCCAACTGGCGCTGGTCAAGGTCCCAGTGCCACCGCCTGCAGGACTCTGCCTGCAGAGCATCCGTCGAAATTGCCTAATTTTGTACAGGGGTGAGGAAATCACAGACATGTGAAGTGAATCGGGAAATATCTGAAGTCAAGCATAACACAGCATCTATTAAGGCTGCCAGCTGGGTCTGGCTATTGCTAAGCTGAAATAAAGTAGTTTGTGACTTGCACAAGCTCTTCTTCCAGTATCTGAAGGGAGCTCCAGGAGAGCTGGAGAGAGACTCTTGGGGTCGAGTGACAGGACAAGGGGAAATGGTTTTAAATTGGAAGAGGAGAGATTTAGATTAGATATTAGGAAGAACTTCTTTGCTGTGAGGGTGGTGAGGCACTGGAAGAGGTTGCCCAGAGCAGCTGTGGCTGCCCCATCCCTGGAGGGGTTCAAGGCCAGGCTGGATGGGGCTTGGAGCAACCTGGTGTGGTGGGAGGTGTCCCTGCCCATGGCAGGGGGGTTGGAACTGGATGATCTCTGAGGTCCCTTCCAACTCTAAACATTCTATGATTCTATGATTATTGTGCTTGATGATTAACCCCTTAGGGTTTCTTATGGCATTTTTTTACCCTCAAGAGTATTTTCTGTTATTTTATTTTTCCCCTCACATTCCCTTCACTTCTGATGCACCTTCCTCCCAACTTCCCAAGCCTGAGCAAGGAGCCAAGCGATGGAGATAGTCACAGATCATGTGTAACAAATCTGTTCCGGGGCTTTCAGTGTTAAATAGCTCTCTGTCAGATAAGCCATCGATACGCTGCTGTGTTCAATTAGGATAGATGGCATATGGTATGGATGGAAAGGAGCCAAACGTACCAGTGCTTAAAGTTTGGAGATGGGCTAGATTGAGAGAGCCAGAAGTGCACTGGAAGCAAGGGCAGCACCGCGGGAGCTGTGGAGAAAGGGAAGGAATTGGGGTATTTTGAAGGATGCAGTGGGTATTATTTGTGCCTTATTGCTCCACTTTTAGCACCGCTGGCTGTATCTTGCATCACTGAAATCACTTGAAGTGATTTTAGGGCACACAGAGCATGGCATGCAGCTCATTGCTGCTGCCCAACAGGAATCTGAAAAAGCCAGTGAATGGGGCTGGAGCAAAGCAGGTCGCTGAAACACCCTTTGCTGAACACAGCCCTGATTTTTGAACTCGGACCTTGTCAGCACTTGGTGGCATTCATGGGTACTGGTTCTCTCGTGCTGTGTAACCTGCCTTTTTCTCCCCTGTGGTGGCCAAAGAATTCCTGGAACCCCCCTGTCCGGTGCATGTTCCTGCAGTCCCACATCACAGGAGGAAACGCCAGTTAAATCCTATCAGAAATTCGTTTGGCTGCTGTCACAGCAAAAGGGAAGGGGTTCAACCATCTCATCACTGAGATCCTATAATTACCGAGCTACTGTAAAGCAGTATCTGCCAAGGATATTACAGCTGCTCTTCCATTTCCCTCCTCTTGTAAAATCAAGGGTGAAGAAGCTGCAGGAACATGGCTTGCATCCAGGAATGTGATAAAGATACAAAGAAAAGCAACGGTTCATGGTGGGAATGAATCCTCAGCCACTTGCTGTAGTGCTGGCTTGTCTGGATCAGAGATGCTGCCTGCACCTGCGCCACACAGCTGTACAAGATGCTCTTCCCCACCATCTGGATCGATAAGAGGTGGTTCTTGCTTACCCAAGACAGTGTGTTTAAAGCAGAACAGCGGTTTCTAGATGAGAACAAATTCTGCTGGTGACTGAGAACCTTTGGTGGAGATTTTAACAGCTTCCCCAGCTAGGGAATTTGCCTTCATACCTTGCAGGGCAGAGCAGGTGGAGCTGGTGGTGGAGCTTGCAGGAAGGAGAATAGTTTGTCTGCTTTCCCGCTCTCCACTTCTACCTTTACATCAAACACTAGTTTTGGGGCAGAGTCTGGAAAGGCAGCAATTTGTGCTCTCAGTCTTGGGAAGGGGCACGGAAAAGAGAAGAAGGAATTTGAAAGCTGGGAGAGATGTCAGTTCTGCTGCTCTCCCAGAACCCACACACCAGTTCCCCTCTGCAGCCACCTAGAAGCAACATAATGGGCAAAGGACGTACAAAACGAGTGCTGCAATTTGGGCAGTGAGGGGCTTCAAGTGCAAAATGTGTAAGAAACAAGAAATCAGAGCCTTTGGACACTAAACTCCATGGCACACCAAGTGCCGTCTCAGTGGAGGGGGTGTTTAACCTCCTTCTGGAGCAGCAAGCATCAACAACCCCTGTCCTGCTGTGCTGTGGGGTTATTGGTGCCAGGGGCAGCAAAGAGCATCCAAAATTTGGTGGCTAAATGCTGAGTGCTCTGAGCTTGTCCTGACAAAAGCCACCACTGGCTGTGGTGGCTCCAGGATGGCTGGCGAGAGGCAGGGTATGGGATAGGGTTGGGAACACCCCAGAAGAGCAGAGGATGTGGGAGCAAAGGAGAGAAACAGGGTTGCACAGAGATGAATGGGATATCTGAGCTAAAGCTACAGGCTGTATCTTCTAAGCTCGTGAGAGCATCCCTGGGGCTGGCTGCTGCCGTGTCAGCGCTGTGTGGGATTTCCTGAGGACCCCAGCTGCCCTCTGAACTTGGTTGCCCAAAATCTAACGAGAAAAGCAGGGTGAACGAGCCTTGTGCTTTGCAGCCCCTTGCCTTATCTTGCCTCCCACCCGACAGCTGTAATAAAACCAGAGATGTTGCACAGGGGTGACAGCCTGGGCCATATGTTGTCCCGGTGAGCCCCACCAGCAGGACGGTGCCCGGTCAGACCCTGCCATCCCCTACTCTGCATCCTGCAAGAGCCAGCATGTTCTCCTTAGAGGGCAGGGAGAACAGGCACAAAGCTCCGATGTAAAAATATTTATTTCGTTATTGTAATTTACTATGAACCTAATGCGAAAGTATCCCGTGTCTTACATTCTGCCAAAGATTTTCTCACCATGCCTGTGACCTGCTTTTATTCAGGCTGATATTTCGCTCTGCACGAACGCCCATTTGAAACAAGAATAAATAATTTTTTTAAAAGTCTTCTGTATCAGCCCAGCATCCAAGAGCCCTGAACACAAGCCAGAGCTGCTACATGCTGGAAGCAGATAAAGGATGGAGAATCGTGCTGTACCTGCACATATCCACTTCCCACATTATCCCAAGTGCCTCACAAGCCTTTAGTTAAAAGATGAGAGGAGAAAATGCGTTTAGTAAGGAGCCTGAGGGAAGGGCTGTGAGGTCAACAGCTCCTGAGGTTGGAGGAGCAGCACTCAATGAATCACTCACAGCAGCCAAGCGGGTCGGTTTTACAGTTCCTCTGGTGTTGTAGGTCCTGGACCTGTAAACCCTAAAATGAGTAACCTCACGGTCCTACCAACGGCTGCTGCTGGAGTCCACGAGTCAACGCAAGAGAGACTTTATTAAGTACCTGATATCTGCAGATCTGTTGGATTCAACGGAGCAGTGAGTGGCACCACCAAAAATCGTTCCTGAATTTTGTGAAGAAGACGCGTGTTTCTTGCTTTAATGATAAAAGTATGAAAAAGTTTGTCAAATATGGTGTGCCTCCATGCGAACAGGGATGAGGAGAGGAGGGTGCCTTCCCGTTACTAAACCCTTCCCTTGACGAACTGTCATGTTCTTCCATCACCAAAAGCACTTGCGGAGCTGAGGATTCGAGAGGGAAAGGAGGGAAAAGCGTCTCCATCCTGGAAGTGCTGCTGGAGGTGTGGGCACAGCTCGACAGGCACGTCCGCGATTCACCTTATCCGTGGCTGTGCCCAAACACGCCGGGCAATTTCAAGGGAAACGGAGAACACCTAAATAAAAGAGAAATTGTAATTTTGAGTTTATTTAGCCAATGTACAGTCAATACAGTAAAAATAAGTAGGGCTTAACATAAAATACAAGAATTTTAATGTTATGGGGCAGTCCAGTAATTTGAATTACTTGGACCAATAGCTTTAATATGGGCAATGGTTCGATTTTTTTTGTTGTTTCTGATTTCTGGTCAGTGAGGTTAATGAAAACACTTTTTTTTTTTTTTTTTTGACTAATGCAAAATGTGAACTCAGTGCTTTGTTTTCCTTCCAGCGTGCTGTACCTGCCTTCCACGGAGACTCAGATATCAGCGTTTAATCAACACTAAGTCATCCACATAGCCTAAGTGTTTGCTTATGTTCTTTGAATTGTTGTTTGCATCAAGAACGGCGGTGATGCCCCTGATCTGCTTTCACTGGGCTCCCCCGTCCCCTAATTATGTCATTTAGAGGAGGACATTTCCTGGCAGCAGTTCCTCAATTCACTGCAACAGCCACTATTGGAGTATGGACAAAACAAGGCTGTAATAGCTAGCACATGTGAACGATGGCTACGGGGACAATTAACCTTCCTTTAAGAGTGAGCACAAGTCCATTTTGTTTAATATTACCAAATGATGGGACCTTACAAGCAGTAACACTACACGCCAAGCTGCCAGATAGACTTACCTATCTGGCATTACACTGAGGTATGTCCTTCTCTCATGGCACAGGCTACAGAAAGTTCTAGGAAAGGGCAAGGCTATTCTGTAGCTCTCCAGAAATGCTGGATACAGCCAGGATGACGAGGGATCCCCTCCGTGTGCAATGGCAAAAAGTTGCTTTCCAGCTACGAGCTTCAGGCAACCTGTTTGCAACAATCTGTGGGTGCTTGTGAGTGTAATTAAGACGTTAAAATGCACCACACTCCTGTGCCTGGACTTGATTCTCGCAGGGTTAAAGGAAACGATGAAGTTTTTAGCTTACACAAGAGCCTGGGACCAAGAAGCAGTGGGAGACGCACACTCGCACTAGAAAAATAGGTCATTTTGGGGTATGTTTGCTTTAGCTAATTGAGTTCTCATGATGGTTGTTCCTGCCTGCAAAACTTGGCTTAGGAGCACTAAAACCCCATGCCAGAGGGTGGGAATAAAACCCCAGCTCACCTAAGTCTGCTCCACATACCCTTTACTGTCCCAAGTGGGTTTTGTACTGTGGTGGGAAGTCCAAGTGGCCATTCCATACTTTTTCTTCCCATTTAGGTGCTCCCTCTGCTTTTTTTTTT
>VZRU01020643.1:111336-139203 GCA_013398155.1 Pedionomus torquatus
AAAAAAAAAAAATATCGCCCCCTTGGATTTCACGCTGGCCCTGCAAATGCCGAGATGTGTGATGCTAAATGCATACCAAAGTGTCGGTGGGGCTGCTGTCTGACTGCTTAGGGGAATAATCCCACCAAAGCCCCGTAATAAATGTTTGCAGGATCAGGGCCTGGAATGATTTGGGAGAAAGTTTCCCTGGTTTCTTTTGTTTCTTTTCAGTCTCCGAGTGACAGATGACATGTAAGAGTTAGTCCCTAAAGATCCCGTGCATTACTGACAGACAACAGCCATAAAATCCTTCCTTGCCTACAGGTCTTGTTACTATTAAGGGAGAAAAAAATAAAATAGAAAAGCTTTGCTTTTTCTGCAAGGCCTGAATTCACGATTATGATGGTTGGAGAGAAGCTGTAGGAGGGGTGAAAGAGCCCTTCCCTTAACTTTATTGTGTAAAGAAATAAGGTTTTGGAACAACTGCTTAGCTGTTAAATTATTATTAGACAGAAGAGGACATTTTAGGTCAAGAAAAATACAACAAAACAAAAATTCTAGTTGATTCTAGTTATAAAAGAAACCTACAATGCCTATGAAAAGGGGTTGGATTTACCTCCCTGCTCCAGTGGGTAACGATGCTAAAATGCTTTCTCAGTGGTTTTAAACAGAATTCAAATGGCTCTTTATTGCTTGTCTCTATTTTTTTTTTCAGCTGGAGATAGTTTTAAGTCCTTTAGAGCACAGAGGTTTTTGTCTGATATTAGTGTATGGAGCAGCCGGTTGTCTCTGTGCTGTAGTTTATTCATTGTTCTGGAGAAAAGTAACAAATACTGGCTATCCACCAATAATTGTTTGAGAAAAGCAGATTTTGGCTGTGTTGCTAGTCCTTATATAAGCAAAACGGGTTGTTTCTCAAACACTGCGCTCCTCTGAACCAAGCATACAGATGGTATTTGTACTAATCAAGCAAATTCTGCCCTCCACGACATCCGCGCAAAGGCCACTGCCAAGTTTACAGCCAGGCACTGCAAATTTATCCCATTTGGGACGTTTTGGATGCTGAAGGGGTGCACCAGTAAGGAAAGAGATGCTAATTTTCCGCTCCCCGAAGTTTCCCATTAGGGAACAGAAAAGAAAGAGATGGTGTGGGGAGGGATGCCAATTTCCCCCCCCTCCCAAAGTTTCCCATTAGGGAACAGACAGGAAACTTGAGAAATCCCCCCGTGGCACATACCATCTCTAAGCCCTCAGCTCCAAACCCCTTTGCAAATCTCTCCGGCTCTCCCAACTGAGCCACGTCATGCGCTCTCCCACCTGTGCTCCCCCTTTTTCCACGGGAAGGGGGTTCCTACACGGGGTGAGGGTCCCTGGGTGTTTCCTATGGGCTATGAGTGGTCCGATACCCTGTACCCGCAGCAACCACCGCAACTGCCGGCGATGCTCTGGCGTGGCCCGAAGCTCCCCACGGCCAGCTTCAGAGAGAAACCCAACAATGGTGCACTGTATTTAACACCGTGCGCTGTGGGAAACGGAGAGAAGACAAATGGACTTTCTTTTACAACATAAAGAATGTTACACCCTTTGGTAATACGTAACTAATAACTTAAATCCATTCAAAAACTGTGCTCTCTACTACACCGCTCACGAAGGGTAGCCAAAGCTGTAAAAATTCATGAAGGAGTCAGTAGCAGGCTGGCTGGGGTTACAAAATCTACAGAAACTGCTAAAAGTCACAGTTTTCTCCATGAAAGTCATGGCCATAACAAATATACCACACAGCTTGCTCCCTAATCCATTCCCAGGACGCTGCACTGCGTGAGGCTGAGCGGATCTTGACATCCAGCGAGGTCGGGAGGTGGCAAAGGGGCGGAGAGGAGGGTGCGTGGGGACACAACGGGGTCCCACCAGGTGTGGGTTGCCAGGGCAGGAGGGGACCTCAAAACATCCCCGATGCTCTAGACCCAGGTTTGCCCCGCGGTGGATGACGCAGGGCTGGTAGTTGACTGATCACACTGGAAAACAAAAGCTCTGCCTGGAAGAAAAGGGCTCCTTTTTATTTCTGTTCCCTCTGTCAGGCAAAAATTAATGACTAAATGCACCTTTCTCTGATGTTGTCCATCATGCAAATACTGGTGGGCAGGAGTCAATATGAACTTTAAACACACCTGACACAGGTGGCTTTTGCCTTTCAATGCTAAATGGCCACTGGCCAACAATTCACGGCGCAGCATAAAGGAATCCTTGTGGCGAGCAGCCTTCCCTCTGCTTATATTTGTTATTCCAGAATGAAGCTATTCATCGGGGCTGAGATGAAACTGCCCAGGTGAATAACTTCCTGAAACCCAGAGCTCCTGCAGGAGAGCGACCAAAATCAACTGCCAAATGAATGTGGGGTGTGAGTTGGAACGTCGGGGAGAAAGGCCAGGCATTAGACAGATGCTGGAGGGGAGGATACAGCTGGCGGGGGATGCTCGGCTGCCTCAGCATCCTCATCGCGGTGTCTCTCCCAGGTGGAATCACTTCCCTGGGCATTTTTATCCAGCCAGTCAGTCTTCTCCTCAGCCTCTGGGCCATGCCTTTTTGCCAAAGGACCAACACTGTCATAGGCACAGATGGAAAAAATAAATAAATCGGTGTATGATATCATGTTTCCTGATTTTAGGAGTCAGTCTGTGGATTTTTTCCAAAAAAAAAAAACCAAAACCAAAACCCAAACCCAAAAAACAACCAAAAACCCATCTGAAATAAAATTCTGGCTGATCTCAGAAGGGTTTCAAAGGCGCAGCTTTTTTTCCTATAAAGCAGTTGCATCTTATCTGCAGGAAAAAAACCATAACCCTCATCAGTTGTACTTCATCCTTCTGCAATTTCAGTGCAAGCCTGTGCAGAATTTCTGGTCCCTTGGTTGGAGCGTATCCTATTGGAATATCATTTAATCAAAATAAAACAATAGATTGTACTGTATCCAAAAAAAGATAGACAGACTAAATATTTTGGTGTGTAGTCACCGAAATAACTGTAAAGAGGAATTTGTTTGGAAGCAGTTTGGGAAGTTTTCTTTCGGCTGATACATAGAGAAATCTTTACATACTATCAGAGTTGGGATTAATTTATCACTGAGCCCAGGAACTGTTCCCAATCGGAATTAGCCACACTAATGTCTGGAGCTGACAAGCACAGCTGCAGCGAGCTCCCTCCTGTTTATTATTGTATTTTTTTCTTGTCTTTTAACAGTTCATACACTAATGGAAAAGCAGGAGCTAAAACTGCTCATCTTTGCTCTGTTTTTGCAATGAGTTCATTAAGACAATAAAGCATCCTAAAGGCTGTTTTTTACGCTCATGATGGGATCGGTAGTGGGCGCGGAAAATAGCTGTACGTTCCTAAGTCTTTTCTGACTGTTCTTTTAGAATTCAGAAGAATTTTAGAAGATTGCATTCACACTCACCTTTCTGTGTTGTTTCATTCCTGCTTTCAAGCCTGCTTTGGAAAATAGTGGTCTGCAGCAAAGAGCTGGAGATACAATCCTATGCTGAATGGAGAATGCAAGGAAAAAAAGGAAAAAAAATGAAAGGTACTTGAATTTAGCTGATACATAAATATATATATATATTTCAAATATTGTGAGAGTAGAAAAAGCGTATCAAGTGAGGCAGCTGGCAGAGAGATGGGATATTGTGGCACCAAACAATGTTTTATTTTCCTTCATGTTTGTGCAGGATGGAAGTCATTCTGCCTCTGCAAAGCAAACGGACTGACAGCATGAAAATCTTATTTATTCAATAAGAAATTCTCATAGATCAAACTGACAGGTTATCAACTGGTATGTATTACAACTTTCCATGCAACGTGCATGGTGAAATCAGCCCTCAGGAGTTACACAGAGGCTCTCCTTCGGATGTGGGCAAGTCTCTGCGGGGGACTGGTGGCCACATGAGGTTTTTTAGGGCTTTGTTACGGCTTTGGGCTTGTGCATCCAGTTTGGTTTTTTTTTTGTTTGGGTGTTTTCTTTTTTTTTCCCCATGGAAAAATGGGAGCAGGGCAAGAAAGCAGGTCTGACATCTGTCTCACCTGCCACGGAGTTGGGAGACAGCCAGGACGTGCATCTGGACCGGGGACTTGGAAGCAATTCCAGGTCCCGTATTTTAGGCATTGTAATAGGTCAGTAATGTCTTTCTATCCTCAAGTTCATTTTGAGCATCACATGTAGACTAATTCAGCTGGAATACATCCAGATTATATATCCATTTACACAAGAAAACAGCCAGCGGCAGAGCAGCCGAAGAACAGACAGTGCTGGTGACTGCCAGATGTTGCGTATCCAGCAAGATGCTCATTTGGCCAATGGCCCCATCCTGCCCGGCTGGACCCAGTCACCTCTGTTGGACACCAGCCCCAGTACCTGCCTGCTCGGCAGTGAGTTGGGGACCCCCTAAGCTCCCCACCTGCTTGGTCCTGCCCTCTGAGGGGTTTTGGGGAGTGAAGGGCAGAAGGTGTGGGGAGGGATGGACAAGAGGGGAAGAGATTGCAGAGGGACGGAAGAGGAGGGAGAGGAGTGGGGACTTCTCCTGGTGCTTGCATTCTCTGGATGCTCATCATGACCTTCCTTCCAAGGGTATCTACCCTGTCCTACCTGTCTCAGCGTCTTCTGGAAGGACCTGTGTTTTCAGCCAGGCAGGCTGGCTTTGAATCTCTGCTGCTCCCCCAGGTGGGAAAAACCAGAATTAACTCCGGAGCAGCCGGCAGAGGTAAAAGCACTTGCCCAGCAAGCCAAGAACTGAGAAAGCACTTCTCCGTCTGGTCGTTCTGACAAATCCCTCTTACAAAGCTGGCTGTATGTGTGTGTGTGTGTGCACCGCTGATTCAGACCGATGATAAATTTGACCACCATTTTCCATCACGTATAACTGCATATTCCCCTCAGTGCCCCAGGGGATTAGGATATTCCAAGGATATTGCTAATGGTTTTATGGAGCCCTTTACCTGCAGCTCACCAGCAGTCCAGCTCAGCAAAGTTTAAAAGTTTTTCATTTGTTTTTAAAATTATAGAAGTAGGAATGGGGGAAAATATTGATTGAAACAGAGAATCAGCTGGTTGGGGAGTGGACTCCAGAATTTCTTTTGGTTGATGTTTTTGCTGTGAGAGAAGAGGGATGAAGGAGTCTGGCACAGAAAGGAGAAGGAAAATAACTAAGTGAGACTGCTCGTTAAGGGGATGGGGAAGAAAATGAATTGCCTTATCACCTTTGCTTCTCTTTTCCCGCTCTTCACCATCCCACTTTATCTCTCACAGGTTATCTCAAATATGTCAGCAAGGTCGTATGGACATAGGTGGGGGGGTCCTTGTTCTTCTGGTGGCTGCAGGATTGGGGGAGCTGCTCTGTGCTCTGATGGGGGAACCTGCTGTCCCTGGGGGACCCTGGGCTTTCGCTTCTCTTGCTTTTCAGGGCAAGGAACAAGCAGGTGAGCAAATGAGCAAATGGGTTTGAGTTCCTGTGTCCCTGCCAACCAGCATTGTTAAGCCTTGGAGTGAACTTGCACAGCATCCCCCTGTGCTTTACCAGTAACGAGTGAACACCCTGGGCTGCCTTTTCCCCCCATCTCTGTTAGAGGAAAAGCTGTAGAGACGGCACGGTGTGCTGAGACAGGAGCTGGGATGCACTGGGAATGGGTGACCCGAGTGTCTCCATGTTGTGATGCTCGGGAGATGGCATCACACCAATTAGAGCCAAGTCCTTGTGCTGCTTTGCAGCACAGACAGCAGAAGAAGGCTGCGTGTCTTCCCTTTGCCTCCACCGCTCTGCTGCTTTCCTTTAGTTATTTTCATTTTAGCCGTATGCCAAGTTTAAGGCTTCAAGGATTTTTCTGCAGTGACCTCTAAATCCCTTCACTGGTCAATATGATGCATCACCATTCAGTATAATATCCTTCTGTCTGGTTTGCTGGCCCCAGACTTATTATTTTATGTTTCTGTACATTAAACTGCATTTTCCATTCACTGGCCCAGGCAACCAGTGGATTCAAATCCCTTGTTCCTCGTTATTTGTTCCCTCTCCAATTTTGTGCCCTGCACAAACTTTGATAGTTTGTGGAGGTATTTTCATTCAAGTCATTTGCAGGTATTATAAATGAGGGAAGTCCCTTGGTGTTCTCATTTGTTGAGCCTTTACAGTACAGGATTACCTTTTCAAAGGAGGACGTAGGGGTTTAGTAGCATGACTAGTAGATATTAATAGGTACCTCCTGGTACAGATCCTCTGAAAGACACTGCTGCTGTCACGGCGGCTTTCTCACCTTTGCAGAGATGAAGGCTGTAAATCAGAGCAAGGGCTCATGTCTTCTGCTAAAATTGCTCTGGAGTGTAAGGTCTGTGACAAACAGAGAAAGAAATAGGGAGAGAGAGTAAAGTGTTAGGACCAGCAGCTGATGAAGGGAGCTATGGGAAGACAGGAATTTGAGGCACCTGAGGCTCTCAGGTGCAAATGGGAACTTGGATGTGAGATACGGAAAAGATGGGAAAAGAAATATTGAAAGGATGTGTTTATTTGACCCTATTGTGTGCATCACTGTCACTACCTTCAGCCTTGCTCCCTGCATTTGGTCCTCGGCTGGGTATTTCCTCATGTTGCAGTTGAAAAAATGGAATTGTAAACCCCAAAGCCTCAAAATGAACCGGAGCTCGATGTCCCAGTTGCAGCCCAGTGCCACCGTGGGAGCAAGCCATGGCACTGCCTGCCAGCCTGGCCACCAGACTGCATGGTCCAACCCAGGCTCAAGCCCGGATTCCTTATGGATATTTGCAGCCACCTCGGCACCACAAAAGGAAACAAAAATGTCTGTCCGTGAACAGTGCAGGTTTTATTAAACATGTGTTTTGGTTGGAAGCCAAATGGCGCTCAGTTGTTTTATCACTGTTTATTCCTGTCTTTCACAGCCTTTATCAGTTATCCCCATCAGACCTGTGAGCACTGCAAGGGCTGAGTCACACAAATAGTACTTTTATCTGCAGTCAAATCTATAATCAGGCAACAAAACCCCCTCATCTCGCTTCTATTTAAAGTCGCAACTCAGGCTCTTAAAGAAAAAGGGACTTCACAAAGGAATTTCAGTAATTATCCTCTCCCCTCCATCCCCCAGATGTTGTTTTGTAGGATATAGGTACCTGTGGATACTTGAAAAGAGCACTCAGAGCTGCCGTCTCTTTAATGGAAGACTTTTAGGAAAGTGAACTTTAACTTTTAAACTTCCCTATGAAAAACAGATCCATGTTAAGTTTGATACCATTTGCCTCAGGATGATCTCAGCTCTTAAAATATGATGGTTTTAGTCGGATTAAGAGCCTATATTGTTGCTGAAGAGAAAGAAGGGTGCCTCTTTAATTGCAGCTCAAATCTACCTAACAATTGCCACATGTTGAACAAGATTTAAGAGTTATTAAATATGAAAGCCACTATTGCTCCTCTGCCATGAGCAGCCTTTGTTTTTTAAACCTGGAAAGCTCTAAGTAAAAGGGGGAGGAAAATGTAAAAAACAAACAAAAAAAAAAAAAAAAAAAAAAAAAAAAAAAAAAAAAACCAAACCAAAAAAACCCCCAACCAACCCCAACCTCTAGTGAAAATCTGAAGAGGCACGTTTGCTTTCTGTGCAGGCTGAAGTTGCTGAAATGCATTTCTCTCTCCAGCAGCATCTGCTGCATTAATTGAGACAAACTCCTGGCAGGTCTGGGAATCTTATTGCAAGGAAAACTTAGTACAAATTCCCAACAGTTGTTGTGTCGCTGCCATCCGTTACCTGAGGTTATTTCCAAGCAATGCGTTGACAACTCGATCGGAGCTGTGCTAAGCAAAGCTTCCTCTGATTCTGGCCTTGGGTGTAGCATCTCAGCTCACGGCAGAAGGGCTCCTCTGCATCAAAGACACTGGGAACCCCTATCTGTGAAACCTTCTCCAAACCTTTCCTGCTCTTTGCTCTCTTAAAAAAAAATAATAAAAAAAAAATGGATTATTACTATTGCAGTGGTTTCACTTTTCATTATGTTGCTGAGTGGATCTGAAATACCCTGAGCCCCAGCTGCGATCTGCTCTGGGAGAAAGCTCTGGGCCGATGACTGTCTGAATTTGCTTCTCCTTCTAGGGTCACAAGTCCCTGATGCTCTGGAGCATGGCGGCAGTCAGCCACAAGATTGACTGGCTGTTGATGGCATAGATTTAGGTCACTTGGTTTTGCAAACTTGACTTAAGCACAGGTACCAACCCCAGGGTAGGCAGAAACCAGCAGGCAGGGCAGACCTTGCACCCTCTCAGCTGCTGGGGAGGGGGGTTTAAGTAGCGGGATGCTCAGGGTCCTTGCTCTGCTGAAGAGATGCTCCAGGAATGTGTCTGTTTTGGAGAGCTCTCTACTCACTTTGCATCCCTCCGTGCTGGAAGTTACTCATCGCTGTTTAGGACGTTGATCCCCGCGGTAGCTGGGCTGGATGGATGCCAGAGCCCTGACACTGGTCTGGAAGGATCTTCAAAGTGAAGCGCTCTCTCCTTCCCCAGCTGTGCTCGGAACAGCCTGGCTTGTTCAAGGCACTTCTACCCGTCCCTCATCGGTGTGAATTTTCCACTGAGTCTGCCACATTCTTTTGCCTTTTCATGTTAGGGATAAATCTCTGGTGGACAGAAGCTCTGCTGGGCTGTGGTGCCTCTCTGGGAATGGCCTTCATGGCCTGAGCCATCAGCTGCAGTCCCAAGGCAACAATCCAGCACGTCTACTCAACTGAGACCGCGGGACACAACTGTGTAGGAGGCAACAGCGGACATAAAATAGGTCAAGGCAATAAGGGGTGTTTCTACAAATCAAATCATGTATTATAATTTGTAGAAAGCTAATGTTGGGTCAGATGGAGAGTTACAACTACAGTATCTGCAAACAAATGAAGGAAAAGCAAAACCGTGATTTTCAGAGGTCAATGACTAATTTTTTTTTTCAGATGTTAGCCTCCTACTCCTTTTCTGTTGTGCTTGATAGTATTTCAGAGACATCTTCAGCCTAAAGCAGCAGGATTTTAAAGTTATGGTAATACAGTTTTCATACAATACATTATTCATTTTTCTAGCTCTCCATTTAGCAATCCTGGCAGCTAAGTAGGATGGTATAGTTTAGGGCAGGGGCCACTGCAGATCTCTGCAGTCTGGCAGGAGAACTCGGTTAAGCCTCTCAGGTTACAAAGGAAAAGCAATTTTCGTTTTCCCTCCTGCTCAGCAAAGTAAAACCCAGCTCCTAATTTTCAGCGAAGAAATCACAATGGTTGGATTTCTCGTGTCTGATCTCAGACACACCCCTATAAATCTGGAGATGCTTACAGAGCCGGGAACCCGGTTCCCTCCTTGGCAAGGTGCAGAAAAGGGGAAAGCAATTGGCTTTCTACCACGTTATAAACCTTCCTTTCTATAGGGCCAACAGAAGCCATTTATTCCTCCCAAGCCTCTTGTACTGGCTCAGCATTGCCCCCCGAGATGTCTGCTAGGGAACGCTCTTGCAGCACGTTCTCCCGCCTGTTTCCAACTTGTTCTTGCCATGGTTTGGTGCTGCCTCTTTCCTCTCCCTCAGCTCCCCTCTTGCAGACTTTGCCTTGTCATTTGTGCCAAACATCAGATGGGCTGCTCACGGAGCTGAGTCCAAGCCAAGGGGACGGAGACATGAAAGAGGCAAACCTTTTCCTCAGCCTAAAATCTCCCCCCAAAATTACAATTTTGAGCTTACAAGGTAAAATTAAGCCCCTTCATTCTTAGAGTAGCTGGAAGCATTGTTGAGAGCATGGGATCTTGGTCAGGACTCCCAGGTTCTTCCTTCATCCATTCTGCCGTGTTGCCTTGGATGGCGCTTTCCCAGACATGATCACGGTGTTTTGGAAATTTCTTTGACCAACACGACCAACTTTCAGAACAAACCCAGACCTCTTGTCCATCCCCACAGTAGAACTTGAAAGCTGGAAGAAAATTTTCTTGACTAATCGCCACAGGAGAGGGAAAAAGGAAATAAAGCAGCTTTCCTGAACTTTCACTCTTTGTCTCCATCCTTTCCCCCAATAATAAATCAGATCTTCGGTTGTGGCACTAACAAGTATGTGGACAGGGAATTGACATTGTTTCTTCTTTTTCTTCTTCATTTTCTTTTTTGACTTCTTGACTTTTCTTTATTATAAAATTCCAACTTCCAGCTGACCCTTGAATAATTGGTTTTGTTGCAAGGGTTATTTGAGGTCTAAATGAGCCCGATGACATCTGTTTAATTTTAGATGCCTGGAAAATGTTCCAAAATTAATGAAATCCAAATGTATGACAAACTAATAGAACAATTTTATTTATTAAAAAGACGGTTAAAAATAATTCTAAACATTTCAAGAAAACAAAAGAGGTGAATGGGATTTGTCATTGTTTAAATTGTACTTATTATATTACATTTCAGTGAAATGCCCTCTCGACCTTCCACAGTTTGCTCGATTTCCTCGTCAGGCTCCTTCCAGCTAATTTGCTTTGACATAAACAAAAAGAAAAGAACTCAAGAATCAAATGCAGTCGTCCAATATTTGGGGTCTCGCTGCTGATTATAGCCAGATACAAATAAGAATGAATGGAACTTGCTGAAGGCAGGACCATGTTATTAATTCTTCATGAACATTTGGATGGTCATGGGAAATGTATGAAGCCACACAAATCTCAGATGTGTCACAAAATGTAGCCTGTGTGCTCATTCCTCTTAAAAATGTGTAGCTGAAATGCACAATTTGCCGTTTCCCTCTTTAGGAAGTTTTAGTCCGGGTCTTTTGGGCTGCAGAAACGTTAGGTGGCTTAAGTGAGCAATCGCAAATCAGGCGTGAGGAAAGGTGATTTGCCCATTTATGCACTTGATTTGCTACATGTATTCTTTCGCAAGGAACGCTCAGCCAAAGGAATTGCACAGACATCATGGATCATCCATGTGGAGACAATTTCCGCTAACATCTGTAATATCTTCAGTGCAACTGGTGCTGGGATTCTAACGATCACCTCTTGTGTGGCTTAAAATCCTCCAAAACAAATATAAATTACAGTTTGTGGGCATCTATGTAGTCACACCCATAATCTGTCTTTTTATAGGAAATAAAAACAGAGCAACATGGGGTTTTATGGTATGTTTGTTCACTACGTTATTGTACAGCACGTGATAAAGAGCTGACTGGGCAACACGAGCGACTCTGCAGGTAAACGTGATCTCGGCGATGAAGGAGGTGATAATTCTCTCACGCCTCCACCTTTACAAAGGAAATGAAACTTAATCCTGTGGATAGAGCCCCCCTCGGCCTAGGGGCACGTCTCAGGAATATTTAAAATAGATTATTTAAGAAAGGTTTTATGGCATAGAAATAGAACATCCCCGGGATAGACAACGCGTTGGTGTTTCATTTACAGCTTCACCAGAAATGACAGCGGCCGTGCCTCAGGTATGGCACTTGGGCCATTGGGTGCAGAGTTCCTCAGTGCAATCAACTTCTGAAGTCACCTTCTGTCTCTGGGAGCCCGCTCGGGCTCTAAGGTCACTTCTGAATTTGAATTTCAACTCTGCTTAAGGACTACAGAAGTTTGAAAAGCTAGTACTAGGGTTAGGTATCTGGAAGCCTCTTAAAAATCGCGAGGTGCAGAACTGCTCAGAAAGTGGGTCAGTCTAGATAATCAATTTTTGTTTCAACCCGCCCTTTTTCTGAGCAAAATAAAAATCTTGTTGAAAACAAAATTATTAATAATCCCAAAGAGCCATTTGTGCTGATAACAAACCTCACACTGATGTGATTTAATTCATGCATGTAGCTTGCTGTTCTTCAGCTCAACAGATTAGAATTATACCCTTCATGTTTAGAAAAGGCCGATGAAGAAGCCAGACTGTAAATGTCTTCTGACATTGGCCATGTCCTCAGTTACCATGTTGGAGGGCTTCCATTTTGGGGAGCTTTTTCTGGTTGGTCTTTACAGAATCTTTTTGCATTGACTTCTTTGTGCTGAGTGAATTTTTGATTTTGTTGAAGTTGCCAGGTGAATTTGTTCATGTTACAGGTCTCCTTTTGTACCCTGACCATTTCCAATTATTGTTGAAGATTATCTTGTTTTCTAGGCAAAGGCTACCCCCAGATGGTACCTAGTTACTGTCACTTACAAGCCAAAAAGCTGTCTGACCTGTTTCCAGATTCTCTGACTTTGGAATTGTCAGCTCAATGGCTACTTTCTCAAATATCTGCAGGTGTTGGAAAAGAATCCCCCATCTTGGACAGAAACTGGTATTTTTCATGAAATGGCAAGAAAACCCACTGTGGTACCCACAAAATCTCCCAGGTTCTGGAGAATTGGTGACTATCAGCAGTAAATTAGGATAAAAATGACCCACACGTAAAAGATGGGTGGAATCAGTGATGGACATTATTCTGGGAGCTGGTTGTATTTGCTATACTTCTATCTGATAACAAATTAAACTATTTAACCGTAGTTTATTGGACATTTCTCTGTAGTACAGGTGCTGAGCTCCAGATAACTGCGTTACGTGCCTTGGTGCTTAACCTTATCGTTCCGTCATTTTTAGCTCAGTTGACAGAAGGATCACTGGTGTAGCTGTAATTGGAGTTTACAATGTTTGCAAGTATTAGGTGACTTGTAGCTTAATGCCATAACTATAGGGACAATAAATTACATGGTCATTAGAGGGCTTTAGCTATTCATATAGTATTAAGTGCATGGAGGACAGTAACGTTTCTCTAATAACACATAAAACATATATTCCAATTAAAACCATAATAGGATAGACTGGGCATTATGTTACAGCCTCTCATGCTTAGAAATTATTACCGTTAAAATCACGGTTTCAAAGACTTGCACACGGGGATAATAAATTCTCACAAGCAGGTTTAGACAGGAGCGTTGTGCCCCCCTGGAGGAAGGCTGTGTTTCAGAGCTGTGAAAATTCAGCTCGTGAGCAAAGGTTTGAAGGGTTGGGTTTCTTGCTTTCCTTTTTGTTCTCCATGTTTGGCTGACTCCCCAAACCAAGCGAGGCTTAATTAAAAGCAATTGAGCAAACAGAAAGCAGTCAAAAATGATATTTCAAGGCTTTTATCTTCTTTTGGAAGCAGTTCTGCCCCTGTATAATGTTGTGTGTTTTGCTGGGTTTTTGGGAGATGCATTGAAGCGATGTTGAAATGCTGCCTTATTTTTAAATCCTGACCTGTTTTCTGTCCCTGATATGTGCAGGGTTTCCTCTACCCAGAGAGAGTAGTGAGAGGCAGGCTTTGTCTAAGGACGAGTTTAATGCAATATATTCTGCAGTGTTCAAACACAAAGTTTTTACCTCTCTTTTCTCTCACCGTTGGTGTCCCCAAGGACAGGACACAGCTGCTTTGTGTGTGCATTCAGACGTCAGAACTTGGCATGTTCGTCATCCCAAGGGTATGTTTCATTTATGTTCCAAGGTATTGAGTCCTGTGAAACTCAAGCATCTGTCTCACTACAAGGAAACCCGTATGACCTTCCAGAAGAAGGCTGCTGGTCCGAATGGGACCCTCTTTCTTTATTTGAGATTAGGCCCTCCTTGTTTGTTCACCAGTCACTTCATCCTTGTAAAGCTGCATGAGATATGGAGCTGTTTGGAAGACAAACTGAACTGTGCTGCCTTGGTCAGATCTTCACCCCTCTCTCCCTTCCCATCCTGCAATAACCTCCTTAAGTCTCCGTTGTTAAAATGGTTATAAACTTGCTTTGGGAGATTATGGGTTTGCATCACGGTTACACAAAGATTATTTGAAGTGTGGTTAACGTGGACTAGGATTTATCTCCCAAAGCTGTTTCACAACAAGCACAACTACTAAAGACCTCATTCCAGATTGACAGGAGATTAGAAAGGAAAGTTAAATGGGTCCCCAGGGTGGGGAATTAAACACCTTTTAGAAAAAAAGAATGTTTATTGAAACACAATTGCAAGAATGATTAAGAGACGAATTGACTGTTTTTCCTCAGGAGTCTTCAGCACCAGACAGAAAACAACAACAAATTAGCGAGGCTGAAGACACTAACAAGATGAAGGGTGTATGAGAGCCCTGGACTGGATTGGAAACTGCTCCTTTCCCTAGAGTTGCACCAGACCACGAAACCAGATGATGAAAAGGACAAAGTTGTCTGTGTCGGCAGCAAGGGAGTCACCCTGCAGTTCCTTTCCTAGTGCTGCCATATTCCCATCCTTTTTCTCCCTCTCTTTTTTCAAAATAAAATATTTTTTGGATTTCTCACACCCTTCCTCCACACACAGTCTCCTGTGGGAACCTCCAACAGCCAACCCACCCAACTGGGAGCTGGGGAGACCACCTCAGGTTCAAATCTTCTTTGCCTGGACCATGTAGCATCACACTCCTAAGTTCTTATATGGAGGTAGGAAGAGGGCTTTGCTCTTTCTTCCTGCTGGACCTCAGCGAACTTGTACCCTAGCAGCTCTGGCTTTGATGGCCAACTTCCTGACATTAAGAATATCTCTCCTTCATTGGAGGATGGAGACACACGGTGCAACATCTCTGGTGCAACACCTCTGCCTCAAATCTCTGCAAGCACCAGCCTGTGTTATAAAAATTATCCTTCCTTCCTGCCTTGTTGAGGTCTTGAGTGAATGATATGGACCAGATAACTCCAATCAGCTGTGAGTCACACCCCTCTGGCACATGCTTCCATAATGGACCTGCTCCCAGTACTTTAGGAGCCGAAGCACAACCTATCCTGCTCTGCTCTAGAAAAGTTTCTGGTATATAATAAAAATAAACAAAGAATAGTCTCCAGTGCATGGGCCAAAGATCTTATAGTTGCTGTAGGAAACATACACAAGTATCTTCTAATGGAAACAATGTGATGTCTTCTTGCATGTCCCAAAATTTTTCATTCTGTCATAACACTGTAGTCTCTCCACTCCTCTTCATAAGCCCTTCATCCCTCTTTGCTAATGGTTTACAATATAGAACAATTTAACTGTATATATTGATGTAAATCATGTCACCTTCTCTGTGAATTATATAAAATAATTCATACCAAAGAACTCATGGAAGGGTTTTTAAGGCTGCAATTCATCTTCTCTTTTCCATTACCCTGGGCAAGAATAAAAGCCAGATACAAATTTGGCTCCTTCCTTCGGAAAGGAAAAAATGTAGTTATTTAATATCTGAAACTAGTAGTTCCGCTTATTCGTAAATTGGACTGTATAAGCTCTGAGGAAGGTGTACCAGTCCAGACTCTCCACTGAAACCAGTGGAGAAGCTGCACTACCCTCGGAGTGGGGGATCCTGTCTTGTGCTTACCCTCTGCTCACTGGATGCACAGGGGCTGGACTGGTGTCACAGACTGGTGTAATGGACTGGCAACCCCTTTCCTTCAACCAGCCCCCGTGGCTGTAACCAGGAGTGACGCTGCAGCTTCCCCAGACAGAGAAGAAACACTTTTATCATCTTTGCATCCTTGTAGTTATTTGGAAAGCTTCCAGACTTCTTCTGAAGGAGTGATATTTTATCTGACTTGTATTTTCTCAACCTCCAGTTGCCAACACTAGCCCACAGGGCTGGCTCGTTTGCACGTAAGATCTGCTGCTGAAATATGGGCACTTAAGCGAGGACTGGGCATTTAAATGGTTCAATTTAAGTATATGAAATAAGACTTTCATACATTTTTTCTCAACCTCACCACCCAAAAGTGAGATTTAGACATCCATTTAGGTGGCCACATCTGAGAAGCTGGCACTCAAAACATATACAAGCTCATTAAGTATGCAATTATGGTCAACTAATTGTGGTATTCCACACAGGGGCAATTGCTTGGATTTCCTGTGGGGAAAAATGAACATATGTCCGCTATGGAACAGGAGAACATTCAAACTGTGTGCAGCCGTACTTGTACGCACAAAATGCACGGAAAATCCTCGATGTGGGGCATCTGTGTTAAAACCAGGCAAGGACAACCTCAGAAACTCGGGTATTAGGAGTTAACATTATGATAGCACAACTTTTAAAATCCCTCCTTGTACTGTCACTTTAAATGTTTTATTGATTAAGGCCTAGATTACTTAACCTAAACCCCTATATTTATATTTAGCCAAGGTAAGTTATGAGTCACAAGTAATCCTTTTGATCCAGAGGTTGCCATGGGTCACCAGAGAAATGAGTTGAGTTATAATATCCTAGCAAACTAGCTGTGTGTACAGAAGAATAAATTAAATAAACTCTCCTTTAGAAAGCCTCAGTGATTCCATACTCTCTTTCTGTTTAACCAGAAAATGTTGTGTTTGTTTTCTTTTCTCCTTCCATCTAAAACCAGAATGTATTTGTGGTGACAGATGCAAATATAGTCACTGAATGCTCGTAGCCAGCTGAATTGTCTTTCCACTCACGGCGTCAGCACATCAGTCCTGAGCCTTGGCTGCTCCAGCTGAGGACTAAAGTCTTTAAAAACACACGTGACCAAATTTCACTCAGGTGACTTCTCTGTGTTAAAATCCAAGCTGAAGTGGCCTTTCTCAGGTGTGTTTGCCTCTGTCTGATGAGGTCTGCTGCTCGTTACTGTGGCCAAACAAAGCTGATCCTTGTCTTCTTCAGAACCTGGGAAGCACGTGAAACACAAGCGTGGGTCGAAGCACACTCCCCTGTGTGTGCAGTGCGAGTCTAGCTGCAGTACGGTAAGTTATTTCAGTTCTCAGGCAGGCCAAGTCTGCAGACCCTAATGAGAATAGGAATAATTTTTTTTCTTGCTTTTTATAGTCTTGGACCCTGTTAAATTAGGTGGTGAGTGCCCACAGTTCCCCTTCAAATCCTGCAGGCCTGTTTTTGCATTAGCATCTTTGTCTCCCGGGGGCTGTTGCCTCCGTCACTTGTGATTGCTGAGAGCATCCTCAAGGACTGTGCTGCTACGTGTCTTCACACCCACCCGTGTCCCATGGTCCCCACACCGCTGGACCGTGCACATACAACAATGTGAGAGGACTGAGGTCTCTGCATACTCCAGGGAAGGACGCAGAGTTGCTCCGTAGCCCTGCATGAAGCTGTTCTTGCGAGCTCTCTCATTGGACACACAGGAAATTTTGTCTAAGGCTGGCCTGCTGGCAGACCTCGAGATTTAGTGCAGACATAACCCAAGCCGTAGGTCTGAATTCACTTTGAACTGAAATTAGTATCATAAACTAGCAGAGCCTTTTCCTTTGTTTGCTTTCTTTGGTGTGGTTTATTTTTAAAATGTATGCATATTTCCAAGAAGCGTCTTGAAAATTTATTTTTAGCGTGGAAATGGAATGTTTCCTGGGTTTTTTGAGTGTCTTGGTGTTAGCTTATGCCCTAGATAAAGCTAGTGTTAGCAGTTGCATACCAAAACCACGGAGGAGAGGCTGAAATGAATGTCACGTCCCATCCAAATCAGGTAGAACTTGCCCATGTGATGGTGGAGGACCAGAGACGAAGGAGACTGTCCACTGAGCTCCTGTGACACAGTTTAGTAACCTACTTGGCGTTATGCTGGGATTTGCTGGGCTTGCTCAAAATAGCAGATACCTCCTATTTGTCAGAAAACAGATGACAAGTCCCAGATGTTCAATGCTTGTGGATTACTAAGGAAAGCAAATAGAGCGAACAACTTTTAAAGGACCTAAACAAAAATGTTTGGTCTGGTTTAGGTTCCTAACTTGCTAAGTGGGTGAGTGTCTGTTCGTACCCAAATAAGTGTTGGAGCCCTGGGGCTGTAAAATCATTGCATTAAAAACTCTGTGTGAGCTGGGACTATAGATCACATGCAAGCACGGCAGCTGACTGTGTATTACTTCAGCATCTGAGTCTTCTCTTAACAAGTGCTCCAATTTTATGGCAACCCCCTGCCAGATTAATGAAAGAATCTTCATCCCAGTAACTGGGAGAGACTGGGAAGAGTGTTGATCTCAGGGCTTTGAAGTACATGATTGTCAGAACTTCCAGTTCTTATTTATTTACTCTTCCATTCATATCAATGTGTGGTTGTGTAATTTACTGGGTTTAGCTGCACTTGATCTTTAAGTACAACTCAGTGAAAGATTTGACCGTAAGAGATTTCCTGTTTCACAACTGGCCTGTTTCTGAAACAAGATACTAAACAAAGGAGTGCTTTACTACCCCAGTTCAACAAATCGTTCTGCATTGATAGCCTGAAGTATCCAGCGTTGCAAGGTCCATTTTCGTCTTCTTCTTCCCATATACCACCAGCATTTTCTTGTTCAGTCCGCAGGAATCTGAATATCCATTTTAACCAAAAATAAAGTTAGTCTGATAAAAGCGTGTTCTACTTTTCACCTCTGTGGATACCTGAGGGGCACCTCTTTGTCACTCAGCAACTTCTACTTTTTTTCACATGTTCTTGTTTCTCCACTTTTGGTCTTCGGTTACTGAGTCTGAGATCAAAAAAATAGAGAGGAAAGAATCAACAGATCTGATCTACAACTCACAAAACCTCCTGCTTACATACTTCAGTGAAAATTCTTTCCCAGAGCTGAATTCCTGTATTGCAATGTTCAGTTTTACAGGTTAATAGTTTGTCGTTTGCTTGAACACACAGGAACTCATTGGCAATTCATCATTCTGCCTTAGATCCTTTCATTGAATAGGCAAGTCCTGGTAAAGCTGACCTTTGCACGGGTTTAACGTTTCCCCTTCACACCTTCAAGGCTGAGGAGTCTGCCTGGTATCAATAATTAATTTTTGAACAAATACGGCACACCTTTTCCTATGGTTCCTCTCCAAGATAGGAGTCTTTGTGCATCGCAACAACGGGGATGTTATGAAGGGGGGGGAGTCCAAAGGACGTTGGTGGGGACTGAAGGTGAAGATTCAGCTTGTCTCAGTGCAGATGTTAATGCCGTGTCTCACCGTTCTTGTGCTGTCATGTCCTTCTGGATGCCACAGACAAGACAGGAAAGTATGTGTGTGCACTGCAAAGCTCTATACATTCAGGACAGGTTGCACCAGCTGCACTGAACAACTCAAAATAGCTGCTTTGGGCACATGCAATAACCTCAATGTGACTTTAATTGCCTGGATAAGCCAGAGAAGTTTTAAAAAAACCCAACAAATGATCCTCAAATTCTGCCCAAGCAAAAAGTTCCTAGTAGTAAAAGGGACACGAAGAGACACACCAGCACTCAAATTATGTACTAGGTCTTCTTGCTTTTCTTATGTTCCGGGCATTGGAGGGAAAATGTAAGTCAAGTGAATGAAAGAGAAATCTTGTCTTCATTGGCAGCCTGATGGGAACTACACACTCCCAGAGTGATGGAGAAAAGGGGAGAAGGTTATCCATTAAAACAAAATACTTAGCTCTCCCGCATGACTGACCATGGCTCACCTCTTCTTTACTGATCCGAACTGGTCATCGCTATGGGCACACATACTGCTTTAAACTCCTGGAGACTGAAAAACTTACTTTTTAAGTTTAAGAGAGAATGATGCAAATTTTGAAAAGACCTTTGCTGATTCTGCCTTGGCAACTTTGCTAATGTATGCCAGCATGAAAAAAAAAGAAAAGCCATTGCAATGCAAAGGTAATATATCTCACCGTTTGCCTGCTTGGTATTTGTTGTTACTACTTCTGGTCTTACAAAGGACATTCAGACTAGAAAACCAGGCTAGTTCTAGCCATTGTTATTTGTCTTCATTAATTTTGACTTAAATTACTCTATTCCTGTAGAGGAAGCATGTTTAAAATATTCCCTTGAAAAATTGGGTGGGTGAGCAAGCGTCCCCAGTGCCTTCAGCTTGCAGAGTCCTGTGACCTGACTCCTGAACCGTGCTGGTCATGACTCAATTTTGAGGGAGACTGGTCTGGGGAGAAAGGAGGAATCTGGGCAACAGGTGCTCGTCGGCATCCCTCGCCTTTGAGGGCAGCATAACTTACGATGCAATTTGTATTGCAACATAAATCATGGCTGCCTCAAGCTCCACATAATTCCTCTGGTGCAGAGTCTGCCGTTCATGTAATATGGTGGGGGCTGAGGGCTGGTGGTGCAACAGATGGTGCTGAAGAAAGTGGGGGACAAGCGACACTGGCTCCATGACCTCCAAAAAGAGGTAACGTGGACAAGGGCAGTTTTCTGATAGTGGCAACTCCTCAACAGAGGATGGGCAAAGGGTATGATCTGGGAAGAGCTTCAGGTCCTCCAGTTATAGAAGGCAGCACACAGATACATTGGAACAGCCCATTCAGGTTCTACTTGCATCCTGAGAAACTGGTAAAAACTTGAGTCAAAATGTATGAAACCTGAGATACATGACATCAGTCCTTTTCTTCTTCATGCAAGAAGGAGAAGGATTTGCTTTGCTTTTGGGTGTATGGCAATGTGGCCTTTCTGTTACCTATAGAAAGGGAACGTTACTGTGCTTAGACTTGCAGGGGTGTTTGTGATCATGCAGAATGTAACATTATGGGTTCTTCTGGGACCTGCTCAGTGAATCCTGTTGCAGGTGGCTATTTCAGTCTCCATGTGAAGGAGGTGAGAGAAACTTTCTAGGTGGAAGGAGCCTGGGCTGAGCAGTGTCTGGGAAGAACTACAGGTAGTTCTGGTGAGGAGTTCTGGGTATTATGTCAATATGAGATGCACATAAAGCTGGATTGTAGCAGAGGGGTCCATATGACTCTGCAGTGTCTGTGGCTGCTTCAGAGTGGGGAAGGAAAGCCACCTGTTTCTAAATACTGCTTTTTATTTTGCTCTTGTCAAGGCATCTCTCTGAGTTTATGTGATCAGCACCTGGGGAAACCCCATCACTTTCATTCTGAGGATGAGCTGGAGTATGCCATCCACTTACGCCTAAGTCTGAGGTGCCCAAGTCATCTTGCACAGAAAACAGCCTGAAGCCAGGTCACACCAGTGACTCGCAAAGCCCCAGATCCCAGTGTAAGAAATTAAACCAACTCAGTTCTCTTTGCTTGGGTATGACAATGCAGCTGTGCCACAAACCAATCAAGGATTTTGAGTACTGAGGCAGAAAATCCCCCTGAATCTCGCCATCATGGTGCTTTGATCTCATTCTAGGTTAACTCTTGTATATGCTGCTAAGCATAATGTGCTGTAATGTCCAGACACCAAAAGAACAGCAAAGGTTGATATTTCATGGCCTTTGTAGGACAAACTTTACCATATGGCTATGCTAGTTAACAATGACTATCGTTATTTTGTTTCTTAAGAATATAATTCCAGAGAGTTCAGGAGGAAGCTAAGAAGTAGCCACTACTCCTCTGGATATGAGTGGATTCTTGATCTGAAACAGCTGATAAAATAGTTGACTGTTCTTATAAAATAAATCCTGGCTTCTGAAGAAGCTGCAGAAAATGGATTTTTCGCAGCTTCCACAGTCTTAGAGCAAGAATCCACAGGATGGAGGTGGGACATGTTTCTCATCTAGTCATGCTCTTAAGTAATGTTCTTGTCACAAAACCCTCAAAAAATGGCAGTCACCTGGCGCTGGAACAGATGTCATTGTTCTTCAGCCAAACTCTGCTTCTAATCATCTGTTTCGTGTGCTTGAGACAGACTGAAACCAAATAAAGAGGGGGCAGAAGAAAGTCTGGGAGAAGCTTGGACCTTTCCTGCACACACCACAAAGAGGCACCCCAGTGGAAAGCACTGCTGAGCTTTGAGGAGCCGACAGGCTTGGAAGCTTGTAGGCAGGGTTGCAGGCAGCTTCCCCTTTTACTGGGACTTGGAAAATTCATTAGACCTGCAAATTGCCAGACCTATTCCAAAGGGAAGGGAGAAGGGTCATGTAGTTTGGAGAAAATTCAAACCGCCAACCGCTGCCTTTTTTTTTTTTCATTTTTTTTTCCTTTTTTAATTTGCAGATTGTGAAAAATTGACCTGAACTTCCAATTGTAAAATTTTTGTCTAATAATAAAGTTGGGTGGGGCTGAACCAGCCGGGAGATACAGTGATGAAGTGTTGGGCCTGGGCAGTTTCCACTGGCAGAGATCTTCTGGAACCCAGGCTGGATTTTAAAGCTCCCCACAGGAGCGAAGCTGGCCACTGGAGCTCATTCTGTTCTGCTTCTTCATCGGCACTAATCCATACGTGCAGCAGCACCCCAGTTATTTATAGTTGACCTATATTCAAAAGTTGGTTATGATTGTGCACCAGAAAGATGCAGAAGGCAACCTGGAGGCTGCCTAATCCAGCGGGATGTGCAGAGCGTGTATCCAAAGGGAAAGGGCAGGGGTAAAATAGTATGGAGCAGGTTGATAATGAGTTTTGAAAGCTGGGATTTGTTGGCCGCTGATTAACAAAATGAGAAATCGAGGTAGAGTGCAATTAGGAGGATTACTGTGAGCTCATAACTCCTCCCCAGTTCCTGAGAGAGTGGTTTGTTAAACTGACCTTTTGCGGGGCTGCGCTGGAAAGATATAAATTAGCTCATAATGCAATAATATTTTCATTTAATAAAACTGCCCCCAAATTTGTTTGGAGTTCCCAGGCTTCTCGGGAGTAGAAGAAAGAGCACTATTATGTTCTACAAAAACAATGACATTTTACCCTCTGTATTTACTCTTCCCAACAGCAAATCTGCAGTAGGCTGAGGTCCCAATCATGGCACTGCTTAGTGTTTCTACCGTGTATTTCACATGCCCTTACAACCAACCAAATATATTTGGAGAAGCACTTCACATCATTCACTGGTGTTTCACCTTCCCCGCAGTAAAACAAAGCTCCCTCGAGCCAAAGAGGATCTTTTGGGGCAGACACTGGCCCACAGAGCACTGGCCAGAAATGAGCCATTTGCTTTCATAGTGTCCCCAGTTTAAACCCTACATGGTGTTTCAGAGTCACAGGTGCAGGTATGGTCAGGTGTGTTCATCAGTCCCCAACTCCTTTTGCAGAGCCTGAGAAGTGGACAGCCACAGTCTGAGGGGAAAGAGTTAAAAATGAGGGGCCATTTTATGCCCAAACAGGGAAGGGGGGCCAAATCTTGGCCTCCACCATCTTAGTGGACCTCTCTGGGTTTGGGAGAGCCTACAAGCTGGTTGGGGTGTCCATATGGGAGATGTTTTAGCAACTTTGAAGCTGACGGGGATATCGGTGCTATATTTTGAGAGCAGGGTCAGACATGGGTGCTGAGAGGGCCTTCAGGGTGCTGTAGGCCCAGGAATGGCGGCCTGCTGTTGCCATGGCAACTTGCGGCCTGCAAGGGCCTGTGGTGAACTGGTGGCCTGTCCGTCTCCCACCAGGGTCTGCCTCGTCCTGCGAAGGTTTAACATTCATTATCTTCTTTTGGCTGATTTTTTTTTTGGGTTGTTTCTACACTTCAGCAGTGCCCCGTGGAGCAGAGGTTGCCACCATTTCCCTTTTCCACGCCATACTCTTCCTTGGGGTGTTAATGGGGAATGGTGGCCTTTACTGAAGGAAACACGGGAAAACTGAAGAAATGGAACCACTGATAAGCCACTAAAATACCCACTTTCCCTTGAAAACATCCCTGTGTGGTTTGCTTGAGTACCAAGCAACTTAATTGTTAGACGTATTTAAGTAATATTAAGATAAGCCTTTTTTTTTCTTCATGTTCAAAGGGAAAGAGCCTGTATTGATACAATTCATTTTTTTAAAAGTCTTTAAACAAGTTCTTTTTGGCAACACCTCTTTGAAGTTTAATCCAGTCTGCAATCTATGTCTTCCAAGTTAATCCCAATTTTTTCAGGACAACCAGTAATGTTACATAAGGGCCTTCCAAAGAATAAAGAGTCCAAGGCACAATATAGTTAAATCTCCCAATAAGGGGACATTTCTGCTGTCATTTACAACAGCATAAATCCAAAATCACTCCACCAGCGGGCTGGCCACATAGGACTAGCCCCCTGGAAACCAATTTACTTCTTAGCTTTGCTGGGTTTATTCTGTATTTGCTGCTGGAACTGAGATTTGGGTTAAAAATATTAATTTTTAATAAGCAGCAGTTATATTTTAGAAGACTCCAGGAACCAGTTCTGGTTTGTGTTCATTGCAGAGCTTTGTAGCCTTCTCAAGATCTCTCTAAACCTTCCATATGCATTTTCTAAGTATTTTTCTACACAGTCTGTGCTGTGTTATGTTTGACACCTGAAGAGCGAAACTAGGGACTCCTTCAGATACAAAGAAAGATACTGGATAAAAAAGGGTTGGAAAGACCCTTATATGGAAGGAAAGATCCATAAGTGGAAAATTGAAAAATTGAAATTCTAGGTTGCACTGCCAATCCTGAGTAAATATCTATTACAGGTTGGCAGACAGAACCCCATGGCTCGATGCTAAAGATGGAAAAATCAAAACTGGAACTAAGAGGTAAACTTTTTAGACATGGTATAAGTTATCAATGGATCAAGGGACACCATAAACTGTCTATTGCTTGGACTTAGCTCTTACTGCCTGTTATGATTTTCCTCACACAACTCCCTTCCTCAGCTAACCCTCCAAAACTCCAGCTCTCTGTCTCACAGGGTTAAGATCTGACCACCTTCCTCAGCTCCTCAGGTACCAATCACCCTTTTTGTTCAGAATAACAAAATGACTAACCTAATTACACCATGCAAAGGTTTTCTCAACCTGTGTCAGGCTTGATGTGTACTGTTTCTACAAGGGTTTTTATCCCCCTAAAATTCTTTCTTGTTTTCCAACAGACTGTCTAATGAAGAAGCATCTCCTCACCTCACAGAACGTGCCTCTTCAACTCACGTCTTCCGAAAAATACATTCAGTGGCTCAGCCACGTGTTGTTGAGCTTGATGCAGGAACCATTGACTTGAGCAAATAGAAGGGAAGCCCCCATTATTGCTGTGTTCCTAAGGCCTTCAAAACGGGAGAAACTTCACTCAGTGTCTGTACCCGTCTGCCAGACTGAGTTGGGAAGCTCTTCATGGTAAGGTTTCCCCCAAAACACCTTAAGCACTATGTTACTGCTTCCTTGTTATCAGAAAAACACCTGGGTGAAAGAGGTATCCGGTCTGTTTTGGGTTTGATTGTTGCGCTTTACATTCCTGGATGGTGGATACAATGATATGTTAAGCTTGCGAGCCAGCTTTTCTGAGCCATAACTGCTTTCCAGGACTTTCATTATGTGGTGCAGGTGTTCTGCATTATAACTCATTTTTCACTCACACGGCTGTAAGAAGATAGGGCAGCCCTGCTTATTAGTGTCTTTTTTTTTTTTTTAACAAATCATCTGTATTGGTGTTTGCTGCTCGCTGATGGCTCATTTGTACCATGAATGGTATGATATGTCTAGTAATATGACCCGGCAGATTTACTGCACAATTGGCAACATTAGAGTACCCTGAGACATCAGCCAAAAAACCATGAGGTCCAGAATAGATTAGGTAGATTGCTATTGCAGATACAATATACTTTTACATCGTTGTCCTCAGGGTTCATTTGGATGCTGTTAAGTGCATTTGGCTACGAAATGTAAGTCTGTTTCCATCTGCATTTATTTACCTTGCAGCATGAATATACTGTTTGTGTTTGCATGTACATCTGTGTGTACACACGTGCCTGTGTGTTCGTATGTATCTGTTTATATAAATATATATGTATGTATTTACCACCCAAATATTTTTCAGTTCAAGGACATCTCACATGTCATTCCATCTGTTGCCTTTTTACGGCTTTAAAGGACACATGTACTGAAAACAATGAATTTTTCCTTGCTCTCTTTCCTGAAGATGTGCTGTTGGTCTGTAAGAGTAAGGGAACGAAATAAAAATGACTGTTTATATGATGGAGACATGAATGAAGAAATGTAGCATAGGCTTTGCGAATGGAAATTAGTGATGCATGGAGCTGATAAAAAATTGGGCAAGGTTTTTCTACAGCAAATGTGATGAAAACAAAGTTTCCATTAAGAGCAACTTGTTGGCAGGAACTAAAACATAAAATACTTTTCAGTGCTTTTCCTTTTTCCAGTGAAATGACAAAGTTTTAAGCAGAAAGAAAGCACTGTCTATGAATTTCTTTTAGTTGGAACAACGATTTTCCACAGAAAAATCTTTTTTTTTTTTTTTTAAGTAAGGTCTAGCTGTGTGGTTTTCTGGCTTAAGACAGTAATTCCAGAACTGGCTTAGACTAATATCTGGCTAGATGAACAAACCTCAGTTAGATTTAGGTCATATGTTGAACATTCATGTCCCAGATTATTGCCTTGTGGCATGTATGATTTCATAATGGTTCTCCAGCACAATCTGATCCCTTTGTTAGACTGATAAACAGCTCGTTAGATCATGCCACTATCGTCATAGTGGGCTGAACCCCTTTTTCTTGACAAAAAAATCCCTGCTCACCTCACTTGTGATAAGCAGAGGACGACTCACCTCATTAGTTAATTGTGGAAGTAATAAATTTGTGCAGCCACAATGGGGCTGGATATCCCCTACTTCAATGGTTGCACAATAATGTGGCATAGCTATGATTGCAGGCTGAGAAATCCCATATTTCTGTCCTGGGCTTGATTTTACCAAATACATACCCCAAGGTGATCTGTGCAAACCCAACGGCCGCTGATGCAAGTCTTTTGGGCAGCCAATGGTTGCTTCAGCTCTGATAGACTATGTAAATGCATTTAAGAGGGACAAGTTAAGATTGAAAAAAGGATTAAAAAAAAAAAAAGGATTTACCTCACACCCTGTGGTAAATATCTATGTCTTGGTCCGTTGTCCCTCCCTTCTCTAGACTGTATTTCACGTGGAGGCTTTCCCAAAAACAAAATACCTATGGTTATGGGCTTCTTTTTTTCCTGGCTGCAAAAAGCCTGGCCTCGCACACGGAGCAGTGAAAGAGTTTCGGCAAAAGTAATTGCTCTGCCTTTACCAGAGTTACATTTCCAAGAACACAGTCCCCAAAGAAAAGGGAAAGCAACTTGTTCTTTTAATTTTAAACTGAAAACTGAGATTCTGCTTCACATTTCTGGGTCTCCTCTGCCAAGAAAAGAAGTTAGAAAGGCCAGTGGCTTTGCAGACCTACAAAATTCACCCTGAGCTGTTCTGAAAATAAACAGCGTCAAAACTAGATAGTTTTGTTGGAAAAGAACCCTGTAGTAATAAAACAAATGACTAACACTTTCTATTGGTCTATGTAGCATAGTACATGAAACATACATGTAAGCAAGTCAAGATGGATGACTCATCTTGACTTAATAAAGCTTACAAATACTTGCTAAATATTTGAGAAGTCACATGCCAGGAGCCTTCATCACTTGTTTTGTTAGACTCCTGCTTCGCCAAGTCAAAACAGTCAGAAATCATAAAAAATAATCCACTCAATCTGTCTGAAAATACAGTTTTCTAGCATTATTTTTCTTGGTCTACAGCAGCAAGTCCTTCATTCTGCCACCAAAAGTTTTGCAATAGAGAGCATGACTTCCTCTTCTCATAAGGTAAGCAAATGTTTTGCATTTATCAAGTTCCCAGAGTCTAAATGGAGATAGAGAGTCAGCAGACCTCCCATGTTTATGTTTCTGTACTGGAAATGAGCCACGGGAAGTTGCAGTTAAAAGGCTGCTGTGTCTCGGAGTTCAAGGGACATGATAGACTTCAATGGCTTTACCATAGCTGAACCTCTGAAGCTCTGTTTGCCTTAAATATGAATTATAAACGCTCAGAACCTCCCTGAACAGGGCCAGGAACCACAAACCTACATTTAGTCGTGAAGCCCACTGCTAGTTCATCTTGGTTTACGACCTTGTTTTCCTATTTAAAAAACAGTAATTGCCCTCACCCCACCAATCCAAACCAATCTAGAGCTATTCCTACATCTGGGTTTCCCTGGACAGATTTCCCCTTTTCTCCTAGAAATTTTGTCTGAGTATAGTTTGGAGATTTTTTCTTTTTTTTTTTTTTTT
>VZRU01020643.1:139216-171998 GCA_013398155.1 Pedionomus torquatus
TTTTTTTTTTTTTTTTTTTAAATTTCAGGGCTGGATAGCCAGATGTTTGGCAATCCAGCTGGGTTATTGTGCCAGTTAAGCTGCTGGCCACCCTGAAATCTCAGCTCTGTCTGTTGCCTGTGATTAGATCAAAGCAATCACAAATGTGCAGCGAGATAAGAGCTTCAGGGAGAGTCAGACCTGCTGCTCAGGAGCTGCAGACACAGCCTGCGCTTGTGATAAACATGATGCGTTCAAGACATGGTGGGCTGACCGTACCAACGCATGCACACAAGGATTGAGTCTTCCCAGAAATGCCAGGCTCGTTAAATACGCCTAAAAGTGAAAACACTCACTTGGTGTCTGGAAAGAAATATTGCAAGACACCCCAGGAGCGCATAAAAACTCTGCACAAGCAACAAGAAAAGCTTGTCACTTCGAACAAAAGCAAGGAATGCAATTGGGCAGGTGGAAGGATTGAGGTTTCAGTTGCCAATTTCCCTCCAAGTTACCGGTGCAGGTTGAACCTGTAACTCGCTAAAGAGAAATGTAATAATCAACAGCCAAACAGGCTGCTCTTCTCTTGTGACTCCGCTCCGAAAATCAGAACTCAGGTGTGGCCCTTTGGCAACAGAGATAAATAAGTGATTGAATGTCACTGGAACAAAACAAGTGGGGGAAAGGGCTAAACGTTATACACTGAGCTGCTGGGGAATTAAATTAGCTTAATTGACTATGGACAGATAAGATTTCTCTTGTTACCTTACAGTTGTGGTACATTTGCCATCTAAAAGCTTAATGCAGATTTAGCTCTCTGCTGTGCACATGCTCAGCGCCTGGGAGGAGTCGGTGCATTGCTGAGCCAGAGTTCTGCAGTTATAAACAGGAAGAAATATCATTTGGCTTTTACTGTAAAATTTGTGTCCCGCAGCCCTTCTCCCATCAGAATGCCTCATTTGTCTCTGACACAGCGGAGGGGCTGCAATGTTACTGGAAAAAAGACGAGAGTTGCTCCATTTTGGAGATGGCCTCTCTCCAGTTTTGCTGCAGTTCAACCTTTGTGCCTTGCAACAGCAGTTTACTGAACTCCAAGCCAGTTGTAACTACAAAAGCCAAAATTCTATCCAGTTGATCAGCTTGCCAACAAAAGTCAATCACCTTTAATCATGCAGATCATAGTTTGTCCCACATGGTGCACCATTTTTAGCTGCCTTCTGCAAGGGAAGCTTGCAGCAAGTGAAGCAAGGCAGCTTGCTGTACAATTAAGTAAAGTTATGGATCTATATTATTTTGGATGAGCTTCTCTGAGCAGTACCGGGGCCCTGGTGGGAAATACTACTTCCCAAACCATTATTCACTGAGAACAAATGACGTTTTTCACCATGTCTGTTTATTACTGAAGTGTTGCTGAGCTCACCATCTTCTGTTCGTTTGTTTGGAGGCTTAAAGGAGGCCACTGTCTGTGAATTAAAACTAATTCCCCATCTCATGGTGCACACATAGAGAAGATGCATGAAATTAAGCAACCTGCAACTGGAGTAAAGTTTATTGACCAACTGAAATTTTTTCCCAAGCTTAAGAGCCACGTTTTCCTGTAGATCCATCGGGTCACTTTGACTGCTGTCTATGACTGCCCTGATCTCCTCCACCTCTTCTATGGCTGTTTTTAAATACATTCTTTTTTAAACAGCCAAGGACCTCTTGGTCACATTGGTCTATTTTAGGACCTGAAGGAAGAACTATAAATTTATGAAATTTTTTTATTATTATTTTTCTGGGGGGAGGGTATCAAACCCGGATTACTAGGAATGCAAAGAGGACAGCCCTTTCCAGATAGTTTTTGGCCATTGTATAAACCCAGGGCCCAGACCCTTGCACCTTTCAGTGCTGACAGTGCCCTTAGTGCACAAATCAGCTTTTATCTGAGGTGCTGCTGACTGTCTTCTTTGGGGTAGGTGGCTAACGATACAGAGATCCATTCAAATGGTACTGAAGGCATTGTGTCTGGTGTATCTGTGGATAATGCACAGCTTTTAATATATTTTTTGGCAAAGGAATGCAAATTACAAGTATGTATTAGAAATCACCTTTGCCTTGATTGGTGCTTGCCTCGTAAGTGAACTGCCTTTTCTCCTGAAGTGATTGCTAGTGTCTGCGTTATTGCTACCTTCCCAAAGCCTTGCCTCAGGCCCTTTAAAAATCCATGTTTCTGTATCAGTGGCTTGATGTCGTATCGTCTCCTTTTGGTTGTAAAATTTCATAGGGGGGAGTGGAAAGAAAAATGGAAACCTAGAAGTTAAGCACTTTTGCCTCCACCAGCTGAGGAGGTGCTTTAAACAATTGTGTATATTAAATGAAAACAGTACAAAGCTCTTTTACAACCGATTACAATTACCGAGTTTTCATTTTAATTAAAGCAGGTCTTGGTGAGGAGGGGACGTGAGCAGTGTTAAAACACCACTGTACTGTAAATATCTCTGGTGGCAACAGTGGTTAATTCTTCACAACGTTTGCATAAATTATTCCTGTTATGTAAAGGTCTACTTGCGTGTCGGTGCATATTCACAAGATGTGTAGAAGAGGAAGAGATTACATTCACTGTACCAAAAGTTCATATGAGCACGAATAGGGATTTTAGCAATAAGCATAGAGGGGGGGGGAAAAAAAAAAGACAAGCCAGATTTTGTAGCAGATCTACCAGCTAACTGGGATCAGCTGGAACATGCACAGGGTGCTTTCAGACCAGAGAGACATACTGTTGTATTATTCCTATTTGTCTTTGGGAAAATTTATATCTCCCGAGAAAATGGTACTGCTTGTGTGAGGAAAGGAAAAGAAAAAAAACCAACAACCTCTTGGAGAGGAAAGAAAATGTGTTCTTACTTATTAAGGTCTCTGTTTTTCAACAGTTAGGGATACCAATTCTACTTGCTTTTCCAGTTATTTTTACAAAGCTTATGTGGAGAATATGCAGACTGTTATTAAGTCGTTTGTCTATTGCAACAGAAGATTAGGAAGGGTTTGATCTTCACGCACGTAAAGGCATTGTCTCCACTCATAAAAGCTTTCCTTTGAATGTGCAGGGGTCCCTAACGCGGGGCTGGATCGTACCCCCACCCCTTTCCTATGAAATCCTGGGGGAGGTTTTTCCCTGTGGACTTTCCCATACCTCATCCAGTTGAGAGGGCAGTAGTTGTCACCCTCCTCTTCCCCCACCTTCATAATTGTTTTATTCCCTCATGGACTGAACTGTAGTTCACAAGCTCCAGGGACCCCCTGGGATCCAGAAAGTCCTGGTTGCTCCTACAGGAGACCTTTTTGTCCAGAAGACTTCTAGAACCTCAATGCTGCTGCTGCCCAGCACCTTCTCCCTTCAGAGCTGAGTGCTAGAGGCTCCCTGGACCACCTGGGTGTTTCTCTTTCCACCCTGGAGGGGGGCAGACCATACAGGCCCCCATGTGGTACGGTGGAAAAGCAGGTCATCCTCTTGGGAATTCCTTCTGGGAATTTTTCAGGTGTACCAGAAAGCCAAACATTGTGAAAAATAAGCAATATAACCCGACAGCAAAACAAATACCACGCAGGGATTTATAAACATAGAATTTGGAATTCTTTTGTAGTTTTTGGCTGCTTTCAAGGAAATCACTCAGTAATACGTATCAATGACAATAACTTGACTCAAGTTATTATGTTTTCAACTATTAAAAAAATATTAATTATTAATTATTAATTAAATATTAATATTAAAAAAACTATTGAAACCATGGAGAGTAAAACTGACCAAACCATGGAGAGTAAAATTGACCCAAAATTGGTTGTTTATTAATGTTCAAATTTTAATGAATAGGACTCTCTTTCTGTTAGTGGAATAATTAAATGGAATGATGTTTTCCCTTTTTGATAGTATCTGCCTTGGTGTCTCCTTCACTTCATAAATAGGAACACATCAAAGATTTTACAGTGCCGTAAAATAGTATGAATTATATTAATGTACAGTGCTCCTTTCTGCTTATTTTCTGACAATTTTCAGAATATGGAACTTATTTTCATTTCTGAGTATCTTAAAGGACTTAGCACCCCTTTCCTTTTCAGTAATCCTCTTTGTGTTTGTTATGCCCTATGTTTCTCCTAATAAAACAAAATATTCAGACTCCCATTTTACAAGCTTTTAAAAGAATACCAGACTCCACTGACTTGGTAAAATCTCTTTTCTGACCAAAGCTTAAAAAAAAAAAAAAAAAAAAAAAAGAGTAGATAACTTGGGAATGCAAGGCATTCTTATTTGCCTTGAAAGCCTTTGATTTGACAGTATGTGCAACCGCATTTTGTACGCAGTTGTTCAAGACAGGCAGGAACTGGGTTGGCTTATCTTGGGCCGCGCAGCTCCTTGGTGGGAATAACCCTCTTTACATACAAGCTAAGAGATCTCTTTAGCAAAAATGTGCCTTTGAGCCCACTGTTTAATTGCACTCGGAAAACTAAGTACCTGGCAGTTTTTATATAACAGCAGCAGGAGCGGTGTGTCATTAATTCAATTTTAATGTTTTAATCATGCTTGTTTGTGAGGTTGATCTTGAACTGGGGCTGAAGGGAAAACATTTTGTCAATATGTTATTATTACTTGTAATATAATGTTTTACTTCAAATTAATTAAATCTGATCTACTTATAGTTTTGCAAGTCTTTAAGACAGCCTTGAAGAATTCTGAATCAGGCCCTAAAACTCTTCAAACTAACTGGAAAACAAAAAGAGATGCAGCAGAAGGCTAGCTAGAAAATTCTGCCAAATCTAATGACTTTATGGCACTGAAAGCACATTTCCCATTTTCCAAAATCTATCTAAGCCATTTCTAAAATCTTTGTTTTATTTTGTTCTTTGAGTGTTTGCTTTTATACAAACTAAAATGAGTCATTTCAAAGCATGGGAGTTGATTATTTCCATAGAGAGACTTCCTCAGGTCCTACATTTCTTAAGTCAGTGAAAGTAAAAAGATCGAGCTTAGCTGATTGAATTTGCCTTATTATTCTGTAGGTAGAAATGCCCAAAATAGGTTTTATTTTTATAACAAAAAAAAAAATGGAAGGGGGTTTTGAGCTAAGGAAATGTTTTTTTCTACACATCAACAGATACAACAGACAGAGAAACAGCTTAAATATCAGTGGTGGATCATAAGACCCTTCTCATGTTAGCCTGTGCAGCTGAACTCTATGATAGCAGCTTGTTAGTCTATAGGTTTTTATTGAAATGCCTATTGAGTAAAACATAATTCATGCTGCTGTTCACCCTTAAAACAGGAAATAATATACCCATTTAACTTAATCACAATTTATATTACATGTGCATATTTCTAAACAAGTGCTGTAGATGGAGAGTTTGGTAGCAATAATATTTATGAATTACACTTTTAGTTAGCAAAGGAAAATGTGTGACCTCTTACATTTTGTTTGACATTTGAATTTGGTATCCCGTATATGTGACACGGGTGATGGATGCTTATTAACACAGCGTATAAACAGGAAATGCTTCTAAGCTGACCATTTATTAGCGCAATATGTGTTCAAACTGAAATTTGAATTTCAGTTACAGTATTCATCTCTGATGACTGCAGAGCTGCAATATAAGGCGGGTGACTTTTTTCTCGCTTGCTTCCCTGTACGGAATGGAGAGGTTTAAGAGAGTATGGTTTTTATATCTAAATCAAACTTCCACTTTTGAGTAATATATGAACACAAAGGCTTTCCTGTAAATTGTACAAAAATAGAGCAGTAGGAAATGTATCCAAAAGTGGAAGGACTTTTGTAGAATTCCTAGTGAACTTTCCTTGGTTAAATAAATATATGTGCCCGCATTCCCCTTCAGATCCTGACGTATGCAATGAGCCATTCCCCCCTTTACTTCATTGCTGCAGAAATGCAGGGAAGAAGCATCTTTGACTTCAGCGGAGCTTTGACAGTCCCTCTACTTTTGATCTATCCTTTGCGGGACTGGAGACATAATAATTTTTCATTCACACTTAATCGCTTTTGAAAAAAAAAAACTTAAATTCCTGACAAACGTCTGAAAAGTTTTTTTCAGTGAAAGTTTCCACACATCATCCTATCATAGCAGAAGTGAAAAACTTTGTGTCTAGAAGGATTCTTCCAGCAGAAAACAAGAATACAGTTTTTCTAAAAAGCAATCCCTCCTCTCCAATCTTCCTGATGATTTACTGGGGAAAATACAGAATAATATAGAGAATCTGTTTCCCTTTCTGTATCACATTTAAAGCCATCCCTCAGGAGAGAGAAAGTGAATCTGTTTTTCCTAAGCACAGGCTTAATATTCCAAAGCATTTGGATAAAAATTATTTGTTTAACAAAAGCACTGTGATGAACTGCTGAAGTATCTCAAAGGGAAGGTTTTATTTTAGATGTATCTATCCAAAGAGCTCTACTGTATTGTATTGTGTAGGTCAAGGAAATTATTCTCTATTTAAAACAGTCAGAAGAGAACCTCCATTTAGCTATTATAAGTAGCAGGTCTAAGACCATCTTGACTGTTACTATTAATATTAAATACCTTTACTAAATACACAGCTTTTCACATTTCAGGACCCAATCACAGGAAGGTTAGCAACCTGGAAATTGAAACTGGCAGATCTTTAATCTAACATTCTGCTTTTCGGTGGAAAAAAGTAACGTCTTTATAGATGAGAGTCAAAGGTTAAATTTAGTTTGTATCAAATTACAAAAATATGCTTTTGGTGAGGTTAGATTCTCATGCTCAGAGCAATTCAAACTGTAATGAAAGCAAACATTGAAAGAGATAATCCCATTAAAGATGAACTATTCACTTTAACCTCAAATATTTGGTAACTAAAATAAAACCATCCTAGTAGGAGGATGAAGTTCAGCTCTTAAGGGAAACTGGAACTCAATACTATACCTCAGACTGCCCGAGAAAAAAAAAACAAAACAAAAACCACTCCTGTTGCTAAAAAGAAAACCTTATTTTTGGGGAACAAATTAATTCATGTTCTCCTCTTGAGGTCTACACAAAACAGTGGTGACCCTTTTGATACCATGTGCTTGCCCACTGCAGGGTAAATCATGTTTTTCTCCAAACAGAAGCTCTTCCAGAAATAGTGAAACCCACACGGTGCTGTCGTACAGCGGGGAGCCAGGAGCAGGGGGTGAATGTCCTCAGCTGCAAGCTGGTGACACCCAAACATCTGTGCCTCCTCCTCCTCCTCCTTCTTCATGTCTTCCAACACCAGCAACATTAGGATGTCTTTTTATCATGTCATGCATCTGGTTTCTGGGAGGGAACTAACTTGGCTAAAAAACTCAAGTCTGAGCTCAGAATAAAACCTCAAACCAATCTGATTTTGGTTATCTCAGTCTGTCCCCTGTGCCATTGCAGCCTGGCACAAACTGGGCGTGTAGTGGGACTTTTTACCTGGGGCTTGGTCAAAGTACCAAATGGGGTTTGAAGGTCCTGGTAAAAAATTATCCACCTTTCTGAACAAAAAAGCGGATCAAGAAATACTTTTAAAGCCCCATTGCTAAAGAATTGAGCTCTTTCATATAATATGACAAAGCTTTTGGCTCTCAAGAAATACCAAAAAGCATCTTTAATCCCTGAACTTCTGATACCCCAATGAAAACTCACCCCTGAATGTAGCCGCAGTCAGAGTCTTTCTTCATTCCCAGAGGCCCGGATGCCGATTTAAAGAATTTAGGAAGAGTCTCATATTCTTCCCTTTTACAACTTAAAATAGACTGAAGAGATTTTTATTTTTTAAAGACTAAAAAAAAAAAAAAAAGAAAAAAAGAAAAGGAAAAAACAATCAGACTGATATTTCTTTTTTATGCCAAGTTTCAGCCTGGAGAAAATTTTATGGCTGAGTTCTAATCCACCCCAAACCCTGGTTTATAACAGAAATGCTGACACAATGATAACTATAGCGTTACGAATGCTGGCGCTATGATATTTATTGCTCCCTAGTGCCAGCAGGGGTTAATCCTTATTAAATGCATTCATTTTCTGGCCTTGTGGAGAACAGATCATTCAGTGATCAGGCAGAGTATGGCTCCCTGGCAGTGTTAAGGGAAGATATCACACAAGACATAGTAAGTGAGGAGTCTTTAAGGGGGCTACTGTAGGTGTTTCTCAGGATTAAGTGGGGGCTTTTCTGGGGGCTTGAGTTCAAATCCAGAGCGTCTATATCCAAGAAGTGTCTTTGCCGCAATGGAACAGCACACACTGAGAACTTTGTTCTTTTCAGCTTCAAGGAAGAGCATGAAAGGAAGCACGGCATTATCGTGTGTTTCCACAATCAACAGTGGCCCAGATTCCACAGATTAGGCATTATTAATCTCTCACACCTGGATATCCCAAATCCTCTTCTACATTGAACTGTCCTGTTCAATAGTGTTGGAAGAGTGGAGGAGTAACAAGATCTCTGTTAAATATCTACCAGCTGGTCCTTCTATTATTTACCAGAGGAAGTGAAACTTACCATTTAATCACATTCAAAGCATTTTCACATCCCATCCTCACAAACATATATTTTAGCAACCCCAGGAACTGAAAAATCTCACAAAATTTTCTCCATAAAGCTATGTGAGATGATCAGTAGTTTTTTTTCCCCCAGATATTTACACACTGCTTGCTGTATCGATATGAGAAATGATAAACTTCAAGGAAAGTTTCAAATTTGATGTAGAAAAGCTTAAGATACAGTGGGAATTTTAGCATTTTTCTCTCGCTCCAGGATCTCCAGGATGAGCCTGGAATCACCTGCCAGGATCTGAGCCTTGGAAGTTGGTCTGCAGACTTCAAGGGAGGAGGTTGCTTGCTATGAAAAAAAAATCTCAGGCTGAAAGGAGTGAGCATGCGTGCAAAGTTCATGATGAGTTCAGTGAATGATCATATTTTCCCCACAATAATAAATACTTCTATAATTTATAAATGCCTCAAAAGGCTGAGATATGTGGGGGATGCAGAATCAAAGTGTCTTGACAGGAGAGAGACAAAGGAATGAGCCAGAGAGTGAATTGACTACTAAAATTCCTCATCTCTCATTTGTTTCTTTTAGAACTTGTCCCCAGAGAAAAAGCTGTACTTTCTAGAGAGGCTTAAAAAATAAAAAGAAATCCTCTGGGCTTGTGAACAGTCAAGGGGAACTTAAAAAACCTTCAAAGTGAGCATGGAGCCAAAGAACAATACTCAAGAATTTTTCCTCTTGTGTTTGATAATTGTTTTTTAAAATATGAGCAATGAGACAGAGAAAAAAAGTGAGGTTTATTATAAAAAAGATTTAAGTCAGAGATTTACTTTCTTCACTTCAAGGCGATGCTCTGCCTTGCTACATGGAAGCTCTCTAGTAAAAGAGAATCGAAGTAGTTTTGATCAGCACAACTTTAAACAAAAATGAGAGTGTTCAAGAGAACAGAAGGCCATGTCTGCAGTATTGGGAAAGAAAATGTGTTTTCATTAAAAACTCATTTTGAAGGAAAATGGGCTAATGTACATTCCCTTGATATTCAGAGGGACTGGAAATGAAAATAAAAATAGCTTTATTTTTGTTTAAAATTTCCACAGGGCAAAATACAGTGTCATGACCTCCTCCAACAGCCACAAAACAGAAAAATGGTCGTGTGAAGAAACCAGCCACTAGAGCATTCAGAAAGGTGCCTTTAACAAGGAGGCAGAAATGACGTGTTTCCATCCGTCCTTGTGTCAGGTGGAAAGGTTTTGTGCTCAACCGTGGACTCCAGGCAATCAGACCAGCAAGATCCTGAGCGTCCCCAAAGCCTACTGGTTTTAAAGGGAGCTGGGAAGGGTGAGTGCAAAGAATTATGTAGGCTCAGCAGAACAGAACTGTGGAAGGACAGGGAGGGTCAGATGTTGCTGCTTCACATCTGGCCTGTCCATAGCACCATCCACAGGAAAAACCATTGAGGTCTGGGCACAGGTGGGCTCTCTGCATTTGACTTGAGCTTGGTAGCCCGCTTCCAAGAGATCACAAAACTTCTGGCACAGAGAAATTATTAAAAGGAGAAAATAACAATATTAAATCCCACTAAAATATTTGCAGGGATGCCAACGGCTTTCGTGGCTTTCTCTGCAGAATGGCAGGGAAAATTCTGAGGTTCGCTCCTTTCTTCTGGTGTTTCTTAGCCTTGCTTGGCTGCTAATTTGTTCTCTGCCTTCATTTTGAAGAGGGATTGAGCTCTGCAGTGGAAGAGGTGTTTTCTCACCCATTAGCCATTTGACACAGAGATAGGTTCTCACAGAAATCGAGGGCAGCCTCTTATCATCTGCCCCACCAGCATAGACTGGTCCAATGCAGCTTTGTACATCTTTGAAGTCAGCAGCATAAGAGAGCCAGGTCTTTTTATAAGGTTGCATGTGAAATTGTCAGAAGAACGACACCATTTGCAGATGGTGGGATGATAAAGATGGTACAGTGTCTCACTTGTATTTGCCTCTCGTTTCCTTGGGAAGAGAAGAAAAGGAAAAGGGGAGGAGGTGGTGGTGGGGAAAGCAGTGGAAAGAAAGAGAAACCCCAACAAATGAAATTCTTTTGACAACAGAGTGTAGAAGGAGTAAGTGAGATTTCTGGCAAAACCACCAGGACTCTGAAGACCAGCCGACTGCTGCAATATTTATTACTTCGCTTTGATGAAACCTCTGACATCAAGGACTTTCTTAGTGACTGATTTTTGTCAGAATAATGCTGCAGGAACTGGAAGTGACAGATGATTTTTTTGGACACGAAGCCTCTGCGTAATGGCATGAGAAAGAGGACATAAAAATGTCTGCCCCGGAGCAGCTTAATGTGGCCCTGGAGAAAAAAGCTGTTATCACTGCTTACTGATGTAGTCACAGCAAGAGAAACTTACCAAAAAATGGATCCTGAAGCCAAACAGTTCAGCGTGGGGCAGATTTTTGAAGAGTTGTTCTCCCTTATCACAGCCAGGTGGAGGTTGGGACCAGCTGGAGGAAATTGGGCTGGGGAATGTACCTCCAGAAATAAAACAGAAATTGCCTCTATTGTGTCGGGTCTATCCCCTGTATTATGATGCCACAAGACCATATGTAGCAAAAAAATACATGTGCTGAGCTTGACGCACCTTGCTGGGGCTTGCGGCAGCTGCTGATGCAGGATGAAATATCCCTCTGCTTACTCTTCTGATCATGGAGCATGGAGGCACTGTGATGTGCCTATAGTGCAGTGCCTGCAGATCTTCACAGAAACACACAACTTCAAGAAAAATATGTTTCCAGACTAATTATAGTATCGTATATGCTTGTGTGCAGCCAGCTTTTCAAATAGCAGTTAGTACCAAATCAATCCAGAGCACCGATGGGAATGTAGAAAGTGTGAGGAATAATTTAAGATGTAGGGTAGGATATTTTCAGAGTAATTGATTATAATATTAACCACCTTTTTTCTCAAGTTTGTAGGTCTTTGAGATGGTAGTCTTGGAGAAGCCCACAGGTCAGTCTCTGGTTTAGGGGAGGTACCCGTCCTGCTTTTCTTCCTGTTAAAAGGTTCCAGTTGAAAATCAGAGACAGAGTGAGAGTGCTCTGCAGCTGGACTGCTACTTTTAAAGCCAGAGGACAGTGTGGCAGCCAGACACCGTCATCTTTTCTGGATATTGCAGTACATTTCTCTGTGCTGTACAAATACACCTCTCCTCTCTGATTGCACCTCGTGTGGTGTAATCCTCTTCGCTTTCAGTGGGAATAACACGAGGTGTATAGTTGGTGTTTGTGTATTATGGTGAAAGAAAAGGCAAAATCTTTTCAGGCCCCGAACTCTGTATTTATTAAAATCAGATTTATTAAAATCAGATTTTTGTTTTGACTTGCCTGAGATTGGCTATGCATTGAGATGTGGGTTTTATTCAAGGCATAAATCTGCCTGAATAAAAAACAGACCAAAAAACTTCATATTTACTTATATTGTAAGCGTAGAAGAACCCCTCCTGGAATGGTGAATACAGCTCTTAGCAGTGTGGGGAAGTACCGACACTATCAGGCAACAGATTACTCTGGAATGTGCTGCAACTCATTTTGTGCTTTTTATTTCACAGAAATGGAAAAATAAGCAACTAGTAACTCTCGAAACATCTGTATGTGAGGCCTTCAGTGGGAATTTATAATTCATACATTCTCAAAGAATGTGACAGGATTTCCAAGCACTGCAATGGCAGACACTTAGAGATGCTGTAAATTAACCCACATGTGAAACCCCCGACTCTGTCATTTCTGTTCATTGACTCATTTCAGTTGAATTGACAAGGCAGGATTTCTCCCTGGATCGCGGTACGTTCCATACACCTGTCAAGCAGAAGCTTCAAGCCAGCCCTAGGGGAACATCTTTAAAAGACACTCCTGCAATACCAATGAACTCTCCTTCCACTGGCAGTCTGCTTCTTTAAAAGGATCATCAATTTAAGAACACGCTGGCCAAACCACTGCAATTTTCACAGAGCAGACTCTGGGGCAGAGTATGACAATACCTGGGTTTGGATCTGCACCTCTCCTTTGGCACCTGCAAGTGAGGGTAGAGCCCAGCAGAAGTCAAAGGGCTTTATCCCATTGCACAAGTGGTGTGAGTGGAGAGTGAGGTTCCTTCCCCAGGCAGGGGCTGGTGTGTCGCACCAGTACTTTGGCCTGAGGGATGTGGTAAAGGTGCGTCTGGAGGAAGTCTGGCTTTCAGTTATACAAAGCTCTCGGTCATTAAGATTTCCCAGGAACTCTCCTGAGTGTCGCTGATCTCTCCTACACAATATTGAAATATTCAGGGCCCACAACTCAACCTGGACATACAGGGTGCATCCAGGAGCCCTGCTCCTCAAGGCTGCTGTGAGTAGTCTGTAGGTTGCTCCAAGCAACTTCTTTCTTCCAAAGATCCCTTTACCATCTGGCAACAATTCGGATGTCAACTTGCCCAGCATATAGCAGGGGGTTCACCAGGGTTTCAGGGACTCTCTTTTTACTCTCTATTGACTTCTCCTGGGCATGGGTGTGAGTAAGAAGGGCACAGGGAACTCCTGGAAGAGGCTTGTGTGTTCAGCTGGGTCCAAGGGAGACCTCCTCCAGAGCTGTGGAGTCACTGGGTCTGCACATGTACCTCTCTAAATCCCGTCTGCCTGTTGAAAAATGTGGATACCAGCTCAGCCATGGGCTAATAAAGCAGATGAAGTGTTGCCCTGTGCTTCAGAAAGAATATCTTAACCCCAGCAGGACTTTGCTGGCTGCTTTTCCACAAAACCTCTTGCTTGCTTTGTACAAGATGGGAGGATTCAGCTGACAGTTTAAACTGGGCTAAAAATGTGTCACTAACTTCTTTTCTTTTTTATTGTATTTTCGCAGTGTGTGCTGGCTCATAAATTTACGAACTATTTTTAAAGGACTCCTTACAAAAATAAGCATATTTGGGCAGTTTAAATTTGTTCTTAATAAGTGGAAAGATTTACTAAAACAGGCCTGATGTGATGACTTGGGAGGGATTATTCACCATTGATGCCAATATATTCCAGACAGCCTGAAGAATTAAGCACTCCGGGTGTTGAAAGCGATCTGAATATCACCTAAAACTTGTGCTGAACAGAGCTCTTGTCTGCAAGGGGTGAGAGTGTCAGGAATCCTGTGCAAGTCAAGGAACTGCATGGTGGGTGAAGGCAGGTAAGACCTAACTTTGCATTTTTATGTGAGCTTTTCAAATGGTGATGTAGTCAAGCTCTGCAAAGAGCAACCGGTCCCTTTATCAGACAGATTTGTCTGATAAAGCTGGGAGGAACGGCACGGCTTTGATAAATGGTGTGCTTCACAACTGCATTCCTACCAAGTGCTGCTGTCACTCACTAAGCAAATTTATCACATTCTATTCTAAATTGTGTTGGATTTCAGGTGTCAGGAATTTTCCCCTGACCCTCTTATCCTGCTTGCGTTTTTACTCTTCCTTAAGGAAAGAGATTCAGCCACTTATAAACAGAGTTTGCTAATGGTTTTTAATGCTGGTGTGTCAGATGAGAAAGGAATCCCAAGAAACTGCAGGCACTCCGGATGGATCGGTGCATTCAGGCAACTCTGGCCACAAGTAGGAGCAGAGTCCTGGCAGAACGGTGCATCCTGGGAGAAGGGCTTTCCAGTAAGATCATTCAGACTTTGATGTACTGAGAAACAGTCAACGGGAATGGCAGGAATTACTCCCAAGGATGAAGTTTTGCCAAAGTTAGCACTGGTATAGGATGTGGGGTTTTTGGTAAAACAAGCAGGCTCAGTTCCATTAAATATATCTGCTTGTGTAAGTCTGGGTGCTCAGCAGAAGGCAGAGGTGTCAACTTCTGACTTGTCCATGTCCTGTCTCTGATTTTTCTGAGTGTTTTCCCAGATGACAGTCCACAGACAGCTGGCAAGCAGCAGGAAGCTTATTGTCCCTTAGTGCTGGCTTTCTTCCTCATGTCTACCTGTTATAATCGAACATAGACTGTTAAATACCTATTTAAAGGTGACCTTGATATATTACTTTTGCTACACAGCTACACAGATGCTATATCACTGCAAATGGAAAGAGAAAAACCTCAATTAATTGAAAATTAATAGGCTCATATAATGACAGACCCTTGAAAATAATTTTTAGGCCCAGTGTGGATACTAATTTTATTTACATTGGAAAAACTTTCTGTTTGTAGTCAATCCTTTTCTCTGCACGAGGCTTGTATAGGCTTCCTCTCAGTCCCTTTGCTCAAGTGATGTTGCCATTCCAGACCATGCGTGGCCCTCAAACATTTCCAGAAGTGCTTCCAGTGGCATTACTCCCTTTTTATTTTCTGCACTACAGAAATCAGCAAGTCTGAAATGTGCCAGACTGAGGTCCAGATCTTTATGTGATCTTCAGAAGGGTGTTTGCTAAGGATACTGTAGAAAGTCCCACTTGGCACATCCTCCTGTATGACATAGCTAGGGATCAAAGCCCAAACTACCAAACTAATTTAACATCTTTCCTTCCACAGTTATAAAAAGTGAGAGCAGCATGAAGTGCTAGAGGTCTTAGCTCAGGAAAGAAGATAAGTTCTTTAAACCAAAAACATGGATTATTGGGGTTTGGTTTTGGTGTTTGGTTGGTTTTTTTTAGTGGAGCCAGGGATGACTGGTGTGTCTGTGAGGAGTAATTCAAAGATGGCTTCACTACAATAACTAAGAGCTAACTGCAAGATAGAAAGCACTTTGACATAATTTTTTTCTATTTATTTCTATTTCTATTTCTTTTTCTATTTCTATTTCTATTTCTTTATTTCTATATCTATTTCTATTTATTTTTTTCTATCAGATAGTCACCTTTGAAACCAAGGCCTGGAGAGTTTCAGCTAGGGAAATAGGGCCAATTCCAAGTCTGGAATCTCCCTTCTGCTACACACACAGTTCCCCAATTTCCAAGTTAGGGGCTTGCTTGGCCTTTGCTACAGCTAAACACTGGCCAGGAAAGCTGAGATCCAGATGCCCGTTTGGATTGCACACAGATATTGTCATCACTACACAACATACAAGGATATTGAGATCCCAATTTCCAGTCTGGAGGGGAGGTTCAGTTGATGACATTTTACGCTAAGCCCCTGTTCCCAGTGTTCCCCATTGGCGATGCAGTTTCACATTGTGTGGTGGAAGACAGGCTGCCAGGGCCAGGACTTTTGTGCTTAGGTATGCAGAGACACCCTCTTTGGGAACTAAGCACTTCACTGGAATGAAGGTCTGGCCATAATCTTCTCTCCTTCTCCCTTGAACATTAAAAATCTATCTTAGCTTTGTTTACCAGCCAAATTACTTTATTGAACATTATTTCTTCACAAGAAGTTATCCCACTAAGAAGATCTAGCCAAAATTAGTTTATTGAACATTATTTCTTCCTAAGAAGTTGTTCCACTAAGAAGATCTGTTTCGCATTCGTGAGTTGTGTAAAGCATCTCAAAAGGGAAGTAAATTGCAGAGCTAGTTTAAAGTCCCTGGTGGTCAGAGACAGGGAGCCTCTTCCCTCTGCCCCAGTCTGTAGGTATTCCTGCAACCACTTCGCTGCAGGAAAAGGAATTGGCTGGATCAGTATGAAACAATTCGAGCGGGGAAAAACCACACTCAGCTCAAAGATACATTTTAGCCTTTTGGAAATACTTTTTGACTTTCAAGATAACTATTCCTTTGAGGGGCTCTAACTATAAATCCCAAAGTGCCCGCAAGCGGTTGGGAAGCAGCCAAAAATGCCAAGTCAGAAGAAAATAATTGTTTTCAAATGGTGACAAACCTGCAAGGTCGGCAGAGAACAGAGGAACAGTGGTGCTGGATGGAGATAGCCAGGGAACTCAGGACTGGGAGCTCTGTACACTAAACAGAGCCCACCATCTCCACGGGGTGTTCAGCTGCTGCAAACGCAGAAGGGAACTGGTCTGCACTGGTCTAACTCACGGGGCAGAAGTGATATTGAAAGAGAATCGAAAGACATTGGTTTTAGACAGAGCGTGCACTGCTGATGCCTTGGCTTGTTCTGGTTTTGTTTCCCAGAGGTGAAGAAAAACGACAGGGTTTGTATTTTTAAAATTATCGCAATGAAAATAAGTTGACAGCTCGGTCTGGAGATTTCTGCGTCGTTACGAAACGCTGTTTGAAATTGTGCAAGGCGATACGATAATTAGACAGTCGAGCGTGTCTAAGGATGAATGATACTCGGAGCGGAGGCTGGGACTCGCCACCGGAGCTGCTCTGGATTCCTTTGTACCCTGGACAGATGCCTACGCAGCGTGGGAATACACTGCCAGGGATGCTGAAGCGTCGGGGACAGCCTTGCTTTTGAAACTACAGTTGCAAGTCATGTGGAATCAGCTTGAGGGAGCCTGGTGATTACTTTCTAAGCATATCTACGTATTTAAAAAAAAAAAAAAAAAAAGCCTGTGCCTGGTGGTATAAATCAGCATAGCTCTGCTGAGGCTGCAGCAGAGCCTCTACTCCAGCTGAGGATCTGGACAAAAGTACTTAGAGGACTGAAAACTACCAGAACACCTTTAAAGCTAATGTGCCAGCAAGCGAGAGAGGCATTCAGCTGCGTGGAGTGGGCTTCTTTCATCTGTGGCAGTTAAAGCAGAAAAGTGAACTTTAGATTCTCACAATTTTACTGCATCTGTTAAAGCAGTATTGGCTTTCAACAGTGAAATGAGTATTCAGGCCAAGTGTCTCTGCAGAATTTCGGGCACTCCGTGAACGGATAAAATTTCAATTGCAGAAACAAGAGAAAGTACCAGACACAAATGCACCACGTATTACATTTAAGGGAAGACAGTGAAGTGGGCAGGTTATACCGTGGGAATAGGCAGCAGCTGGTGGCTGACCCTGCTGTTATGACTAAGTCACCCACGAGGCCACAAAAAATTAAGAAAATTAGTAAGTAAGGGCAGCCTGCCTTTAAGAAATCCAGAAGGGCTGATCTGTGGGCTAGCAGCAGGGAACCGCTAAGATCTGGGCTCGGGCTCCAAGCCGGGTCCCTTGTTCCCAGGCAGACGGAGTTGGCAACAGCCAATATCACTCTCTGGTGGCCCCTCGGGCCAGAAAGAGGAGGTATATTGGCAGCCCGGCCAGGGAACGGCAGCCAGCTCCCCTTGCCAGAAATCAGGTTGCTACATCGGTGGGGAGAAAAAGGCTAAAGCAGGGCCCCTTTGATGCGGCAGGCTCGGGGCTTGCAGGGAGACTCACAGAGAAGACCTGCGATCGTGCCATGTGTGGCTTGAAAAGCCCAGGCCAGGTGGGACTCACCAGTCAGATGCCAGCATCATCCTTCGGCAAGCGGTCCCCGGGGGCCAGGCACTGCTGGGATGTCCTTGCTGGCTGGTTTGCAGCAGCAGAGGAGGTGACTCACTCTCCCACCTGGCCAAAACACTTCGGGGCGCAGCGTGGAGATTTCCTGAAGACATCTGTGCTTCGGCGGCTCCTGCCTCTGGAATGGGCTGCAGCTCTGGTTTCCCCATGCACGAGGCTCTCGGCATATGTCTTTTCTCTTTCCACTGCTGTTCTGGACAGGCCTCCCGCTCATCCTTTCACTTCATTAAAAGGGCCTCGGCCCCTCCTCCAGCATCTTAAAAGACAGTGCTGGGAAAGTCAGCAATGACAGGAGTGACAGGCAGAACTGGAGTAACTACTGCACCCTTTTACTTAAAACCCCTACAATTACCTTCTTTCTAGGTGGAAATCTCTCTCAGTGATTGTCTGGCTCTTCTGATTGTCATCAGCTGGAGAGCTGCATCTTTGGGATTATCCTCTCGGCATCCTTGCCTACCCTTTAATGTCACAGGGTTTGGCCAGTTAGTCCAGTTACAGCTTCCCTCAATTCCTGCCTCATCCTCCTGCAAGAGTAACTCACAAATAAAGTGAAGTGGGAGTTCCCATGTTAATGTGTTTTCCTCGAGCCCTCGGGGAAAGGTCCCGAACATGATTTCTTCCGCTTGGATGGAAAGAGGAATTTCTGTTAGAGCCTCCATGAAATTACAGCCTTTTTTTTCTTTTTTATGAAATGTAAAACAAAGTAAATATTACCTTAGAGTCTCTTATTCGTGTTGCAATAAAATGAGACACTTCCTTGGAAATAAGTTTTAAGACAAAAATCTTGTAATGTTCATATTTATTGGAGTGGAGTTTGCAGCTGACCTGAGGTCTGGAGGGTTTGGAAGCAATCGTCTACGTGAACTTCTAATTCTTTCCCTCCTTCTCCAGCACACGAGGTGCAAAACCGGTCAGTTATTCAGAGACTTCCCCACCCTTCGTAAGCTCGTGTGCTCATGTATCTCTCATGGTGCATAAAGAATGACATATTGCAGTGAATCTGCTGAGAATAGCTTGTAAAATACATCATTATATGAATCAGCCTCATTAGAAGTCTCCTTCTCTCGTGATTTAAAACAGACACAGTACTTGCAGAAGTGGAAACCAGTGTGATTTTTTTTTTTTTTCTGTCCTGCTGGCACGTTGTGCTCAATCAAATGTTGAAACAGAAGAAAATAATTCTCTGAACTCAAGGCCAGAAGTAGAGAGCAAGCATTGCGTTACCCTGATGCCTCTCTGGCATAATTAAGGTCTTGGGTGTTTCCCTGGATATATGACTTTCCAGTTTCATTAATAAAATATTATGTTGCTTGTCTAAACAGCACAAAGCCGCATTCTTTGCATATTCCAAATCCCCCTGACTCAGGACCCTGTAACACCTCACGTTCAGCACCCTTAGCCGTTCCAGGCTCTTCTCTCACAGCTGTTGCTGTGGTTTTATGAAGGGGATTACAGGACATGGTGCCTGCAATAGCAGGAGTCAAGGCTCGGTGACCCAGGAGGCCTCTCTCAGCCCCTATTTTATGCAGGGACCGGTGCACCAGGTGCCACAGCTGCACGACTTAGAAAGGACATGGACCTGTTGGAATGGGTCCAGCGGAGGGCCACAAAGATGCTCAGAGGGCGGGAGCACCTCTGCTGTGAGGACAGGCTGAGGGAGCTGGGGCTGTTCAGCCTGGAGAAGAGAAGGCTCCGGGGAGACCTTGGAGCAGCCTTCCAGGATCTGAAGGGAGCTCCAGGAGAGCTGGAGAGGGACTCNGTTGGAACTCGATGATGTTTAAGGTCCCTTCCAACTCTAACCATTCTATGATGCTATGACTCAAACCTTGTTCAAACTGTTCATATGCTGGGGTGACCACTTGCCAATGAACTCACTGAAGTTTAGTGTTCTACCTTAGACCAGACCACAGCAGATGCAATCCAAATGACACCCTGTGGATTGCAGCAGCTCTGGGCCAGGGGCCATGTCATGCAGGACTCATGTAGAAAAGGGATGGCTTGTTGCTCCAAGGCAATGAAATAGGCTCTTTCACTCGTGTTTGCTCTCGATATATCATGGAGCTCATTGACAAACTACAGGTACAACAACTTTTTATTGTTTCTCTCTTGTCACTTGTCAGAGAATGTAGTATTTCTTGCCATTCTTTCTTTTAAACCACACCAACACACACCCTCCACACCATGTTTTGGCTTCTGAGCCCCTGGGCTGCGCTATTCTGAATCACACTCATTTTTTAACTGTGACAAGTACAAGCACTCAGCTATCCTTGGCTGTTCTGGTCTTCTGATGCTTTCAACCATGGAACCCATGGTGTCTCTCCTTGCTTTGCTCTGCACTGTGGCCTTGTCACCAGAGAGCTTTGTTGGCCAAACACTGCAGTAAGTTTCAGTCTCCCACCCAAGATTTTGGGCTGTGGATATCACCTTGTTCACGATTGACATCGAGCTTTTGCAGGCAAGCTGTACTTACCTTAAATTTGCTAGTTTTCTAGACTTTGATTTTTGCAGAAGTAGGTCAGGAGGTGCCATCTGGATGAGTTCAGCTCACAGAGGTGATCAGCAGCTCCTGCTCGGCTCACGTAGGCTCCACACAAAGCACCACAGGTTGCCCTTGTACCCACAGGCTTTAGACACTGCCCTCACACCCTGCAGCATCCTCTGGCTGTTCTTGCACCCACGGTGCCTAGAGTGGCCAAAAGCACAGTCTCGTTAGTCCCTGCGTGCATCTATAGGGTGACTTTCAACACTGGGTTTATCTGGACATAGTGGGCCTGCTGGGGTGGTCAGGGGCTGGGAGTCCAGCGCCTCCAGTAGGGAAGGAAGGTCTTTAGTCTCTCCTGTGCTCAGAACATCTGCAATTTTTTTTGGTCAGCAGCACAATTTATCCTGCCATAGTTTGGCTTTTCTCACTGGCGATCACCGGACGGTTTCAGCGTCGCCTAAAAATGAAGAAGCGTTTGCCAAACCCCCTCACTCGGGAGGTGGCATTTCAGGACACCGAACAAGCAAATTGCCTCTCTATTTCTAAACTCGATCATTGTTTCCCACACAATTTGCCTTATTTCTCACGATTTGGAGGACTTCTTTTTAGTAGCAATTCACATAACTCTTCGCATCTGGTTTTGCCACTGACAGAAGGGGGTTAATTTTTTTTAAATCACTTACTTTGTTTATCCATTTACAAGACCTGTTGTGGTTTTGCCATGTATACTTTGGGACTGGGCATCCTTGGTGATGCAAGTTTTTGCCTCCTGCCCCTTGGATTTGCTGGGGAGGATCTGGTTCCCAACGCTGGGATTTCACAGCTGTGGTCTGACTGGTTTCCTATCAGCGAGCACAGAGCAGCAGCTCAATACCCACTTCAGGCTTCTCAGCTGGAACAACTGTTGCGGTCTGAAGTTGTTTTGTTAACTTCTTTGGCTAATTGATAACATCTGCATCTCACCACCCTTCTTTGCCTCTCAAGCTACTTCCAAATAGATCAGATAGATAATACTGTGGCGGATCTCAGTTTCTGCGTTAGGGATGTATCGTCACGCTTTCGGAAAGCTGTATGAGAACCGGCGGTCGTCTTCAAATAATGCCCCATTTATAAAAGGTTGCTTTCACACAGGCGCAGAAACAAGTCCAGAGACACTAATAAAACCTCACACTATTCATTTGGCATTTCTCTTGTGACATCACGTTCAGATAAAAGAACTTTTGATTTGACACTTTCCCCCTCTGTATTTCCCTACCACACTAACTAAATTTGAAATTTAGGGCTTTAAAACACTGGAATTAGCTTTCATTTTGCTTTAGTTTTCATTTTCTTTGTATTACAATAGATGGATCGGGAACTGGCATACGTGATATTTTAGTAAATAAAATCTTTGTATTCGGGGATCGCTCTTGAAGTCTGGTAATACACAGTGACACCACAGAGGTCCCAAGGAGACATTATGGTTGTAATGGAAATATCATATATCTCATATCCCAGGTCTGATATATCAGCTCAGCAATAAAAAGAAACAGGATATTTGCAACTATATTTTAACAGGGATTTTGCTGTTACCATGAGAACATGGATTACTTAGAAATTTTGGTGAGAAAAATCTTTAATGGTTTCATCAATGCCTAACCCCCAGGAGATTTCAGTTCTTTCACTGCTATTGAAACAGCTATTAATGTGGCGAAAATCAGAAACGTATGAGTGCGTTGCGTTGGTGTCTTAAAGTACGTCTCAGGCTTAGGTCTCAGTACAGAGCAGATGGTCCCTTCTATCCCGTTTCAGAATTCCCAAGATGAGACCTGGGTTATGCCTAGAGACACGTGTCCGCTGAACTCTCTCTGCTGCCTGACATCCTTCCAGGTTTGGCTGGGGAGAGGTTTCCTCCTCCAGCTCCTCCTTGCTGCTGGGATGGTTAGTGGTGTTTCTGAGAAGGGCCTAGAGATGCCTGCGGGCCCTGGGATGTGCAGGGAACTGACGTCAGCCAAGACTCGAAGGCTTGACATTGCTCAGCCAAGCCAGGAGACTCTCATGAATTCCCTTGTAAAAGGAATTTCTTAGGATTCAGGGAGACTTGCGTGATGTAATCTTTTGAAAATGATATTTGACACAGGATAGGGCTATCCCCTTTACGAAGTCCCCAACAGAACCTGCAAGATGCCGTGAGCTCTATTACTATTGCAATTGGGTCATTTTGTGCCATTTCAGCATCACCAGCATCTACAAAAGAAGCCAGATAAAATCCTAAATGCAGACCTCTCATAACTTCACCTAACGCAAGCTCAACACATTTGGTCTTAATCTGAGTGCCTGGACTGGGATGAATTCTGCAGGGCTGTAATAAAATAAATATTTTCCTGCACTGAGAACGGCTCGGCAAAAGGTTCAATGTCAGGTCAGCACAACGAGCTCTTTAACCGTGTTTTGCTAGAAACGGAGCATGTCTTCACCAAAGGAATTGTCACAGCTCCATGGCAGCTGGTGGAATGGAAGTGACTTAAACCATTCATCTCTTGTTCATTTTAAACATCAGATTTGGTCAGCATTTGAGGAAAGCTGGGTAGTGGGCACAGCCCCAGCTTTCAGAAGTAAAAGCTTTTCCACTAATAAATAAATAAATAAACAAAACCGACAAAAAACCCACGAGGGACTTTCTGTGGAGTTCCCTTCCCTGCTCAAATTGGATTACTTACAGAAACAAAGGGAACAAGCAGCCTTGTTGCAGCAGAGTAGTCCCAGGTGAATCAGTGTGAGCTACTTAACAATTGCCAATATAGTGAGAGCTCCTTTAATTGTTTTTTCAAACAAACCTGAACCACCTGTTCTGTCGTTTTAATGCAGGAACTGAAGGAAATGTGATTCACAGGTGCCTTATAAAAGGGAAGGCAGAGATGCTTGAGGAGGAAACTTGCCTCCTTGCTGTGGTGTGAGATGGAGCTTGAAAGTTTGGTGACTGAATGCTTTCTGTTATTGTGCAATTAGGGTGGAAATAGCTTGAACAACAGAAGAATTTGCTAAGGTTAGTGGTTTTCTGTTTTTCTGCAATCATGTTCTCTGATGGTAAGCTGCAGACGAAGTAAGAAGTCCACCTCTCTGCCAGGTAATTCTAAAAGCTATTCCTAAAAAGAGCATTCCTGCCCTAAAACTCTCAGTAAGCAGGTGCTGCTCTAGAGTTGAGGTAGTTCCCTTTTGGTTTAGTGGGAGTTAATTATGAACCCTGGAGGTAAAATCAGCTCTTCAGTGATTCCTTTGATGAAGCTGATCTATCAAGTAAGTTTTCTGAAGCCTGAGAAGCTGTTCATCTATCCAACTACGTACGTAGTTATTGAATGTTAGTTCCTTTGTGACAGAGAGAAGCATTTTTCTCACTTCCAGGCTCCTATTAGCCCATATGCACAACCCAAAGTTTTGACTGAGTTCATAGAGAGGACCTTGTAACTTTCTGGTCTTGTAACTTTCACTATTTAATCGCTGAAGTGAATCAGTTTTCAGAAAGATCAGCCATACGCAGTACAGATTATCTCAGCTCAAAGCAAAGGTATTGGATGCTCTTACTGACCTAGGGCAGCAAGAAAACTATCGTGTGCTCATAACAGAAGTGGGTGATGCTCTAGACCTGGGTCTACAAGTTTTCTTATTTATTTAAATACAGTAAATGCCTTCAGTGTAATCCCATACCTCTCTGTAGAACCTGAATCTCCTTGTTCAATAGAACAAATGTTTACTGAGCTACTGCAGAGGTCACCCTAGGAAGAGAAGATGGCCCTCTTGGTTGGACTTACTGCACAAATCTTCAGCTGTGATGTATTTTCAGGAGTGGACCTTTAAGGAAAGTCTGACCCAAGTACTGTTTGTTCACTGGCTGCCAGTAGAGAGGTCAATATGTCCTGTCCTCGCAGAAACCGATTGAGTGAAAGTATGTCTTTATGGCCATTGCCATTTATCCTTTCATTTTGGAGCAGGACTAATCTCTCTCCTTTTAGGGTGTGTCAGTACATTTACAGACTCCGATAAGTTGCCCTGCATTGAAGGGTTTACAACCTTATGTATATTTTTTGATTTTTTGGGACACATATAGATCATGTTAAAAACCAGAAGTCCATTGTTCAATCAATCAAGTTAATCCTGGTGCTCCTTGATAACTATAGATATCACATTTCAGAGTGATTTTACTGGATATTACTGGGATTACTCGTAGTAGCCACTCAGTCTAGACAGGGGTTTCTATTACAGTGAACACAGACAAAAGGGTAAGAAATATTAATGCCCAACATCCATTAACCATGCACAAACTGCATATCGGAGAGTGGATCCTGTTCACTTGGCTGGGATTCCTCCTCCCTTTTGTTTATCTCCCAGGAGGGCACTGGATTTTTTTTAATTAAAAAGAAACAGGTTGTCTTAATAAAGAGGTGGGGAGGGTGGGAAAGAGTTGGTTGAAAATCTCGAGTTGAGGGAAGGTAGAGATCTTAGGATGAACTGTCTGTATGGAAAGGTCCATGTGTTTTGTCCCAAGAGCTGTCTTGAGGATGGCTTTCTCCTCGTCTTTCTGCAAGATGGGAGCAGAGTCCTGGTGATCTTGCTGAAATGAGCCACTTGGAAACTTGGATCTCCGAGAATCCTGTCGTTGTGAGAAATATGACAAAGTGGATCTCAAAACTGTCATCGGGGCTGAATAAAATTGTGCTACGCGTTGTTGCAGAAACAAAACCATTCAGAATGACAAGCGCTCTGGGAATGTTCCTCCTCCAATCAATGCAACGTGGCAGTGACATGTAGTTCCCACCATCCCCTAGAAGACCATTCTGTCGTGACTAAATTAAGACAGTTGGCTGATTGAAATTAGGCCTAGTTAACAAGGCACTGAGCGAGATAACAAAATTAAACTCTAAAGCATTTCAAATTCTCATTTTATGCTACTCTGCACGTTCATTAACACATGGACAAACATCGTATTTGCTGCCTGGACCGTTTGGATGTGGCATAGTTCAGATTGTTGTCAAATTGCCCATCATAACTGAAGTTGCGCCAGGTCTGCCAAAACATTGGGAGCTGGGGAACAGCACAAACACTTTAATGCTTTGCTTACATATGTCTTGTTAGCCTGCATTCATTCACCCAAAGACCCTGATGTCCTTCTCGACATCCTTTTAAGGCTTAGGGGTTGGGGTAGATGATCTCTAGAGGTCCCTTCCAGTCCCGTGTCATTCTGTGACTTTGGGAATCAAAAGCTATTTAACCTGCTGTTGGAATTCTCTGCAGATCCTGTGGAAGCAGAAACTTCCAAACCTTTTATTATTATTTTTTTTATAGGGAAGGAGGGAATAAAATAAATCCCCAGTTATGTAAGAGGCATGCAACTATTTTGAGATTCCCTTAATCCCTGGGTGATGAGGCCGATTCAGTGCTATGTGGGTACATAAATCAAGATTTCCCTGCAAAACTTTAGCTTGGTATGGATTTGGAGAACATACTCTGCGTGCCAGTGCTCTCCAACCCGTTTTAGATCTGACAGCTGATTTCAGCGTGTTTGAACATGATACGGCAGACTCTGGGAGTGTGTGTTCCTGCTGCTCTCCCCGTGACTGTCACTCAGTTTCTAGGGCTGGGCACTGTCCATCTCCAATCTTCCCCAGCGAATTCGTCCGTGTCTGGAAATCTCTGTCGGTTGGTGTAGCTCAGCAATGTGTTTGGTGGCTCCCAAGTCTTCCTTCTGGCCAGAGGGGAATAAGTAACGTGGTGTTTGGCTGTTTGGTTTTTCCCCGTGAGAAAGGAGTTGTGTTTATACCCATATTTTACAAAATGGACACGTTGCCACCAAGAAGTTACGGTCGGAGTTTGTCAAACCACGCAAGTACCTAATCCTCTGGGTTATTTTCATCAGCAGCTACGCTCTTAATACAGCTATGGATGTGATAAGAAGTTACTTGCATAAAACCTACGGAGAAGGGCAATGTGGTTAGGTTCCCTTAAATTTTAGGCTTAGCAACAAACATCTATTTTCTCTTGCTTTGTATGTATTTATCGTGATCCGGCTGCTGCAGGACTCCTTGCCTTGATACGCCTCCTCCCTTCAGCTCTCATCTCATGGTAATGGGGTAGGAGTTTCCAGGGTATTTTTCCCTGCAGTTTCACAAAGAAGAGGACAGCATAAACTTCTGCCCTCCTTTCCAGGAAGATCACGGTGGCTGGTGGTTTTTACACCTGTGTTTAGAAAGCAAAGCCTTTCAAATAAATCCCTGGGGATAGACCTCTTCAAACAGTAAACGGGTGGGATTAATGCTTGGAGAGTGAACCCCATCCTTCCTTGGGACATCCTTCCTTGGGATGGTGATTCTTGCCGTAGCCTGGGGTGAGGAAGGTGTAGGGTGACTCAAAGAAAACCGTACAGATTGCTGTTAGAATCTGACAAGAGCAAGACCAGAAAATCTCCTGTATGGAAACTCATGGCAGGGTGTTTTGCCAGGCAGCACAACCTGACGCTGTTGAAAGAGTTGAATTATTGTTATACAGCTTTTAAAAACACAGTTTCAAGCTACCCTATATAATTTGAGGCTGGTTTTAATAAGGGTTTTCTCTAGTGTGTGGTTCCCTCTGGTTTAAATGTCCTCAACATTTTGGTTAAATAAATAACAGCACAGAGCAGCATTTTTTAGGAGAAGATGATGCTCGGTGATGGCTGGGGATTCTGTGGCTTTCACTGCCCTTCAGAGGGTTTGGACTAATGTGTATGCTTTTCAAGAAAACAAATTAACAACTTGGGAAGGTTTTGGCTGAAATAACATCCAAGACAACTGGTAACTTTTATTGTGTTAGCTGACATGAAGGTTTTTCTTGGGTTTTTTTGGGTTTGTGGCTTTGGTTTTGTTTTGCTTTTTAGTGAATATAACTGGATTGTACATCTCCCCCTGCTTTTTCTTGTCTTCTTTCTTCTTCATTTTTCCTTTGTGTTTTTTTTTTTTTTCCTTCCTCCTTGTCGCTTATTCATTTTTTCTATGAAGCTGATTGTTCCTCCCACTGTTTGTTCCTGCTTTGCCACTTCCCAGCTCTTCTGCAGTTCAAAGTGACTTTGTCTTGAACTGTTCAAACTGGTCTTGGCAAAAGCCAGCTCCTTCTCAAGGCCAAATTATTCATTTGATCTAATGTTGGGATCACATAGGTTCCCAAATTTTCCTAGATTGAAATAAGCAACATAATAGAAAGACTGGAGAAGAGAAGGTGGCAGGAAAGCTTGGAGGAATGTGCCATGGAGTGTCCAGGATTCCTGCTTTGGCTCAGGCTCTTTTCCATGGGGCTATCTATGGCCAAGGGAGGATGATGAGGTGTGAAAAAGAGCTGGAAGAAACCATGCAGAAAACCCAGCACAATGTCTCAAATCTTCTCAAAACAGAAGATGAGTCCGTACAGTTTGAGCTTGAAGGCTGTACCACCTCTCAATGCCTGCGTATTATTACTTGAATTTTCTTAAAACAGAGCTGGGGGTGGAGCAGTGACTGAGCCTATAAAGGTACCACCAGAGAGGTTCTTACCAAGGAGTATCTCAAGTTTTTTGGCTGATTCCCTCTGGCTTGTGGATGAGGTCACTTGTGCTGAGGAAGCTGGAAATGCAGGAGGCTTCTTCCTTGTGTCAGGTCCTTCGCCGTCCCCCTCTCCCGCCTGCTGGGCATCCCTCAAAGGCTGGCCCTGTGGTTCCAGTGGATGATGAGAACCATCAGGAAATGCTGTCGCAATATGGAACTGACTTGTGAAGGATGACCGAAGTCCTGAGACTTCCTCTTGGCCGTTTTCTCTCCACTTTATGCTTCTTGGCAAACCCGTTGCTTGAGTGCGCTGTCACCTTCCCTCAGTCCACGCTTCCCAGCCGCACAGTTCGGCTCTGGAGTTTCAGGAAGCAAAATGTTCTTCAGACCTTAAGAGAGTGAAAAACTGAGTTGATTAGTGTGACCTGAGATAACGACCTCAGGCTGTCCTTTGAGCTTTTCCTCATTTCTTTCATTAATTCCCAAATGCCTCCCAGGTTCCCACAAACTGAGCAATCGACATTAACTTTGGATTAAACCGTTTTTCTTAAACTTTGTCACGTTTTGGAAGCTGCAGACTATGAAGGAGGTAAAGGTCTGGGGCACAGGTTGGCTGATGCTGTTTCATTAGCCATCTGGCTGGGACATCCTGATAGTACTACTTCAGGCAGTTTTTGAAAGACTGCTGAAGATGTAGATGTTTAAATGATAATTAATAACAGTATTCATCTTGGTGATTCTCCTGGCGAAACTCTTGCTTTAACATTAGCTTTCAATAAAGCTCTGCCATTTTAAACTTACATTTAAGCAGAAAAATGCTTTTAAAGTTCCAGATTTCGAAGGTTTTTACAGAGCTTCATAAAAATTCACTTTTTGGGCAAAGTGCAGTTGACAGCAGCCCTGGGACTGATGGTTTCTATTTAAAACCACGTTCCTTTCATTGGCTGCATCTCGCAGAGGCTGAGATACTTTGTCTTGCTTCCTCCCAGTTTCTCTTACCATCTCCCAGACCTCGAAGGGGTGGGGATGGGGGGCAAGTGCCTTCAAGAGCACCAATGGAAAGAACTTGATTTCATTCTCTCCCACATGACTCAGCTCTTCGTGTTGATGTGGGAAGGATCTGGACAAAAGAACCAAAGATGCCGGGGAGAAGAGGATGCTCTATGGGATGGTCAAATGTTCCACCATGCTCTGCAGACTGTCATGAGATGTGTAGGCAGCAGGATGGCCAAGCTCACCAGAACTTCACAGAGGTGAAGCACACCCTTCATCCTCACCCCTGCTCTGTGACCAACCTACCAAGTACCTGGATGAAGTGCTCCAACGTCGACTTGGTGGGACAGAAGCGACTCACTATTCTTAATTCATGCCTTTTCTTAAGCAATAAGGTTCTCTAGCTACAGCAATGACAGTGCTGTGGGAATCTGCTAATTGGTGTTGGGTTGGGACTGATACTCAAAGGACAAATAATCAACAGCGAAAAGATAACCAGAGAACAATATTTTTTTGGGGGGGAGGGAAAAAAACTGCGCCTATAAATCTAGTGGGTAAAACATCTGTCTGGAGAGTCTGGGCTTATCCAGCTGGCACGTTCCTGGATGTCCTTTGCTTCTAGGAAGAAGTTAGGGAAGCGAGGAAAAGGAAATCAAAAAGTTAATCTCTTTCCTAACTAGTAGCTGTATCTCTTTACCAGCTTAGCACTTCTGGGCCATATATTCATGTAGGCACCCCAGTTGTACTTCTTTTTATGTGTATTGACTTAGTGGAGTGCAAACATGTTAAAAAGTTCACTTTCTCCTTTATACGAGTCTATAAAAAAGCTCTTAAACTGGAGTCATAGGGTTTCAATGAGACAAATGAATGATCAGCCGAGACCCAACAGTCCTTTCCGATGGATTAGGTGCCTTAGTGTGAGAAATTTTAAGATGGGGATCAGCCCGGAGAGTTTTCATGCCTCCAGCGCTATGTAATGACACAAAATATCGCAATGCCTCCAAGCTGTGATGGAGGGGCCGAGTAGGATGCAGTGAGAAGTGTCGCTCGTGATATTTGATTCCGGTTAAAACCATGTTTTCAGAAGTCTCTGGGCAGCAGAGATTGCTGATGTATTTATGGGAGTTTGAGTAAAATTAAACATATACGCGCTACCTTGGAAATTTTTCTAACAGCTATCTGGACAGAGTAATTTACAGAAATAATTGTAAGCACATGCACGAGTAGATCAGCCTGTGTTTTTGGGGCCTGCTTTTAGGAGAAATAACACATTAAGGTATTTTCCGAGTTTTTGCAAACACGCTGCAAAACTGCAGCTCCATAAACTCCGCTTTATGTGTTCTCCTAAACCAATGACACCAGTGTAATACCGAGATGCTTTCCAGTTGGGATTTAGGAAGACGTGACGGAAGCGTTCATAAAAGGACGTTTCAGCACAAATTTTGACTCGGGCGGAGTCGATCGAAACTCAGCTCTGCGGCAGGAGACGGGGCTGTTTACAAGACGTGCTGTGGAAGGGATCGATCCCGCTGCCAGAGCAGTAAAACAGGCATTTGCTGCGGCAGCTCGGGAGAGGGGTTGCTTTTACCAGAAGGATCGTTGACTGAACAGAGCTGCTACATTTTCTTCCTGTGCGTTTGGAAACCCTGGGCTACGGCTTCTCATTTAATGTTTGGGGGCGTTTAAGCGCCGTGTTTATATTCCGTGTTGCTCGCTGAGATCCCAGGTGTGGTTGGCCACGGAGAAAGGAGAGAAAAAAGCAGGATATTTCATCTGCACCTTTTTTAAAATTTTCTTTTCTTCTAGGAATGGGGGTGTTTGGGGAGATAATGAGCAAAACTGAAGTGAAAAACTGAAAACAGTCCCTGGGCTAGTTCTCTTTGGGATGCTCAGTGAACCTGCAGAAAGATGCGCCTGAGCTAGTGCTGAGATTTGCTAAGGATGCTGGTGGGAAATGGTTAATTGATAGCACGAGGCGGGGAAATCAACCTTCAGCCCTGGCACAACCGCTTCAGGAGTTGTGCCAGGAACCGGTAGCCGAAAGCCTCACTAAAAACAACAGGACAATGTTATTAAATGCCTGGAGTCTTAAAGGGTTAGCAGCCTGTCAAGGTGACACGCTTGCGGGCTTTATTGCCGTGCAAGCTGAGCGGTATCTCTGTTATTTATAGAAATGTGTAACCAATGCAGTTTGTGAGCATATATATGTTGTCATTATGAGAACAAAATGTTATCTACATAATTACAAAGTTATATTCTGGTAGGGATTCTAATTTAAGCCTGTTACATGCTCCAGCAAAGCAGAAAATCCCTTATTGAGCACCGTTAATAATGGAGCATTAAGAACACACTGTTTTCTTTTCTCGCTTTATATATATCTATTTGTTTTTAAAACAATTGGGGTTTGATGCTTTCTAGGATTTCTCTCCTGGACACTGGTGAGATCTTTTCCCTGGACCTGGCTAGAAGAGGAGGTGTCTCTGCAACCATTTCTGGTAATGTTCTCTATGCCTTGCTGGGACCAGTCCTCTCCCACTTCAGTCTCTGGTAGGGCCTGGGACAGGGATTGAGGTGGAATGAAGCGGGGCTTTGGTAGCTCTAGGAGAAAGTGTGTGGCCCAGGAGAGGCTGATAATGTTCAGAGACTTCTTTCTGTAAGGATTAAACCGATCTTTATTGTGGAGAAATTCAAGATATGATGCCAGAGGACTACAAGACCTTTCATTTCCCCCCAGCAGTCTTATTAGCAGAGCCCAGTGAGGTGGGCATGTCCTCGGGGATGTCTCTAGGCTCCCACTTTGATGGTGCTGATGGGTGTTTTCCAGGAGTCAGCCTTGGGGGCTGAGAGGGCTTTTCAGGCTGTGCTGATGTGCGGGGTCCCTGCAGTTGATGATGAGCAGGTGCTTGAGAGGCTCCTCCAGCACCAGCTGATGGCTTCAGCCACCGCAGCTGGTGAAGCACTGGGCTGCAGACCCGACCCTGGGGGAGCAAGGGTACGGGCACAGACCTGTGAGGGTTGGGAAATATAAAATAAGGCTTTTTGAGATGAAAAGGGAAGGAGTATAAACCCCACAAAAGGAAGAAGGAGAGGGCAGATGGGGTAACTCCTGGCAATTAAGCCTTCCTGGAAGCAACCTCGCTCCCTGGGGAGGACCTGCCCGGCTGTTCCTTCCACTGCTGCTTCTCGTGCATAACAGGACAAGCAGCCAATGATAATAATTAAAAATACGGCCACGATCGATCAGGCTTTGCTTGCTGAGCCAGTGGGAATTTGTATCTGGAAAGGTTCTGGAACTGCTCCTGCGTGTTGTGCCGTGTCTGAGACGGCGCAGTCAGACGGCGAAGAGGGGAGCAGACCAAGGGACCCGGCTGCCTGCAGGGTCCCGTAGCTGGAGGATGGTTTAGCAGGTGAACCCCTGCCTGCTCTGCTTCATGCAATCAGCTGCTAGGATTTATGGATGCACCTCTCCGTGCTGGAGAAAATGAGCTTAACTCTCCAGCGACGTGAAATCACAGCGGGGAATTAAGCAGTGGAAAGAGAAAGCAGAATCAAACCCTTTCCTGGGCTGGGCACTGGCAGAACTGGGAAGCGTGACAGTAGCATGATGGGGCTTTATTACGGCCACACGCACGTATGGATTTAAAGGCCAGTGGCTAAACCGAGCAAACATTTAGTGTGGGTGGGAGGAGGGAAAACACCTATTTTTCTTGTGCCACAACAAGGGATGACTAATTACAGCAGGAGCAGCTGCGGTGCACTTGGAACTACAGAGGCCCAGCTGATTCCTACCCCTTCCCTGGCCAAGTGGCAGCACCTGAGACCTGCCAGGTAAAAAAAAACCCCAGGCTCTGTGCTTTGTCCAGGTCCTTAGTGCTCTACTTGGAGAGAAGCGAGCGAGGCACAAGCTTTGCTTCACTGCTTAAAGAGTTACTCAAAAAAGTTTAAA
>VZRU01020645.1:6210-29086 GCA_013398155.1 Pedionomus torquatus
TTTTTTTTTTTTTTTGTTTTTTTTTTTTTTTTACCAATGGGCAGATGGACTAAAGAAGTGCTAAATTTCAGGCAATATGCCCAATATGGACAATACACTGAGAATGAGCAAAATCAGTTGAAACCAGCCAGGCCTCTGTCCAAAGCAAAACTGCAGCTTCATTACACTTGATGACCTGAGGCTTCTTTTGCTCACCTTTGCATTATTCAGGATTTCTTTTTCCTGTTCAGTAGCAGAAGCAACCTGGAGGAAAAGTCTCGGGAAAGACTGGTCTTGGGGCAATGTGATGGTGCAAGTCATATCTTAAGTGAAAAAGTAGTGAAAACTGGTGTTGTTTAGTGTTTCCTGAGCTTGGAACTGATCTTTCCAGCCCTGGTAAAAGCAAAAAATACCTTTGCAGACTTTTGTAGAAGTGTAATGGTCTCCGATGACTTAGCTAATTCATCCATCTCACATTTGCTTTCTCAAGGGACAATTTTTCTGGCTTGGCTGTCACCAGGAAGGAAAGTTCAGGGGGTTTATTCATGAAACCAGAATTGCAAGGCTCCATTTTTCCAATCTTACAGAAGCTGCAGGTGAACACAGCATTATGTTGCCCATTAATGAAAATGCAGAAAAAACCTTTGGCTTTAATCTGATGTTCAAATGAAAATGCTGCTTGGTGTAATGTCTTTTGTTAAGTACTTTATGGTCTTGATCAGCACAACATTAAATTTCTGGCAGTTTTTGCATAGCTGTTGATGTTCCTCTAACTTAGGGATGAGGTTATGTTAATGAGTGTACTCTGAAATGGGCAGTAATTGAGTCTTAGACATGGAAACAAAACCACAGTTTTGAAAATGGCTCTTGAGTCTAGGAGAAGGCTGTTGTTGGCTTTGCTGTGTTTGAAGAAATAAAAAGTTAAGTCCTGTCACACTAATTTGGCTGCAAAGCTTCCATTGAATGTATGGAATAGGATGGCACCCTCGGGATACAATTTAAGCATATTAAAATTGCACTCTATGTCACATGCAAGAGGTGAATTTTAACAGCAAGGCCCAGATAAACAAACAAACATATCTTCCAGCCTGCTCACATTCACAAGCCATGTCATCTCAGACCTGATTTTTTACTGCTGTGTAGAACGATATTGATTTTTCCAATGAAGAGAAGACTTGAAACACAGCCAGGCTAATGCTTTGGCAATGTGTATTAGCCAAAGTGAGGTAAAAAAGGTTGTTTTAAAGGTGAATTACGTGTGTTCATAGAGTTTGGGAGTCCAATCAGGATGTTTGCTCCCAGTAAAATATTGCTCATTGGAGAGATACTCCTCCCTTTACCAGACTGGAATGACTTCACAGGAGGCACCCTAATTTGTAGCAGCACTTTCTCCTTATTCAAGAGGATGAGCGATCACCCAGCAGTGGCATTCTGGATATTTTGTCTTTGAGTCTATTCCAAAAGTATATTCCAGAGTTCAAGCAAGGAGTATATTTTATTCTCTGTCACACCTGGAACACAGAAACACAATAAACATCTTTCAGTTAATTCATTCCATACTTTGCATCATTTTGTCCTCTGTTTACTTTGCAGCTGGAAATATTTAAGGTCTCTCTTTTTTTTTTTTTTTTTTTTTTTTCCTGAGCTCTTCTGAACTTGGGTTAAATAATCTACTAGATTCTTCCATGTCAAATTCCTTTGAATCACATTTATTCTGCTTGGGTGAATTAGTAACTGGATCAACTGTTTCAATTAAACAATGCAGACCAGACATGCACATGCACTGAATTCCCTGGATTTGGAAAATACAACAAGAAACATGACCTTCTTAAGATAAGGCATGCACTGAGAACAAGATAGATAGATAGAAGAACTGTTGGCACCTGTTGCATGAATTTGAAGCAGCTGTAAGATAATGAGGTACCTTTTCTTGCCCAAAGCACAATTTGGATGGCAAAAAATCAAAATTTGGTAGATGTAGTTATGGATTTCATGTAAGGTGATACCTAACACATTGAAGGCAAGAAATTAGATGAAAAACTGTAATAATAAACAACAACAGCAACAATATTTCTTTAATACCACTTTCATTTGTAAATCTCAAAGTGATATGTGTCACTCATATATTTTGGTTTCATGGATGAGAAGAACAAAGCGTTGGGAAGAGACTTGATTTGCTCCCTGTAGAGCAGTGTTAGAGCAAAGCCCAGGGTAGGAATGGCCCTGCTTCAGGAATGGCTGCCTTTTTCGGGCTGTCTTTTCTCATCAAAAGCAGGACTTTAGCTTTAATTTGAAATGCAACTCTGCTAGAAGGGCTGCTGCTTCCTACCATGCAAAGGCTGGCTACAAGCATGCACTTCCCAGTAAAGGGGGGCTTAGAAAATTCCATGGAAAGCTTCAGCTTTTCCCATTTATAAAAAGGAAACTTTTTTTAGCAGACTGCACTTCTGCCGATGCAGACCATATATTGCTCACAAAAGTGCTCGGTGGATCACTTCCCTTCCTCTGCAGTTGAACAAGGTCCCTATGCTAACTGCAGCAACTGCTTATAAAACAAGCTATTATTAGGAAAGTAACTATTATTTTACTTTCTTTAACAGTGTTTAGAGTGCTTTATTTGAGTGTGTTAATTGCTCTTGATTTCTTCTCTCCCATCTGCTTTTCTTCTTCTCAGTATGTTTTTCCTGTTTGCACATTCAAAGCTCTTCCTCACACGTTGCACATCAATCTGTTCCTCTCCTCCATGAGCCCTCCGGGCCAATGCTGTCCTATGAGTAAGGGATCACTCTGGTTGCTGTGCTGTGGTAGCTCTGATTTAGGGATGACCCTTGAGTTAATTCTCACTCCTTCTCTTAAATATATACGTGTCGTGGGAGCTTTTGGCCAAGAGGATCACAGGTTTCCAGGGTACCAGGAGCAAAAGTTCAGCCTGGGTTTAACCTCCTGTGTATTCAGCTTATCCTGATTTAGTTGTCTAGTTGCATCATTAGAGTCTGGAGAAGTTACACATATCTGGAATTATATTTATAGCGCAGCTTGGTCAGAGCTACCATATGCTATGGCCATGAGGACAGAGCCTGTTGGGAGAGCCTGGATGTGGCAACAGCATGTGCCCAGATCAGATGCAGCAGTTGCTGCAGACCAGACAGAAAATAGGGCAGCCTCCCTGTAAGACCTCCTTAACCTTGCAAAGCAAAGCCCGTGCACCTGCCTCCACTCTGTGTTTCTATGGTGTTTGGAGAAATGAAAGCTGAAGCCCACTTAGATATGTAGAGAGTAACAGTGAATAATGTAGGTTGGAAGGGACCTCTGCGGGTCCCGTCTGATTCCCTGCTCAACACCAGCAGGGTGGGATGAAACAGAAGTGAGAGGCAGGAGGCCTCCCCTGAGGGAGGGAACTGAAGCCCCATGGCCTTTCGGTTCTTTGCAAACACCATGGATTGGTTGGAAAGTGCCATCATAACAAACACAGCAAGAACGCTTGGGGTCAGCCCCTTTCTTCCAGGGGCTTTACACACAATTAAGTCTGTTTACTAGAAACAGTCCTTTTTATAGGCACAGTAGAGATAGGGAACAGAAGGCTTTGTCTGAACTACTTAAGTTGCAAAAATCTAACTATTAAAACCTCACATTTTAAAATTGTTCTAGATAAAGTAAGACAGTTTTTCCTTATAGGCATGCCCTAAGGCATGGAGGGATTAACATCGTGCTTCCCATTGTCTGGAGCATCTTCAGCTCCCATTAGTTTCATTTGGGAATATGAATGCTTAACAGTCATGGAAATCTGGCCCTCGGTAATGGGCCTGAGGAGACGTGGTTTTTGCAGCAAGCCAGTGATAGGAATGAAAGCAGAAATTTGGGGTTCACAGCAGAGAAGGGGCTGAGGAAAACCACCAAGTGGCTCTGTAGGATGGCTCTCCTGCCTTCCCTTTTCTCCACAGCCAGCCACCACTGGTCATACACATACGTATATCTCAACCACCCTGGGTTGATGCAGCTCTGCAGTGCCCTGCCTAGAGCTATGTCAGCATCAGGATGTGTCCAGGGAGACGGGGTATGCACAGCGTCTCGGCTTGCTTTGCCATGTTAGCTTGTTTCTGATAAAAGTAAATTATTTACATCTCTGTGGTGAAGTGGATCTGGTGTCTGTGTGAAGAACACGTGGAGGAGCAAGCACTGGCCATGCAGGAGTAGGGCACATTTCTAAGCTTCATTGCTCAGAACTGTAATACTGATAGTAGTGCACAAACTGCAGCCTTGTCAACTCCAAAAACCTCAGAGTAAGTAATTAAAAAAAAAAAATCTTATGATTGCATTTTAGAGATACTTGTTCCTTTCTGATACGACTAACAATCGCCACCTGTGATTTTTTTCTACACAGCCTGTGATTTTTTTTCCTTTAATGAACGTGCAGATCCCTTCACTGCAGCAACTGGGCAGAAAACCCATGTAATGCCTCAGGCTCTCATAATCCCTTAGCCAGTGTTGCGACACTGCGGCTGGCTCACTAAGTTTGCAGAGTTTTACTGACCTTTTGCCTCGGTAGCTCACACAACACATTGGTCTTACTGCCGTGCTGCCGGCCCAATGGATTAATCCAGACTTTATGATCTGATAAGAGCTGGTGCTTGCAGGGAAACTGGAGTATTGGAGTGAGATCTAATACTTGATATTTCCTTTGCCGAGCTGGTGATGGGCAGACTGCTGGATACTCCTGCTTGTGTGATTATTTTTTCAATTTCACTTCTTAATATTCAGAGTAGGCTGCTCTTACAGAGAGTTCACACATATATCTAAACAGATTTCTTAGGAGTGCCACTTTGTGGAAAGGGGCTGTGCAGACCTAATTATGATTGAGAATTAGCATATATCTAAGGCCATAACATACCTGTAATCTGAGACATTTATCTGTTTTTAAAGGGCAACAAACAAAAACACTCCTGGGAGCCTCCACCTCCCATCTACCCACCAGGAAATTCATTCACTAGATTTGACAATTTTTGGATTTTCACTTCCAAGTTAGTAATGAATTTATACAGGAAGTGAAACACACAAGTGATAAACTGTTTAAAAGAAATGTCATTGTTACCAAGGCTATTGCAGAGCCACACCATTTTTTAATGTGACATCCCTGTGTATGCCACACCAGCTGTTTTGCTGGATTAGCCGCATGGCTCACGTAGTCCTGTACGCTTTCCCTGACAGCAGTCAGCAGAGGAAGGGGCAAGAAATATCCTAATCTTGATTAGCTGAGGATTGCGGTAAACCTTAACTGGTTTCAAAATTTCAAACTGTTGCAACTCTGAACACTCATGTTAGTATTCATGCCCTCACTGACTCCTACAGTTTTTCCTATCAATAACATCTAGTACCTGGGAGTCCCACCATTGAACTACCCATCGTGAGGAACAACCAAACTTCACAGCACTTCTCAATGTGTCACACTTCAGTTTCTTCAACTGTCCATTTCTCCATGCACCGTGAGAGAGAATGGAAATCCGCACTACACCTTTTCTATGTTGCCATTATCTGACGCATTTCTGTTACTCATGGTTCTGTGCTTAAGCAGACTTTTCCATCTTCAGGCTTGTTCACCCTGGAAGTAAGTTGTTGACAAGTAAGGGAGAGTGTGAATTTAAAGTACAGTACCATTTTGCACGAGCTTCTTGTCTGGCCAGCCCTGCTCCAAACTTGGAGGGCTTTTTTAAGATGTGTTCCAGCTTACTTCTACTACACAGAGAGCATGTTGCAAAACTCCAGCTTACTTCCCATAGCTCAGATCTTTTCCCACCATATCCCAACAAGTGGGTCAGATGTGCTGAGGTGCAACCACACAGCAATACCATCTGGGCTCACGACAACCATGTCCCCTGACAACATCTAGCACTATACTTGTGCAGGCAGCCTCTCCAGGAGGTTGTTGATTACCTCCCCCAAAGCTTCCTTTAAGCCCCTCTGACTATCATTCCTGAAATAGTCATACTCCAGGAGAAACCCTTAAAAGTATAGGAGAAGGCCATCCCCAGGTTCCATAAAACAAGCCAACAGGGAAGAAGTTGTGGAGTCCCCTTCTCTGGAGATTTTAAAGACCCACCCAGATGCAGTCCTGAGTAATTGCTCACAATCCTGCTTTAGCAGGGGAGTTGGACTAGATCATCTCTAAAGGTCCCTTACAACTCCCTTCCAATTCCATGATTCCATGAAACAGGGTTAAGTGCTGTCATTAGGTGTGCAGGGTGTACAGGGCAGAGTGCAAAATGAGGGGCAGAGAGGGTTGTAGAGAGATTATTCGGCTGCAATTTTACAAATTATGGGTAATGTGGAAGAGTAGATTTCAACTGAACAAAAAATGAGAAGGTGGGACAGAAGTGTCCATCTGATTGTTCTCTGCATTTGCTGTGCAGCCACAAACTCTCTGGTGTCTGGTCCGAGGAGAATTTGATCAGATGCGTGAGCTCAGAAGGCAGCTGGGTATAATTCCTTAGCTTTTAGAGCAATAGTATGTCTCAAGTGGGACTCTGCAGAGCTATCAGTTTTATTTGTTGTTTGGGGTTTTGTTTTTCTTTTCATTTACAGATTATCTGCAGATTTGAGCTACATGAGTGATGTGGAAATCATATATTCTGAAGGACTAAAGGCAAGCTCACAGCGTAAAAGGTCTGCAGAGGGCTGGCAGCAGTTTCTGAGTGACAGCCAAAAATATGTTCTTGCAGCCGTGTTTCCACACTGATGGCACTACAACAGAGGCAGCTCCGCTAGAGACAGAGCAGGCAAACCCACGCTTTGGCAGGATGGAGAGATCTGCCTGCCTAGAATTAAGGGTAGCTGTCATCTTTGCCGTTTTATTTGTCTTCGCCTAAGGCAGTGATAGGAATTATGTTCATATGGCAAATGAAAATAGTCCTAGAAAATATATCCTAGGTCTTTATCTTCTCACTTTTATCTTACTCAAGAGTTATCTGCATTGCTTTGGAAAAACGATACTCTCTGAACACAGCACAAGCCCTGTAAATTTTTGGGTGCTGGAAAGGCGACTGATTGTCATGTGCTGCAGAGAGGGAAGGAGAAGAGAAACCCCCTGAACTTTCACTGTTTCAGTCCTGCTTTAGCTGCCGTGGATCTAGCACCCTTTTCAGCTGGGGCCAAGCAGAGGTTTCAAATGACTCGTGCAAACGAACTAAAGTTTCAGGGTAGCACATGCCTGGGAGGACATTCTCTTCTACCTAGCTAATTCCCAAAATATAATCAGCAGGCAGCGGCTGAGCCGAGGGAGCCTCTCGCATGTGTGGTGCTTTACGCCGCCGGTTGACCTAGTTGTTGATGCAGGGAGTCACACACAATGCCAAGCCTGTTAAGTGACTGCAGATTTCTTCAGGCAAACAAGCAAGCAAGAAATTGGGGAAAAACTTCAGCCCTGCTGATAAGCTTGTGGGGGCACATAGGGCTTGTTTGTTTGGTTCAGGGTTTGGTTTGGCCTTTCTTTGAACTCAGTTAAGATGGAAAGCTGTAGTAAGCTTCAGCACAGTGCACAGGGCCAGAGGAGGTTGACCCACAGCTCCCCTGCCCATTGGGGCTTGCAAGAGCTGACACAGCATCAGTCCTGCTCCATATGTCAAGTCCTCCGATGCCCTGGAAGTGTTTGCTCTGTCACACTGGTGTCTTAGTTGGAGAGATGAAAGAAAAGACTGAAACTGGCTGTGTTCTAACACATGCTAGTCAAAGGCATCGCAAGGTTTCTGCAAGACAAGCAGCATCACTGACGTTTCCATGCCTGCCTACCCGTGATTTCCATATCACTGAACATTAAAGACACTGTGAGGAGCACTAAAGGGACCTGAATTTCAGAGGAAAAATGCATAGCAGCTTGTGATGAGTTGCTCTAAAAGGACTACATCATCCTTAAGGGATCAGATGTGAACTTAGAAGTGCTGGTCTAGATGCTTTTTACTTCCAAAAGCGCACAAATATAAAACCTGTTCTGAATTTGCAAATACATCTTGGACTATTTATATGTGTTTTAGGACCGTGTCATGTAAGTATTTTGGGATGGAAATAAAAAACAATTGCAGTAATATTCAGAAAATTCGTTTCAGTAATAAAACTTTATTTTCAGCATCAGGTATGGTCCATGAAGTGTAGGAACTTATGGTAACTTACAGCGATGATAGAGGAACTGGCTGCCCCTCACAAGCGAGGCCTGTTGCTGCAGGAAGCCTGTAACATGGATATCAGCTCTACCTATAACATGGATATGCAGAAACTCATTTTATGCTCTATTTTGAAAGATAACTTGTGAACACTTTGAAAGCTGAGGACAGGATTTATGGTGCACAGAGTGAGAAGATGGTTCTTTGCTCAGCAGTATGATTGTCCAAAGAGCCAGGCACTCTGCTGGGTCATTTGTTGCCCTGCTCTTTTTCAGAATATTTCCATTGGGATATTTTCTTGTTTAAAATATTTTTTCAGGCAGAGGGAAGTGGGTCAATCATTTTACTTTATTAAAAAGAAGTCTCATGAATAGGCCTTCTCACTTTGGCTATACTTATGAGGCAAGTTCTGTGTACGCCCCGTGGCATTGGGTAGAAGACTACAACACGTGGATAATGTTCAGGGCAGTGATGCTTTAGATGTGTAACTGTGATAAGCTGGAGGCAAATAAAGCTGATCTGCATACAAGATATTCTCTTAATGGAAGGAAGGCAGATCTTGCTCTGTTACAGCTACATTTTTCAGGATCCTAAAGAAGATCGCACACTCTTTCTGCCCTATTTTTTGTGAGAAATTAATGCTCTGGAAACCATTCTTCCTATAAAAGATACCAGAGCAGGTGGAACTGTGGAAAGTATCTCCTTGCCACCAGCAGGACAGAACTGTTTTTTATTTGTAGTATATTACACTGTATAAATGCTAATGGTCCATGGGTACTGGAGCCAAACCTTCTGGACCAGATCCAAGGACTCCAGGCATTATCATGGTGGTGCCTCCACCAGCTTTGAAGCGAAGTCTTCTACTTGAGCAGCTCTACTGTGTTGGCTTGTGTTCAGAGCCTGGGGGCTCAGCTCAGTCCCACAGACCTACTTTTCTACACAACTTGTTATTATCCTTGCATGCCCTTGCAACAGAATTGCACAACCACAGCAAAGGTTTGCGTTCTCCATGACAGTGCTGTCAACAAAAGGTCTCTTTGCACAGCTTTCAGGTCATATTCTCAGAGATCTGTACTGGAACAAGGTCGCCAGGGAAGTGATCATGGCCCCAAACCTGTCAGTAGTGAAGAGTTTGGACAATGCTGAAAGACACCTGGTTTAACTTTTGGGTTGCCCAGTGTGGAATCAGGAGTTGGACTCAGTGATCCTCATGGGTTCCTCTCAACTCAGCATATTGTGTGATTCTTGATTCAAGTGTTTTCTAGATTTTACATGTCCTGGTATGTGACTATGAGAATATTAGTGCAATAGTTGGGTGAAAACCTGAAGATCCCGGAGTGCAGGAAATAAGAATAGAAGACAACTTTGGCTTTTTTTTTCTTCTTTTTTTTTTTTTTTTCTTTTAGCTCTTAACCTACAAAAAATACCAAGTAATAGTGTTCATTTACTATGACAAACAGAGAAGCAGATATGCAAACCCAAGCTGTCCTCCAGTGCATGTTACAATGGCTGGTCCAATTTCGACAAGCTGCCTCCTCTGCTCTTGTCATTTATTCTGCTTTGGAAGTCTCTGCTCAATTGTAAGAGTTAGTAACTGATCAATGGCCTGCTGGAGCCTGGATGCACCCTGTTTGCAGGGTGAGCCCCAAAATGCCAGCAGCAGCTGGCCAAGGGCCAGCAGTGAGAAGAAGTGTCTCTTCACCTGTACAGAAAATCACGAGGCGTGAATAGTGGATCAACCAGAGCTATTGCAATGTCTTATGCAATGCTTTTAAAAGGGCATCTATTGTAATATGAATCTGGAAGTCTCTTCCTTTATTTTCCCCCTGGAAATGTGGATTAAAACATAAAAACATTTGTGGCTTCTTGTATTTTTTTGATTTGAAGAGCTCATTCCTAGAGCAGAGCTTTTTAGACTGTGATCCTCTTCAGCACAGGATCTAGTGAGGGGGTACTTACTCTGCACCTCCAGTGATGAAGAAGGTACCATTTGTTTTATGGGAGGAGGCAGCCACAAAGTTTAAGTTTCTTCCTAACAGCTGGCTAGCCACATTACAAGACCACCACTTGTATTGCCCGTATTTACATAGTCTAAATATCACCAAAGAACGTAGGCTGCAAGAATCTGGGCCTAAAAGCATCACAGAAGTTCCTTTATCTCCCTTCTGCAATGCATAAGAAAAGCCTAGTTGTGGTAAAATGCTTTTTGCTGCAAATTACATTTTAAGTACAATTAAAATTCAAGGTATGAATCTGGAAATGATTCAAAGAAGGATTTCTGTTCTGGGGTCCTTTGAATTAATTCTTTGCACATAACCTATAGCCATTAAGTCCTCAGTATTGGTCTCGTTATATGTATGAAATTGTGACTGCCCCATTGTGAACCAAAGCAATGCTTTCATACAACATAGAGAACTGAGACGATACTCATTATCATATTGTTTTAGATACCACTGAAATAGCTTCTATTAAATTAACCACTTCAGGAAACAGGTAATATGTGATTGGACTTAGAAAAATGAGTTATTTCTCTGTGATCTCTTTATAACATGATGGCTTGCAAGAGTTGAATCTGAAAAACAAGACAGCTATATCCGCAATTAGCACCACACATCTTGAACTTGGACTTCTATTGTATCTGGAGTTGTTATGACAAGTTTAACTGCTGTGTGACCTTTCAGGCCAAATCCTATTTGAATAATGGTGATAGCAAAACTAATGTATATGAAGCTTCTGTAAAATCACTCTGCTGAATTCGGGCAGCTAGGATCCCCCATGCTTCAGTATGAATTTTCTGGAAAATGTTTTTCTTTCTTTTAGAAGCACAAGCATTCTCACTAACTCCATCTGCAAAATTTTCTGGTTGATATTTTCCCCCCAGCAAGTCGTAACTGTCATCTAATTGAATGAAAGGACCCATATTTGTTTGCAGAGGTTTGGACAGCTTATACCCCATTTGTAGGGCTTCTTAAGCTAAATCACTGCAAAAGAGGAATTTAAATTTTTGCAGGGTCACCAATTTCAACTGTAATTTCAGGGTCTCTCTGATCTTTCCCTGCCCCCCAAGGTATACAAAACACAATTTAGTTCCTTGAAATTTGGTGGGCTTATTTCCAAAAAGCCCACCTAGTAATGAGGGGATGTGAACAACTGACTTAATGCATTCTCTGCTTCATATTTCATTTCCCTAAGTCCTGCATACAGTTCAGCTGATTTCACAAGTATTGCAGTGGTCATTTAATATTGCAGGGGTTTAATTATTATTATTTCAATCATGTTATTTTAAATAGTGCTCTGTATGTTAAATTCTGAGCACATTCTTGGCAAGGAGTCTCTGCAGCATATCGTTCCTCCTCTCACAGCTTAGTTGCTTCAGCTGATGCTGTGACTGCCATCACAGTGACACTTTCAGAGCATCACTGATGCACATTAATGCAGCTTTAATTACTGATACAGTTACCCTGCCAATACACAAGCTCCACAGTACCATCCAGATAAGTCTTCATGAGCATTTATGTTTATGTATTTACCCCCAGCACAACATCACTTGACCTTTAGGAAAGTTTGTTGCTTTATCTCTTTGTACCACGCTCCATACATTCTGCTCAAAATTTATTCTTTGCAGGTTTAAAAGCCATCACTTCCACTGCCTTATTATGAAAATCTGAACTTCAGCTCTCAGGTTTGGGTTGACTTTTCCTTTTTATTTTCCCCTGCAGCTTCTCTGGAATATCAGGATTCTGATCTGCCTGCAAACTCTAAGCAGTTAAATATAACTTCGGGCAGTTTTTCTGATTACGGGCATGATTTCAGGTTGCTCATTATGACAGCCTTGCAGTACCAGTTGTTATCTGGCATGGGTCGGTATATATCTTAGTATTTCTCACTCATTTTTTTGTCTGTTCTCTGAGTGCTGGAAGCTTAACGTGTCATTTGTATTCTTTGTGGTCTTTTGAAAAATATCAGCTGAATCATTATAACACAAGGAAAATGGGTACCTCTCAAATTTGTCTCAAGTTTTCCTCCTATTAGGGCATGCAAACTATGTGAAAACTTCATTTTTGGCTTGAGCCAAAAGCAGTTGCACGTAGAGCTGAACATTAGTGAAAACTAATTACGCTGTCCTCAGCTTCCCGGCAGTGGAAGAAAAGAGGAGTTATCAGAGGAGGATGATCCAAGAGGATGACCTGGTTTTCCAACGTTGTGCACAGAGAGAGACATAAGCCGTGGCTGATGAGGAATGCTAATGGTATCGTGCAGCTGGCATCCCACACTAAAGCCAGCAGCCGCAGTGACAGCTTGGTACCGCCATCGGAAGGAATCAGCACCCGTCTTGCGGGAAGCAGGGCTACGGGATTTCTCATCAGTTACCACTTAAGGGATTTCACTGCAGCACTTCATTATTACCTCTATTTTATCCCTCACTCACTGGGTCATTAAGGATGCTGTGCGAACATGTGAATTCAGTCTTCCGAATGGGACTCTGGCAGATGGAAATGGTACGTTGGCCCCACAGCTTTGTGGTGTCACCATCCCACAGAATCTCATCTAAAGTGTGGTTGGAAGAAACAATTTGCAGACAGCAACAGGAACGATGTCTGCTTCCCGCGATTTGCACCTTGTTTTTCATACTGCAGAAATCCTAGCTCACACTGTCACATCCCTGTCTCCTTCCTTCTTCACAGCCCCAGGTTCTCCCCATATCTCCTAACGCCTCTTACCCATGGTAGCCTGCCAAGAGCCAGGGAGGAGGCAGTGCTGTGGCTGGTCCAAGCCAATGGACTGTTTAGCCTGTTCAGCTAAGCAGAGCAGGTGACCCCTGAGGTCCCACTGATGCCCGCCTCGGTGCAAGCAGCCACTCTGCTGCAGGCAGAAACAAGCAGAATGTGAGTTTTACCAGTGTCCTCCCATCAGAAGATGACTCTGTTTGCTAGATAAATCCCTTCTACCTGGAAGGAAAAGATCTGAAGACAAGACCTGCTGCAGGTGGGACTTTTAACGTCACTCCCTAGAAAAAGACAGGAGCTACGCTGGAGAAATGCAGAAGCTTTGGACTGCTAAAATCACAGAGCTGTATCCAACCAGAGCCAAGGGTAACATACAGTGAATATGATGGATTGTCCTTGCTGCAATGATAGACTGCTACTATTGGTATCTGTAGCCTTCCTTCAAATTGAAAAATAAGAAGCTGCCTGACACTTTCTGCTATTTCTGTTGGAAAACTGAAGTTTAGAAGTCATGTATCATCAGTCAAAAATCTTTATGAATCTTGCTGTGATAAATGCAGGGGTGATGGACATGTACTATGGAGTTTTTCAGCAGAGAAGCACAGCTTGCTCTTTCAGGCAGCCCAAGCCCAGTCATGCAGAGTTTGTTGAGGGTCCTTTTATCAAGATGGAGAACCTCAAGTAAATGTTATCCCAGACAAAAGGTTGGAAGGAGACAGGATGTCATCTGGATGATGGGAATATTCTTCTAACCAGAATTAAGAAAGCATACGGCTTACAGAGATAGTAATGGGACAGAGCTTTGGAGTAAAGGCTACCAGACAGCAGCGTCTTTGCTGTGGTCCTGCAAGGGACCCACATCAAATCTCCTTGTTGTGGTTGCCATTTTTATTCAAGGTGAACAGATTTAGGAACACACTGTGGAGAGCAGAATACAGAAGATTATTTGAATATCTGGTCCATTTCTTTTGCTCCTCAGGAAAAATTCCAAAATGCCCTTACATCCCCATTTCTACGTAGTCCTTGGCAGAAGGGACAATCCATCATTGCTCATTTTTAGGATTTTACTAAGACCAATATGGTGGTGTTTTTAAATGTTCATCACAAAACACTGGTACATTGTCTGAGTTTGCCTTTATCCCTAGTTATCACCTCTTCCTATCATCTTCAGGGGGATTTAACTGCTGAGAAGAGCCCCCTGCACAACAGAAAGCAAGAAAACATAGAGCTCAGAAAATGGGAGAAGGCATAAGGGATAAGAAAAAAATCCCTGGGTACTAGATAAATAGAAGGGAGAAGAAACATTAGGGAAAATGCAGAGCTGTGCCTGGTGGGGCTGCATGCAGGCGTGGGTGGAAGGGAAGAGAGGAAGGACTGGAAGAGCAAAGGGGGCTTGGAGGGGACAGGCAAGTGTACATGGGATGATTGGGGCAAAGCACCCTGGTGTAGGTGACCCAGGGTCTGCCTTGTCATTGTTAAGGCAACCACAGAAAGGGCGATTAAATACCAACTTCTGTAACCTCTTGTGTTATGAAAGGAAAGAATCTTCTCTAAGTGACAGCCAGCATTTGCTGTACCTGAATTATTTTGAAATCTGGAATAAAACAAATCAAGGCTGGACAGACCTGTCCATTGATGACAGCAGGAAATTTGAATATTGGTGAAACATATGAAGATTTCTCTTTTTTATAAATCTTACAGTTGAATTTTTAAAGTCCTTTGGTAATTTTGTGTTGCTTCTTTTTTGTTTAAGACTTGAGGCTGTCAGTGTAGCGTGCCACATTAAAAAGCTCAATATTCTTCCCACGGTAGCAGTTAACTCTACTGGAAGACTTTCCACAGTCCTGGAGATCTGGTATTTTTGGTGTACCCTGCTTTTGCCACTGTGGAATTTCAACAGGCATCAAAATATCAAAGCCTGACATTCAGAAGGTAGTTTTAATACTTTGCAGAAATAGTAAAATTTAGGCAAGAAACTTTTCCTCAAGTCCAGGCATTTAGGTTTTTCAGCCAAAATATGTTTTCAGGGATCAGGTGTTTTGCTGCTAACTCTTTTCAGCTTTCTATTTTGTAAGGCACTTATATTCCTCAGATGGATTAGGTCTGCATGAAGAAGGCATATACTGAGGGAAAGGGGTGATAATGGAAATTCAGAGTGCAGAGCAGTTGAGTAAGCTCCATGGCAAGCAATGTGGCAGTATGAGGATTAACAATTCATAAGATCATATATTTGTATTCTCAGGAACTATTCTCTTCATTAATTTGCAATTACCATGATAAGCTCATGACAAATTGGGGGGGGGGGGGGGAAGAGGTTATCATTGTCTTGTTAACAATTAGAAGAGGCATTACATTAAAAATACCATAAGAACATTTAAATTCAGACATTTTCCTTAAGATTATATATTCATTAAGTAACTGTAAATCACTAAAAGGAGGCAGAATTAAGATATTTTTATTTATGTAATGATGACTGATCCGTACAAAATTTTAACAGTTCAAGATCTCTTTGTGAAAGTGACGGCTTGGGCATTGACAAGAATTTATTAAATGAAACGCATTCATGGAATGACTTTTTTTCTAGACTTCAATATCTCAATTTGAAACTTATCAATTTGCCATGGTTTATGATATATTAGACTTGTTAAAAGCAAGAGTATAACCATTAGCTTTGGATAATAAATGGTCTGTTGTAAGAAATAATTTAGCATATCATCAAAGCAAATAGTAGAACTAATTGCATTCCATTTATCATTGGCCATGTCAAATCTGGTGTGGTATTTAAAAGCAAACTTTGTCTGAGAATTTTATGGAACTCATTCACATTGATTGTACTTACGATTGTGTTTATATGTGGTAAACTCTCAGAAAAACAGTCCGTATATATCATTACAATAATTCATTTAAACTCCTCTTCTGTTACAGGAAATAGTAAACATTTTTTTGGCTTCTCAAGGTAAACATAAGCCCATAGCACTGCTCCATAACTAGAAAAATATTGGGATGTCTTGAGTAAAGAACCATCTGGGAGGCGGTTACCTTAAGTACATGCTGCTTTAGGCATTTCATTCCCATGATGGATGGGCAGCCCCCAGCTCCAGCAGCACCTGAGCTGATGTGGGCGTCCAGCTCAGCCATGGGACTGCAGCAGCCTCCCAGATGCTGTGCTGGGTCTCTGCCCCAGCCTCCCAGGCAGTTCAGAAGAGGGAAAACAAATTCTAAATTATGCAAGAAAATTATATATAACAGGAAAGATTTTTTTATGTTTTTCTTTAATTTCAAGAATGAACAGCAATTATCTACCCCTTTGGAAAACTGTCTTTAACAAAAACCCCAAATCCCAGTCTTGGAGCATCAGGCAAAGTTAATAGCCCAAGACTAGTTTCAGTGGTGTTTTTCATGAGCAGATGGCAGGACAAGTGGGCAGGGAGCAGGCACTACAGTGCACTAACTGGTACCAATAACAGCACCTCAAATAAGGTCATCTCTCTCCTTGCAAAGGCTGAGCTTGCAGGGGCTGGGCACATTGCTGTCCCCTGGCCCCAGGAGCTCTCTGTGGGGAGATCAGCTGCAGAGGCACGGCCCCAGCACGACACCATGGCTGAGAGAGGGCTGGGGCTCCTGAGGACCGCTGGGGGCTGAAGGCTGGGCTCAGCTCAGCAGCTCTCAGCAGCATGGTCCTCTGGGTCTGCAGCAAGCTGGTGGGGCCCTGGCTGAAACCTCTGCTGTCCTGGGGGGTTCCTGGCTATGCATAACCTCACGGCCCCACACAGAGATGTCAACACCAGTTGTGATCTTCTTGCTTAGCACTCACGTCTTCTGGTTTAAGTGTGCACACTGGGCCATATGTTCTTGCTGCTGAAATGGGGCATGACAGAGAGGATGGGTTACTAACCAGAAGACACTGCCCCAGCCTTGCCTGGTGCTTGCTTCATGTTCAGCTTTTGTTTGTATTTCAAGCTGGTCAGATTTGGAAGGTCCTGACTATTTTGGCCAGTTGTGAGGAAATGGAGTGTAATAAAAATAACCCAGCCCTGCCTCGCCTGCCTTTGCTAACTTTCCTATCAGTTCTGCAAATCTGGCTGGTGATAGCCAAGCCAGGGGACAGCACAGACACAGTCTCTTGAGCAGATCATATCTGTATCTACTGTTTCACTTCCAGCAGTGCTATGTCTGATCCAGAACATTGCCCCAGGTTCTTGAGCAAACCCTGGCTGAAGTCCTAAACAAGATAGGTTGGCTGAGGGAATCTTAATAGAAACAAAATTAAACAGGGACTGCCTTTCCCATTTTTAAGGCCCACAGAAAGACTGAGCCTGAAAAAAGAAACGGTTAAGCTACAAATCTTAGAGTTAAGAGCCGCCCCCAAGAAAGAGTGCCAGGTACACAAACACGGTTTCCTGGAGATGAAGGTCAAACGGTGTTGTATACAACGAGGGACTCAAACGCATGTTGCCAGATAACCTGTTTGCAGGCCCTGAGTACCAACAGCATCGCTGCTGCAGTGGTCGGACAACCAAAGCACAAGTCCAGGGCCTGTGCATTCCAATATACACACGATATGGATCCTGCAGATCCTACTGTGTGCTCTTATCTGTGTTACAGGGGTAATTGTTCCATGCTGGTCACTGCTGCCAGCCTACCCTCTATGGCGTTTCTGCTTTTTACAGGGGAAAAAAAAAAAGAGTTCTTCTAGAAGAATGTTTGGGGTGCATGTGTGGCCAGCAGGTCAAGGGAGTGGCCAGCAGGTCAAGGGAGGTTATCTTGCCGCTCTACTCTGCCCTGGTGAGGCGACATACTGTGTCCAGTGCTGGGCTCCCCAGTTCAAGAAGGACAGGGAACTGCTGGACAGGGTACAGCAGAGGATGACACAGATGATCAGGGGCCTGGAGCATCTCTCTTACAAGGAAAGGCTGAGGGACTCGGGTCTTTTTAGTCTGGAAAAGACTGACAGGGGATCTGAACAGCACCTATAAATACTTAAAGAGTAGGTGTTAGGAGTATGGGGCCAGTCTTTTTTTAGTGGTGCCCAGTGACAGGACAAGAAGTAACAGGCACAAACTTGAACATAAGAAGTTCCATCTAAACCAGAGGACAAACTTCTTTACTTTGAGGGTGGCAGAGCCCTGGGACAGGCTGCCCAGAGAGCTGGTGGAGCCTCTGTCTCTGGAGACGTTCAAAACCGGCCTGAACATGTTCCTATGCAACTTGCTCTAGGTGGACCTAGAGCTGGTCCTTGCTCTAGGCAGAAGGTGTTGGACTATATGATCTCCAGAGGTCCCGTCCAACCCCGTATCATTCTCTGTGTGATTCTGTGTGAAAAGGTCTGTCAACTTCTACGTAAAAAAAGCCCATGTTACAGAAAATCCAAATGCAGAGTGAAGATAGTAGTGCCACATTCTGCTCATCTTCTTCCTGCTAACATTAGCAACTCTATTCATGCAAGCTAAGTAAACAGGATTTACTTTAAATGGGTCAAATATTTTTATTCAAATGTGTTGTCACTTGCTTTGAAAGCAGTGAGTTTGCTAGAATTTTGTCTGTCTAAGAGTCCTGCCCCTTGGGAAAGGCTTCTGCCTTGACTTGTGATTCTCTCAGCCCAAAAATGTGTGACACAACATTGACAATGAAACAAAAAATGCAGGGGCATATTTGGAGGCATCTCAGATGGTGCTGGAGTGCAATCTCAAGAGACCACTTTCCTTCTCACTGCTCTTGGATGACAAGAGGGAGATCAGTGCCATCTCTCAGAGCTGTGGTGAAAGAGGGTGATGAAAGACATTGACAAGTGGAAAGTGCTTCTCCAGGGTTTAGCTGGAAATCTTCCTCTTGAAGAATGTGAGTCTTCACTCTCGACAAAACACCCTATCAGCCAGGGGAAGCTCTGCAAAACTGGGGGCTGCCAGGGGACACCATGTCTAGCAATCACGAGAAGAACATGTGCATGTTCAGAAAGCTGGAAAGCGACTGACAAGAACTACTAGCAAGCCAAGCAGCCTGAAAACACCCCTCATCATTGCATAGAGCTAGGACCACATTTGGGGAAGGCTACTTACACAAGAACTACAGGGCTGAGAATAAACATCTGGGAACAAAAGCCCCTTGCAAATGCAACAAACAACAACAAAGAGAGTATTCATTCAACGAGTTAATAAAAAAGAATCTCCCCGTTTGGTAACCACCAGTAACAGCACATGATATGCATGTATTTAACCTCCTCGCATGGTACACAGACCACTTTATCCTGCACTAATGTTTGGACTGCTGAATTTTTAAGTTGATATAGTCTTATCGCTGTTGACTGGTTCACTCTTCTGGGAACCACCACCTCCTGTTTATCTACAGAGGGGAACCCCATGCCTCTTCTCTGATCCAGAGGCATTTGTAATGAGAAATGATAAATTCCACGGAGGCCTAATCCTTGGACTCCACCTGATCCTTCGGGTTTTAGTGATGACACATTGATGCTGGGAACTAGAGTGTGAGTGATTAAAACACAAGTCAGTATCTACCACAAAATAAGCTCAAGCTTATTGGACTGGGCTGGACTTGGGCACATTTCCTAACAGTAAAAACTCCATGCCCTGTTGAATATACTTAAAGCTTCTGAGTCTTCTTTAGCAGTTAATGTGGCATAGGCATGCAGGTCGCTAGACTCTCAAGTAATGCTCACATTTGAACATACTTTTCAATAGTCCTTATTTAACATATCAGATATTTAGTTCACTGTCATTTTATTTTAGTCTCTGTGCATCCAGTCTGGATTTTTTGCAGGTGAAAATACTCTAGCATTGGACTGATAGGAGACTGCAGCTGTAAAAAGCGAAACTGGGCTTCTGATACATCGCTGGATAACCCTGAACAAGGACTGAAATTTCTCTTGCTTTTTCCTTCTACCTTTAATGTTGTAAAACAACCTCAACTTAATTTTACTTACTTGTGCTATCTTTATATCGTGCTTTGAGCTGCTGCTTCCATTAATTTTCCATGTGTGACATCACCCCATGGGCATCTACAGAAGCTAAGTCAGTCAAAATAATGCTGGTATATACAACTTTTTTAACCTTTCCTTTGTGTAAACAGCTTTGCATGAGTATGAGATCAGCTCTAACTGTTCTGTGTAAAAATTACACTTAAACTTACTCTTGTTCTGAAACTAAACTAATCCGTAATAGGAAGCTGGGACCTTATTTTTGCCCTGGTTGTTTTGATCCAGCAAGTGATTCAGTAAATATAGGTGAGAGGTGGCTGCTCCACGTGAATTATGGCAGAGATGTCTTTCCTCCCACCACCTCTGGGCTTTTAATAATTATGAATCATTCTTCCCGCTGGTTATCAGTATTTCTGTCAACTGGACAGCAACAGTGATAACTCCAAAGTATGTGGCCACGTAAAAGGTCTGAAGATCAGAGTATCAATTAATTCCACAAAGTCCTGTTCATGCAGATCGTTTTATTAAAAAGAGAGACTATTTGAACTCTAGTATTTCTGCAGCACTGTGGGCACGAGGGATCCAGAGCTGTCAGAGCTTTCATTTTCCTGTGCCTCTGCTCTGTGCATGAGCACTCCTGCCCCACGCAGCTCAGACAAAAACACAATTGGGACTGACTGTTTCCTCCCACCCCAGCAGCTGGGTGCTCCGGCTGGACAGGTACAGACTGTTGGCTGCACCTGGCACTGAGTGACGCTGCTTGTAACAGCAGCCAGGAGAGGAACCACATTGTCAAGCTGAAGCGTTCAGAAACTGAAGCAACCTTTTCCCTACATCCAAAGGTGGATCATTACCTCTTTTGCACTGAGGGACATTTTATTCTCAATGGCAGATGAAATTCCTGCATAATCACACAATATCTGCACCTGAGGCTTTAAGAAAAAAACACCAACTGCTGCAGGAGTTGGCGGCAGTGGAGGAAGAGGAAGAGGAGACGGAGGAGGAAATAATCTCATTCTCTCACCTGCAGGAGCGGAATCCGACCCCACTGCTGACTCCTGGTGATAGAGGGTGCATGACAGAGAGGAAATGGGAGAACCAGAGGAGAGAAGAGGTAGCCAGTAGGAAGACACACAGAGAAGGAAATACTTGGGATTAGTGGGGAAGGTCATGGGGCTGTGCAGCCTCCAGACATCTGTCCAAACCAATTTGAAGCTCCTGACCGCTGGCTTGCCTTGCCAGCAAGTATTTTTTTTCACTCCAAAAGACGAGGCAAGGAAGGGTGTCTTTCCTGCTCTGGTTTATCTGCGTCATAGGGATAACACCTGATATTGTCTATATCCAACTGTGAACTGTGCTGAAAAGAAAACATGGAGGCAAAAATCCACAAAAAATGGGAAGTTGGAAGTAAGAGGAACTCAGGGCTGACCACGTATTTTGTGCTCTACCGCTTTTTCATCTTTGGAGAACAAAATGGGAATTGTTACACATGGAGCCATACACAGTTAGGAATCCAAGTATTAAAACTGAGTGTGGAAAACGTTAATGAGACAGAAGGTAATTTTATGTTAGCTTTTTTACATTTTGCCACTCCAGACAAAACAGGACTGCTGTTTTGTGTAGCACTATACTAAAAATATGTATACATTGAGCTGTGGTATCAGATTTCTAGTTCTATGTTAATATCACCGGCGGTAGGGTAAACACTGTATAAAGCATTCATTCATCACTTTTTTCTCACTTTGTATATAGTAACTATACAGTTCAGTCTTGTACTCTCCCAAACAGTGTACCACTCTTTTTTGTCCAGTAGATTTGAAAGGATGAAGTTTATGTTTCTGTTTTCAAGTGTTGCTTCCTCCATACGAGCAGGAAATCCTTTCTCCCTCCATACGTTTCTAAAATAGCTGACAGTGCCCCCAGTTAAGTGCACATCAAACTGAAGTTCTTTTTCCTGTCCTACGTGACTGTCCTCCTCTCTTAAATAGTCCATCTGTTTTCTTACTCCAGTATGAATAGTAAAAACATCCCCTACCTAGCAAAGCAAAAACTCCTCTGGGAAGATGAATGTAGACGAGGTAGCAGTAACTGATGTGGCAGTTACATCAACCATATATCGCTGGGATATCTTCAGATATTACCACCAGGAGATGACTAAGAACACAGGTAAAATACATAGTTCTACATAGAACTAGTATGATTTATTCTATGCCTCTTGCTGGATCACTTTTTGACTGCACCTAAATGCCTCCAAACCATTCAAATCCGTTTTCTAGTTTAAATCCCTTCAAAATATGTGTTTTTAAAAAATCTACCTTCCCAAAGAATACAGCTTTCTGGATTGCTCCTCTGCATATATTGCTATAACCTTTGTCCTCCCCTCTAACCCTTCCTCCTTTCTTTGCCTGTTAATGATTCACATTTATTGTGTTGTGTCCAAGCCTTGCCCAAATCTCTCTATACCTTTGCTTTGGGTTGGTGGTTTTTTTTTTATATATCTGCACTTGCATTCTGGAATAGGAACCCAAATGAACAGGTAAGTCCCCCATGAAGGGTGTGATCCAGAACATACCTGAGAAAACAGCAGTGTAAACTACTCCATTTTTAGTCCTCAATGCAGGGTTTGTTGTAAATGTATGTGAGAGGACTTCTGACTTTCTGATCAACGGGCCTGCTCTTACTGACTTCATCCATAACCTACATCAGGAAAGATGAGACACTGTAATGAGACTGCATGTATTTATCAGTTCACTTCCTCCTCATTTAAAATGATTTGCAGAAGAGAAGGTGACAACAGATGAAAAGAATAAACAAACTCCATCCCTGCACATTGTGGAACCTCAGTCTCGTTTTTATTTCCAAAGAGCTGACAGGTGCGTATCTATTCACTGCTTTTCTAAATTCCCTCTGCTAAAAACTAAACAGACCCAGCTTTGCTTTGGGGAGAAAAAAACAAAAAAACCAGCCAAACTGTGCTAGCATATAGCTTTAAAACCAAAAGGAATGTTCCCCGAGATGGACAATTACTTTCCCTTTCCAGTGTCCAGAAAGAATTGTGACTACTGGAATGAGTTGTGGTTGGTTTGTTTGTT
>VZRU01020655.1:0-59693 GCA_013398155.1 Pedionomus torquatus
AAGTGCTTACATCATACAGTTGAATAATTTTATGACAACCCATATGCAAATAGTTTCATTATAGGTCAAATGATAGTCATCTGTGGTGAGCCACCAAAAAGACAAAGAAGGGAAGTGGGTAAGGAGAACTGTCAGCATTCTTTAACGCGTTTAGCTAAGTGAATAGGCAAACGGGAAAAGAGAACATTCAATTTTTATTATGTTGGCCTGAATGTTATGTATATGTATATTCTTTTGATTTATGCTTCTCTTTGTATCTCATGCAATGACACTGTTATAATTCAGAAACAATAAATGAAAGGAATTAGTTTTTTAGATAGGAAGGGAAATGGTAAGATGTATCTGTTAGAGGCATGACCTGCTGGATAAAAAGGAAAGGCTGGAAGCAGGTAATATGGCTACAGGTATTCCTTTTGGAAGTCATTAATTCTGATCTTCTGTCTTCTCCTAACAGCATTTGGGATGTCCAAAATAACTATTTTTGTATTTAAGGTTTTTAGTGAATGGATTGTATACATCCTGTTTCTTCTATGCAAACATCTGGATTGCAAAAATCCTCACAAAAATGTTAGTTTGTCTGTTTATTGGCAGGACAACAGCAGCTGAGCAGATATGGAAATTATATAAAACTATATAAACTACTTTGCAGTATTAAGCAATGAGTTGCATATTTCTGGATGGGTTGAGAGATGCTTCCCACAGGTCAAATTTAATAGATGTAAAGCAACAACATTAATAGAATGGCAGATCTGGTATTACTCACATTTTAAATGGTTTAAGAGTACAATTCGGGTTCCAGTTTTTGTGACTAAATTCAGTGTGAAATTGTGTTGGTTTGGGTTTTTCATTGTTTTGTTTTGGGTTTGGGTTTTGTTTGTTTGTTTTTTTTAATGAAAGAGAGGGAGAGAAAATTCCACCTGTTTATATCCCCTTGAAAAGGACTAAAAGGGAAACGATTTCTCAACTAGTATGGGTATTTTATTTTCCATAGACAGAATTTCTCTGCTTTCAGAAGAGAGTAGTAAGAACCATGGCAAAGCCTCTCTGTCTCCACTGAGTTTAGAGCATCTAGTTAACCGATGGTTATAAGTACTCTTAATACGCCAAAAAACTGCATGGCTCTGGTGCCTAGTTGCGACAGCTAAGTACTATTGCTAGTTAAACTGTAAACGCAACTTTCCCCTACAGTTTATCATTTATTTAATTTTATTTTTCTCCCCTGGGTAAAATTTCCAGTCCGGTTATTTCTTGGCTTTAGAAGTTCCCTTTCTAAAATCAATATAGATATGTAGCATTTTACTTTGACCTTAGTCTTAGGGACAACCTCTGTACCTCTTGATAGACTTACAAATCTGAAGTAAGATTCAGCAATGCAGTAGTTCAGTCATTAGTGCATCCCTGTAATACTTCACAGTTTGTCCCAATAATTATTTTTTTTTAGTAAAGCATTGGCTCAAGAGTTGAGACCTGTTCCTCTTGCTGTGAGGCTTCAGTGAGCTGTTCGTTCTGCAGAAAGGCAGTAACCATTTCTAGGCTATTTCTCTACCATGCGTGAGAGTACTAATTCTTTCCAAGGTGTGTTAATAGTTGGAAGAATGACTAAACATGGCATCCTGGGCATCCCAGGAAATCCTTTCCCTGTGTCTATCTTTGTTTCTTTCTCTTAATGACTTACAGATTCACTTTTTTACAGGTCTGGGAAGGGTTCAATTTGAAAACCACTCTGTGTGCTTTCAGCGCTGCATTCTCTAACCGCAAGTTTCCCCAGTTGGAATTTAGCTGGCTGCTTGTAGCTAATGCACACAGCAGAATACAATTTGAGTGCTTTCACAGTCTCACTGTTGATACTGTGGTAACTAATGAAATGTCAAGATTTTTTTTTTTTGTTATAAAATAAGCAGCTGTGACACAGAAATGCTTTAGGATCATAAGTGCTGAATACAAAGATAGCAAATTTTTATGTATCACTCATCAGTCTGAACAGACATAGATAGATGCTTTATAGGAAGACTCACAGAGTCGTAGAATGGTTTAGGTTGGAAGAGACCTCAAAGATCATCTTGTTCCACTCCACCCTGCCTCCTTCCTCCATGGGCAGGGATACCTCCCATTAGACCAGGTTGCTCAAAGCCCCATCTATAGGAGGCTCTTCTTTACTGCTCAGCTGACCAGGAGCATCTGTGAGGCTTTCCTCATGGAGATGATAGAATTCCCAAGTTCTCATCAAGCACGCATTCAGATAATTTTTAAATACAGATATGAGGACGTAAATTCAGTATTAGGTGACATTGATCCATCTTGGTTTTTAGAAGGTTGCATAGGTGACTTCTGCATCTGTTTTTGCTTCAATATCCTGCCTTACTTACCATCATTCCATCTTCATGGCTCTGAAGAGAGATGGTATTTGCCCTGTGCAAGGCACTTCTACATCCTCTGTAAGCCTTTCACTTTCTGAACAAGAAATGAAAGCTCTGTTTTCACCTGAGAAAACCAGTGGGCTGTCTTGTGCATCTCAGAATATGTAACTCGGGCAAGAACAGGGTAGGGGCCATACTCAAGTAGTTTTCTCTTGACATTAGGTTCCCTTGAATCACTTTGAGATTCCCTAAAGAAATGCTTAGCTTTTCTTTTTCCACTTCCCCTTGGGGACTTCGTGGGCCCCGTGACTTCAGCAGAGCTTCATTCAGTATAAAGACAATTTTCTGAGGTGCCTGTTAGTATTCTGCTGACACTGAGCTTACACACTGCTGGTTCTGCAACACTGGCCTCCTCTCCTGTGCTGAGGAGCCAGGAACCAACATCCAAATGCATCTGGAAAGCAATGCTTACAATCTAAGCTAGCAAACTAAATGGGGCCAAGATATGGATGACTCAGACACTAGATGTTCATACCATATTTTTAAATTTTAAGTGTGCTCCCTGGCACAATTTTAGTCCATGCAATCTCTTGCCTAAACAATGCTTCAGAATATTTATTCTTCCAAAGTTCAGTCTGTGGGCTTTAAAACCATCTGGCCTGTATGTAGGAGCTCGCTGAAGCTGTTCTGCTAACTATTACAGAGCACAGATCTGAATGGCAACCACATTTTCCTCATCCAGCTGCCCCTGTTGGTGCAGTTCTGATTTTACTTTTCTTGGAATTATAAAACTATTGGAAGGTAGCATCAGGAAGGGGCTGTTCCTTCCAACACTGGTATGTCATGCAAGTCTAATTGCTGTCTAATTTACTAATAGCAAAATGTAAGGAAAAAAATCAACAGTTTAAGTATTTTGCAAATACATTTCAGTAACAAAAGAGAGGAGAGAATTGCTACCTACTGCTTTTCGTTCAGCTTTGCTTGCCCAGTATGAATTACCCACTTTTAACTTTGTTGGGTTTGTTGTTGTTGATTCTCTTTTGAGACCTTGGAAAGAATTTGGGGTGTACTAAAATTGTCTGCTATATGCTGCATTTGTCCTCAAGAGCTAGCCCTCAAGAACCAGCTATGTGCCCTAGTGTTAGTTCTGAGTTTAGAAAACTCTGCATCTTTGATACGCACTTGGCAAGTCTCCCAGTAGGCATAGTTCAATCAGCATGTGGCAATGACACCTAATCTCTAATGAGTCCGTAGCAGATATGTTATTTGACAAAACTGGATGACTTTGCTGTTCCCTACCTCTTTTATTTGTAAAGTATTATGAAGTTTATAGGGAAGAAAATGACTGTTACTTATTTTCATCCTGCAGGACTGTTGCTTTACTAAATTTGGTGGCTTCTTTCATTGTCTCTAAAAAACCTACATACTTTTCTTATAAAATCAGTTATGGTGTGTTGAGTCAGCCCATAAAATAAGAACAGTGATAGTGAGCCCTTGTACTTCATTTCTTATAGGTGAGGTAACTCTAAAACAGGGTGAATTTATTAAATTAGGGTTGGGGTTTTTTTTTTACATTTCTTACAGTTTTATTATTTCAGCCCATGTCAGAACAGTACGGCTGCCATGTACGGTTAGGTGATTTGGGTCATGTTTTTATAAGGAGGTCATACTGAGGAAAAACACCATGAGTTGCCCAGCTAAGGACTATGGGTAATAACTGAACCTTACTTTACTTTTGTACTATGTTCACACAGGCTCTGTTAGGTCAAACAGACTCCTTAGGTATAATTCTTGTCTTAACGTCTTTGGGAAAAAGTTTGCAGGCGTGTTTATTATACCTGTATTTCTGGACCATCTGTTGTGCTGTTGGTGTTTGTCTATCTTAAAATTTAGAAATTTATTCTTTGTAGAAGGCTTTTAAGTTTTCCTGTATGTTTTCCTTTAGTTTACATTTAGTCTAAATCACTTTAGGAAAGTAAATAACTTCCTGTATTTGTAGAAACTTTGGAAGAAATGAGCCTTTTCAGGGAGGCAGCACAGTTCCTGTATCACTGTCTTCTCAACTTAGCATCAATAAAGCTTCAGTTTGTTTTTCAGTGCTACATCTGGATTTAAAAGGTATTAATGCAAATGGCAGCACAAGAAATTGCAACAGGTGCTTTTCAGATGTCCTAGTCTTTATCCTCCTCTTCCTTTCTCTTCTGCGCTATGCTGGAAATACTAAAAACAAACCTGGGAAGAATTGTCCACAGGTTGGATTTGAGGAATCCCCTCAATGTTAAACATGTTGAAATCAGGTTAAATCTTGTAAAGGACATCAAAGGCCCAATAAAGTTCAGCAGTATAAATGCAAATCACACAAATAAAGCTTTTTAAAAACACACATCCCCATAGGTGGATGTGTGAAACACAATTTCCTGTAGCACTTTCCAGTGTTAGTTTCACATCTCTGGGAACTGGTTTTGAACTCCTCACTGAATGAATATATGCTATTAATGAGCCAAAACAAAGTATTCCAGGCAGTGTTTAGAATGGTTATAAAAACCTGGCTAGAAACATGAGTGAAATTAAAATTCAGATGATCATGGCCCTGTTCTTAGTTGAGAAAAATACAAGAACCCATGACAAATGGCTACTAGTCAAGTAATTTAAGAAGAAAACAAAATAGTTACTTTTTCATTATTCACATATATCGCATCTTTGTATCGGGAACCTGTTATCTGCACAAGATGGATGTATTGTGATTGGGGAACTAACTGAATGGAGGAGTTCTAAATATATCAGCATGTTTTTTGTGCAGTTAATGAACGTTTCACCATTAATTTTAACCATATCAATGCTGCTGTATTGCATAAGCATGGTGATGGTGCACTTTGTTGTACGTGGAACTTCTTGGTATTTCTGTAGTTTAATAGCATGTGGATAAGCAAAGCTATAAAAGTAAGACTGTTGTTAGTGCAGTAATCATCATTTAACTTTGGTCCTTCTGCTTTTTGTTGCAGTTGGACTTAAATAATTTCTGTGACATAAGCAGTCTAAAGCCAAAGCAAACGTTACATTCCATTTCCAACAGCATAAATTCCAATTCCAGAGATCGCAAACTCACATCTACTTATAATACAAATGGTACTAAAGAATATATATACTCATGCAGCTGGCATGGGTGTATGAGCATGTCTCGCATGCATGTGCACTAACTTTAGAAAATTAGCATTTGTTACTTCAAATATCTTTTAAAGGTTTTCCTTTGATCTTAGCTGGACATTTGTTAGTGGTTTTCAATAGTGCAGATGTGTGAGTGAAAGACATTTGTAACGGAGAATCTATGGGAAATGCTTCTTCAGCAAAGCTAAACTTCTTGTTCATATTTTAAAACCCAACCAAACCAGATAGGCTCTACCACATTGTCTGTTTGAGCTCTGTTATATATATATATACATGAAGATGTCTAGGGACAGAAGACCTCCACGACTACTTTCCAACAGTGACTGTATAGCTGATTCTTTCTGTATGTATATACAAGATTTTTGAAGATTTAGATTCTTGGATAAGACTGGTAATGACTGCAGTGCCAATTCAGACAGAGAAGAGTGCTGGAAAAGTGGAGAAACAATGATACCCTGGGGTTGTCAAAAGATGAGATCACTCATGGATATGTAGAACGGTAATATTATGTGACTGCTGATGACCACACCTTCCCAGGGGCAGAATCACTCACTCAGCTTTCAGTGGCTAAAAGGAAAAGTTTTCTGGATACAACCTCTAAAGTTGCAAGAATAATTTGTCCAGGGACAGGTTCATTCTTGTTTAACAGATTTTTTTTTCCCCAGTGCTCTGCTTGAAGAGCAAGAGAATCTAGGAGGTTCAGTATGTAGAAAAACAAAAGAATAAAAGTACATGAAAATAAAAAAACAAAACCCCAAACCATAAAGCCACAGAAGAATGAAAACAAAAACCTCAGAGGTTTGTGAAAAAGATGCTCCCCTTACCCCTTTCTTTTGCATTACAAGATACTTGCCTGTGCAGCATTTTTTTTACTCTTCCTCTAAAGCGGTAAGTTTATATACTGCTGTGTGACCTAGAGGCTATTTGGAATTTGCTTTTCTTGAATCACTGCAGGTGATATATACAGAAGTGGAGACCTAGGAACTTCTGCAGAACATTTCCCTGGTGATTAGTGGTGAAACATCTGAGCAAAAAGTGTTAGTTTCTATTAGGAGACTTGTTATAGCAAGGCTTCTAAAAATCTCTTTTATGTCATTTGCATATGTGCTTTCTTCCTTGAGGATCTTCACTGTGCACAGAGCTCTACACAATTATTCAATTTTAGTCTTCCTGGCCAGCATTTTCCTCTTTTGTTTCCAGCACTAACTGTGTAACTAATAGCCTAGGATTTTGGATGGCTTATAAAAGACTTAACAGAGTTATTCGTCTACTGCTTTGTTTTGTGGGTGACTTCTAGTATCTCTTTTCTCTTAGATACAGTACTGTTGATTAGGTTAAAAATGATGGTAAAATGCTAACAGGTTAGAGCAGATGACTACTTAACAGTTTGGACAGAGAATATGCAATATTTGCTTAAAAGTATATTTATTTATAGATAAATTCAGTGGTCTTGTAGAGATGCAAATGGCAATGTGTTTGCTAGATTTGCAAGTAGAAGTGTCAGTAAGAAAATACCTTACATATGAATACAGCAACAAGAACATCTGTAGAAAAAAAAAGATAGAGTTTCATTTTCCATTTTACACAGGTATCATAATAAAGCACAAGCAAAAATTTCAAGGTAGTTTTAAGAATTAAGAGCTTGATTAAAGAGATTCCCTTTATGGTGAATTTATTCAGTGGCTTGAACTCAAGACTAAATGTTCATTGGGCCAGAAGACTGCACAGAAAGGACTAAAATCTGGGTTAAGGGAGGGAAAGGAGAAATCCACCTTTTTGCAGCTGTGTGCAAAGGGACTACAAGGCAGGAGTTGAGACACTGTCATGATTTCCTAAAGAGCATCTTGATAAAACACAAGCATGCATTTTAGCTTGTAAAACAGAAATGTAAAATTGGAAATACATGAAAAAGCCTAGAAAAGAAGCCAAATTTCTGAGATCCATTATGTGCAGGGAGACGATGAAGAAGGAATCAAATGTGGGTCTGAAATTGCAGTTTGGTGGCATCACTGGAAGAGAAGAATGTTGGTGCAGGTGAACTCACCACTACTGAGTTGTGTAGAGGTTACATGAGCATCCAAGTGTGATACAGTGGAAAGGCATTAAGTAATAGACTATAAGTAATATAGAACTGAATGAAGACAGCAGATGACTCAGAAGACTGGGTCTTCTAATTGAGAGTGACTATGAAGTTTACTTTAGGTTGTCAGCATCTTACAGTTAAATGTGATATCTTAAGGCTACATATAATACATAAAATATATAATAATAATACATAGAATGTGATTTGTCAACCTCATTAACCTCTTGCATGAGCCCAAGGCAATTCTTAATCCCAAATCACTTCCGATCTGAAACTAGAATCCATTCAATAGCCTTGTACTGTTTTCTGGAGGGGAAAAAAAAAAAAAAAAAAAAAAAAAGTGGTCTTGTCATGGCAAGTAGGGGCCTCTGCAACATCCCAGGAGTTAATCAGCATCTTGGCTTTCCCAGTGTGTGAAAGAGATTCAATATAATGGGTAAAAGTTTTGACAACACCCTAAAGTGTGTTTCCTTCTCAATGGTTCTGTTACTAATTTGGTCAGTAGGCATGCAGAGTCATTGAAATGGAGTTGATAAATGTCATGGGAGGGGCATAATTTCAGTTCAAAATAGTGTAGCTCAATTTAACTGAAAAATTCTACTGCATGCCAGTAAGGAAAAACAAAGATCAGCATATCAGAAGGAGAATTTGTGGTCCTGAGAAACTGACCGCACATTTCTTAATCTTGCAATATGTAAATGTAGTCACTCAATGGGTAAAGGTTTGATGCTGTTGTAGCTACCTATAGTATTGTTTCCAGTCTTGTTACTGGTGTTCCTACGCTCTGCTCTTCTGTGTTGTTGTTCTGTAAGTTCCTTATCCTTCTTTCCATCAATCTGTGCTACTGGAGTGAAGTTTATATTATGCCTTTCATTTACCTGTTTTGCATACTTAACTCTTCTGACTAGCTTACTTTTGACTTTAGAAAGGAACTACTCATACTTGCATGCTACAGTGCCTACAAACAGAGGTTTGTTTTTTAAAAGATATTTGACCACAAGAAAAGAAATATTTTAGGTAATACACCCTTGGCTGTACCGTATGCTTTTGATATTGAGAGAGCTGTGTGATATGCAACTAATTTTTGCGTAACAGATTGTTTTGGAAGATCGTCTTTTCTAGTCTGTTATAGATGTTCTCCCTTATCCTTAGCAAAGGTTGGGAGTTGTTACTGCAGGTTTCTGTGAAATTTTGATCAAAGAGGCTATACATAGAGCTACTTTAGCAATCTCAGAAAATTCCTCCACGTTGGAATGGATGGCTTTTTTTAAAGTATGTAGGAAACTAACAAAAAATACAGGTTGTTGAAATTGTATTATTTTATGAAAATAGAAGGGCTTCTGTTAAATTGCTTTCATTCTTGTGTCATTTGAACTGTAGTTTTAAAAAAGCATAAATCCCACCATTCTTTATCTCAGTTGCTTTTATTTCTTATTTTCCTTTCCCATTTTGAATTTTTTTATTAAATAAATTATTTCAAAGCTTATGAACTGAAATACTTTATATCAGTCTTGAAATGAAACTTTTTACTGAGGTCTGTTAACAACCACATTTCTGAAAAGCATTTTTGTCAAATTGCAGCATTAAAATTTTTGCTTATAGACAGAAAATACTACCTCATGTAGTTTTTCCCAGATGTTCCTATTGCAAATTTCTGTGAAGCTAATGTACCTATACTATACAGCAGACGAGGACTTCTGATAATACAATATGTTGAAATAGTACATGCTTTTCTAAAAATAACTTTATATGAAGTTAAGTTCTGAGTGATGTAAGTTGAATTTAATAACAAGTTTTTTTAAGAAATAGCTTCTGGAAAAACTGAGTAAACAGCAGCTTGTACTTCTATATCCCATTCAGATTCTGTATTAAATCTTTCAGTCATTTTCTAAAAACTCCTTTATGTTAAATATTAACAGGGGACTGTTTTTTTTCTTTTGAGTGCAAAGGCAGTCTAAAACTTGAGCATCAAACTGTGGCCATTAATCAGGATGCAGCCAATGTCACCAATGTATTTTAAAAAAGGTAGCACATAGTAGAAAATTTAGATGAGGCAGAAAGGTAGAATAAGTTTCAGCTCAGTCTTTTATAGGTTTGCAGCATCAAAAGAAACTGGTATTAATCTGTTTATCAATAATTGCATTATTATGACTGAAATTTAAAATGAGACTTCAAGACATTTCACTCTCAGATATGTTTTCCTTCCAGTCAGTAGAACAGAAACCACTGTGAATATTTCAAAAAGTAATGGTTTTGTTTCCCCAGTATTTAAGAGTGCAAAATTGTTCATCAGTGCAACAGTGATTTTATAAATGTAAACTGAAAAAAGGCACCACAAACCCTACTGATAGTGTCAGACATATAGAAAACCAGTGTGTTTAGTAAGGTCAGCTTTCTGTTCCTTTATACTACATTTCTCATGTGTGGTCAGTTCATCACTTTTGGCAGTAATTCTGATCCTAGTCAGATGTGGTATAGCATCCTGTAGAGTTTTACACTTCTGCCTTAAGATTTCCTTTATGTTTATGCTACCTCTAGATACTTCACTGTGCTTCTAAGCATGATTTTCAATTATCATCTTTACGCTGTGACATAATAGATTCGTTATGAGGATTGCTGAGGATTTATTTCTGTTCATGTGGAAGAAGCAGTCTTGGAAAATGATTATCAGGTGGTCTATATTACAAATGTATGTAACACCTACCAGCAGAAACAAGAATGCGGTCTCAAGAGCATGCAGGAGTAAGACTTGCTAAAAGAAGGTTGAATTTGTTATTTTTCATCTCGGGCAGTATCCATCTATGGAAAAAGGGCTGTGGAAATTCATTAGGATTAAATAAATATGTGCTTTTTCTCTTCTAATAGAAATCATTCTAAAATCATAGATGTTTCATTACCAAACTTTTTCTTTTTGAGAGATTTAATTAATTATCTGTAATACTGTTGCAGGGCCACCACATTTAACTGTTGGTTATTACCATCATATTAAGTGCCACAGAATATATTCATAAGAGTTGCAGTATGTACTATAGTATGTAGTATATACATGTTAGACTCAGTATTTATTATTTTGGAAGCAATAAGAAATGGTTTGTATTGTATTGTATAACTTTTTTCAGTTAGATTTCATAGTGCACAGTAATATTTCTAAAATGCCTCAGTGAATCAGAATTGACCAGCAGTCTAAATGCCCATGAGTGAATACTGAATTTTGACAAAGGATAAAAAATGACTGACTGGTTTGTCTTTATATACACATGCATACATGGATATACATACACGTGTATGCATACACACTCTCCTTCGTGACTGAAGTTGAATGCTGTAGCAAATGCTGTGCGGCAAAGCTTTCTACGGGTGAAAATGAAGAGGCGTTGTCCACAGTGTGCACTGGAGTGATAATATTTCTTGAAGCAACCTCTGTGCTCTTAATTTCAGTGAAAAAAACTGTGGGATGGTATCTTCTGCATACATACAATTTATGGATAGTACTTTGGTGTACTGAGTAGATAATAAACAAAAATACATGATTTGGAGGGAGGTGATGATGACTGGAAACAGTCAGCATGGATTTAGCAAGGTTAAACTGATTGCAATCTATGATAAAACAGCTGGATGAGGCTGTCGATGAGGGAGAGCAGTTGATGTCATTTATCTTAATTTCAGCAAGACTTTTTGGCCAATGTCTCCAAATATTCTTGTGTCCAATTTAGAATGTTATGATCTGGCTGGGTGGACAAATAAATATATAAAAAATGGTTGGATGATTTGACTTAGAGGGTAGTGATTAATGTGTCGCACTCTAGCAAGAGGTCAGTGACAACAGCACCACAGAGGTTTTTTCTGGGATTTGTCCTGTTTAACACTTTAGCAATGACCTGGGGGAGGTGACATATTGCATGTTTTTGAAGTTTGCAGAATTGTAAGGATCAGTCCTGAGCACAGAAATATCATCCAGAGTGACCTAGACAGGAGTGAGCTAACAGGGACCCTAAAAAAGATTGAACAGGAATAAATGCAAAGTCCTGTCCATGGGAGGGAAGAATCCCCTTATAGTGATAAAGGTTGGAGGAGCAGCTTTGCAGGAATGACTGGGGGGTCTTGGCAGACAGCAAGCTGAGCATGAGCCAATCCTGTGCCCTGGCAGTAAAAGGTGTGCTAATGGCATCCTTGGTTGTATTAACAGGGGCACAGTCAGTTGGTTGAGCGAGGAGGTTACTCCCCTTACATACTTAGTCTTTAGACCTGTTCTGGAAAACTCCATCCAGTTTAGGGCCCTTCAATACAAGAAAGGCATTGGTAAACTGTAGAGAATTCAGTGAAGGGCCACCATGATGGTTGAGGGACTACAGCTTTTGTCCTAGATGGGGAGGCTGAGGAAACTGGGTCTATTAACCTCAGACTAGAGAAAGCTTTGGGAGGCAGGGGAATCTAATAACAGCCTTCCAGTATCCACAAGGAGGTTATTGAGATGATAGAGTCCCAGCAGTGAATGATGAGAGGGTACAGAGACAATGAACATAAATTAAAATGAAAGGTTCAGACTGGATATAAGGAAAAACTTTTTCACCATGAGGTCAGTCAAGCAATGGAACAGGTTGCCCAGTGAACTTGTGGAGTCCCAACATTTGGAGGATTTCAAGACCCATCTGGATGAAGCCCAGAGCAAACTGGTCTAACCTAATAGTTGTCCCTACACTGAGCAGGAAGTGGGACTTAAGACCTCCTGAGGTCCCTTCCAAACTCAATTATTCTTGGATTTTGTAATAAGTGGTTGAAATATGCACAGCTGTACACAGCTGGAGAGGAATTCTACTTTATCATGCTTTCTCTGTGCTGGGGAGATGTTGCTTCTGAAGACTTCTGAGTTATATATATTCTGAGTTGTATATATGAGCTTACTAAGAGCACCTTATAAAGAGTTTTAATGTACTATAGGCTTAAAACATGGAGCCTAATTCCACACCACATTGCGAGTTCAATAAAAATTCATGCCTCAGGCACAAATTTCAGCAACTTTCTCACAGGGGAGAAAAATTGAGCCCATCTTGCCATGAGGCCAAAGAGCGTCCTTCCTTCCAGTAAACCTGCAAGGGTTGTGACCCAGTCTGTCCTCAACTATTTCACTTGTCCTCGGGACACTGTAAAATGCCTGACATTGCACCAAAAAGATACGGTATTTGAACAAGAGTCCCAAATTCATGTGCATGAAGGGCAGCTGATACTGTAAAGAGCACCAGCTAAGGCTGCACTTTCATCTCTGGGTATATGCTACCATGTTGTGATATGATCTTATGGAGCTGGGTCAAAGAGTACATCAGCTTTTAAGACATTTTCTGTCTCTGTTTTGATACCTGAATTGCTCTCTTGATTTATGTATTTTGACTTGTGCGTCTTTTTCAAAATATGCCTCTTTTAATAATGTTAAATATTTCTAAATTTAGGAAGTCATATATATATATTTTTATGGCTATAAAAATGTAACAAAAAGGCCCTTTTGCCAATATAGAGTGCATATGGAAAAATGCATGTTCTGTATATGTTTAAAATGAAAGGTACACAGCTCTTTTGGGGTTCAGCTTCCATCTTTTTATTTGTTCAAGTGCATTGCTAAGCGGCTGTCTGTAACTAAAAGTTGTCAGTGTGTTATTTAACACACAACTTACCCTTTTTACAAAACCACCTCATATGTTTTTTGTTTGATATGCCACTTTGGAAGGCCTATAAAGCCTGATCCAAGGCTCATTGCAGCCTCTGGAATTTATTTTTTCACTGACTTCAGTGAACATAAGCTCAACAATCTAGAAAGAAACACCTTCAATTTTTCTTCTGTGGGAAGAAACACAAAATATTTTTTGGCCATAAACTGTGACGGTCTTCGTCCAAGAAAAGGAAAGTAGCAGAAAGCAACCATGTTAGGTGGGTTGGTACAACACCAGCCCCTACCTGCCCCCCACCCCTGGCTTATTTTGGCCACTCAGTTCTTGGTGCAATTCCCCATCCTTAGACTGCATACCAACCTAGGACAATTGCGAAAGACAGAGCACCAGAGCATTAAGGCGCTCTCTTAACACACCTGGCTCCTGCTTCCACTATCACTTGGAAACGGTAATGACAATCAGTCACTCCCTTGCAGCCTCATGCATCTCTAGCTGGATCATGACCCAAAGCAGGGGGTGATACCAGAACTCTGAGATTTAGCAAGCTCTGGACTTGCATAACTGGTAGAAAGTGCCAGAATATCCCATTGTCCATGTTGGACTGGAGTGGAGAAATACCTGACAGAAGTCAATTATCTTGGACCCTATACATAGCAAGTCCAGGAAAACCCTTTTGAGCTTTTCTGAATGTCAGCAGACTGTGACCAGCATCTCCCCTGAGCTGAGACACCTCTCAGGCAGATACCTCAAGGATTAAAAGGCCAGGGCAAGTCAACCCTTGTGAATCTCAATTATGTCTTGGTTAGGAATGCTGATGCTTTGTGAGTAATTACTCCAAACTCAGAAAGGGAAATTTTAACTATAGGCTAGCCTCTCTTTCATCCACCTCCTATTTACAAATTAGTTTTTACGAGTGTGGATGTTCTTATACTTTACTGGATCCAAATGTGTAAAAATGATCCACGAGCTCATTGGAGTTGCCCATTGAGAAGAGACCTTTGATCCTAGCAGTTAAAAACTCTGGTGTGGGTGCAACCCCTCAAGTGGTGTGTGTTTGTCTGCTTGTGCTCATATGTGTACATATTGATTTGAGATGCCTTAAAGTAACAGTGCGAATCTTGTCATTCTCAAATCTGTAATTAAGTCTCTGTACAATTCTTTTGTTAGATCCTCTTGCAGATCTTTAGATCAGTTAATGATTAAGTGCTGCTAAAACTTAAGCTTGATCTACCTCAAATCATTTATAAATTTTTAATTGCTACTAAAATCATAACTGTGTTCAAATATTTCCATCCAAGACACCAGGTTACTTGGGACAGTGTGGCCAAATTCTTAGCAAGCTTATGCTAGAAAGTGGAAGTGGAACCATGTCCAGATGATGCATCACAAACTCTATAGGTGGTTGTCCAAGAAAGCATCTGGTCAACTCTTTGGCAACACCAAGAGACTGTTAAAGCCCTATTTAGCATTTCTCCATGTGTCTGTGATGTGGTTAGAAAAAGTAGTGATCCCACCACAGTATCTGTGTCATCTTTTCATCTGTGTGAATCAACCACTTAAAAGAGAATGGAAAGTGTATAGAAATTTGTCACAGTTAAAAAGAGTGCTTTATTTTTTCCATATGTACAGAACTAGAGTACCTAAACATATGGGTCTAGGGTCATGAGAGAAGACATGATATATTGTAACTTCTTAGCTAGTAGACATGAAGCTGTTAATATTATGATTTGACTGTTTTTTTTCATTGATTTGACTGAATTTACAGTAAAGCTTACATTATGCCAATTCCTTGTAGTTGCTTCAGTCTGATTTCCTTTCCTTAAGAGCTTTTCTGAATGAGTCAGTACAGGAATGTATATATGAAATTGTTAAGAAAAAGCAATTTCCACCTTTTTATTGAACCTCTTTTCCTGTGTTGAACAGCAACAGTGATTTTCTGTCATAGGATTATGTTCTGTGCAATCTTCTAGGTGACAGTGTTTACCTGAATGAAAACATAATATTGCATGTTCTTGTCTACTATTTATTTAATTCTTTGAGCCAGGAATATTGAGGGTGAATTTCTAACATCTTAACTAATTGTATTAAAAGCTTGCCTTTAACAGCAGAAAAAAGTGATATTCTTAAAATTTCTTTTTATGCCATGTCTCTGAGCTCCAGCACCAGAAATGCACCAAATCATACCTGAGGGTGCATTTTGATGGAGTTACATTTAGATAAGGCTTAAGACTGGTCTTCAGGAGACTGTGATGACTGAAGGACCGGAGTTTAGGGCAGTAAAATGTCACAGACCTCTGTGTGCATAACACTGATGAAATTATCTGTAGATCACTTTCCTAATCTGTAAAACATGTATGAAGCCCGTCGTAAGGCATAGAAGTATTCTGGTGCAGAATTAAAGCCTGTTCAAGAATCTGCCAGGGAAAGCCTTCTGAACTGCCATCTGGTCAGTAGTTCTGGAGCTCAGAGCACCCTCCATCAGCACTCCCCAGTGTGATTTATGTGGACCCACATGTTCTCTCTTCTTCTCAGGGTGGGGCTACATCAAATTTTGATAGAAAGACATGGAGTGTTAATTGCTTTGGTAAATAATTCCTACAAAGGAACACTGTTGAGCATAGGTAGGACTTTGATGATGACCAGCAAGGAAGACTTAAGAGTGGACAGAAGGTACTGCCCATGCTACTGCAAGTGCCAGTCAGGTCTTTATCAGTACTTCCCTAACAGTGTTTTTCTATGCTATGTAAACTGAAATTTCTAAGCCTTTGATTTAAAAAATAAAAAGCTTGGCAGACTACCTGTAAAATACTGTATCAGGCAGAAGTGGTTATTTTTTTATGGAAGTTTGCATCTTGGATTAGGAAGGGACAGTCTCTTCTAGCTGCATGTGGTAAAGTAAACCAGTTGTATCACAAGATATTTATGGAGTCCATATATTTGAAGTCAGTACGTAGTTCTAAAAAGAAAGCCATGTTCCTGTTTAAAAAGAGACTGGATGGTATTTTTGTTTGAAACCAGTGTATGATGTGTCCTTTCTAGTAATTTGAAGTAGAAAGGAATGCAGTGTGATTACTTACACAGTAAACATGAAAAAAAAATTCAAATCATTCAAGTTGGAAGTCTTTTTGATACTCAATGATAACAACAGATATATACCTCTTGAAATTAATTAGTTAACTCCATCCCAGCTGAAACCATGACAGATTTCAACTGGAAAAAATCAAAACACCTCTCTCAGCATAGAGTGCTCAAGCTGTCTAGGAAAGCAGGTGATGGAAAGAGTGAGGGAAAAGGAACTGGAAAGGAATTCTTCATTCTGACCAGCCAACCTCCTTCCCTCACGCTCCCAGCAGTCCAGCTCTGTGAGTCTGCAGTGTGGGAAAGCCGGGGTCTGTGTAAGAATGCCTGACTTCTGCAGGCATTCAAGCAGCTTGTTAGAATTTTACCATTTCATCTGGCCAGTAGGTCTCCCCAAGAAAACCTGGCAGCACAGGCAGTGGAAAAGAAAACTGTTGTGGGTCTGCATCTGTCTCTGAGAAAGGGATGTTTGCCTCAAATGTGGGATCATCCTTACGCAAGGATTTAGAAGCTAAATGTAAGCATCCTGTATTAATGTGAGATCACAGCTTGCCAAGAAGAACTCTTAAAATGCCCTGCATACTTTTGATTACCTCTGTGACTTGGATTGTGAGCATTTCTAAGCAGTAGATTGAACTGAAGAATCTCCAAAATGACTGCGTCACCCCTGTGCAAAACTTCAAATACTTGATGTGACCAATTGCGCTGGAGAGATTTAAGAGGGACTGCTATAATTTTTAGATTTTATTTCCACCATTCTGTATGAAGAATGTTCAACTGAATCAGGACAAAAGAATAAAATGCCAAAAAAATCTGAATTTTGAAAATAAGAATTTATTGGTTCACCTTCGGAAGTTTTTATTGCTAAAAACACACAGACATCTGATTTGCAAGATCCGCAAGTCAATTTTACCTTCTGCTGGCAAGGCTAGCTATGTAACTTTGAAAAGTGGTTCCAGAATCCCCTCCTGTGTATCCTTAGACAGTAACACCCTGTACTTAATCTGTGATTACAAATAACCCGTACTGAGTGTATGCAAAGGCTGGCTCAGGGACTGTTTCAGAAATGGGGCATCTCAGAAGCCTGTAAGGCTCCCACTGAAGTCAGCAGGAGCTCTGTACCTCTGGCCTGTTTCAATTTAATGAAAATGCTTTCTTTGTAGTTTTAGGAATTTATGCTTTCAATCCTGTCCACTTATAGTTTAGAGCCAGAATGTGTTGTAGTTACAAAATCAAATGCTTGAAGTCATGAAGCTGCATCTTTAGAGGAGTAGAGCTTTTTCAGTTTCTTGCAAGAAAACTGTGCTTGCTATGAGTCAGGCTAAGTTTAAAATGATACATTGCAACATGTACCTTTTGCAAAAGGCCGTTGGGCAGAAGAAGAGGACAAGTGTGCTTCTTCCTTTTAAATGCTTCCTTTGGGAAGCAAGATAGCAAGAGAATCCTATGTAAACTTTTCCATTAGACCTACTTATTCTAACACATGAATTTACCTCAAAATTTGAATTTGGATCAAATTTGTCTATATTTTATCCTTTTTTAAGCATTGGTGATTATTTATTCTGTGCTCCAATTTGTCTGCTTTCAGATGGCAAAAGAAAAACTTACTACAGCATCTGGAGGGCCATTTGAAAAAGGAATGTCTTTACCGGTCTAATTGCTGGTGTATTATATAGGACTAATTCATCTTCCTTTATTGTTTAGTCCCAATACTAATAATGCCTTTGTCGTTGAACTGCTGAAAAGTTCACAGTTACTCAAGCAGTATAGGACTGTAGGTTTGGGCTCTTCTGATGGTTACAGTCCCAAGATATGTGTCATGTCATCTTACTTTAACTTTCAAGTTGGTGTCATAGGAGTTCCAGTACTGGGTGTACTTTTGTACTGGGTGAAGTGATAACTCTGGTAAATTATCTCTTTTCTTGCAGGGTTATTTGGAAATTTCAGTGCTTATGTTGGCACTGTTTGGTTATAAAAACTTCCAATTAGAAAATTCTGTCTTTTTGCCTGAAAAAGCGAAGTTCATTTTAAGTTGATTGAAGCCTGCATATGGATTGCTAAGGAAGATATTTCACCTGTTGTTATATAAACCTGTGTTACAATTTGTGTTTCATCTGAGTACTATCTACTAAGTGTTTCTTGTATTAATTAAGCTATATTACACTCTTATGATATACATTTTTAATACAAAGAAATTAATACAATGGAAGCTATTAAATATTGTAAAAACTCTAGCACGTATGCTAATGTTCTAGAAGACTCAGAAACATTTTATTTTTAAGGAGCCTAAGTTTATGTAATTGTACTTTCTTGAAAAAAAGACTGTACTCTTGCTCTCATCTGCTTTAAATGGCCACCTTTTGTTAGTATATTAGTTAATATAATTTATGCCAATTTTTGTAATGTCTATCACTCAACATTAAAGACTATATCACAGTCCTGAAGAAGGGGGTGATTAGGTTTTGCTTCAGTAGTAAAATACTTTCAGTGAAGATGAACACTGTGGTCTGAAGAATATTTTGCAAATGCGTATGTAAAATGTTTTTTCCCTTATTTTTCAAATTGAAAAAAAAATATATCTACTAAGTTTCTGGGGTTTTTCCTTGTCCCAGTAGTAAGCTTGCTATTTAATTTTAGAGACATAACCTTTTTTAACTGTTTTATTTTATGTCTGTTTTCTGAAGCCTTTCAGTATTTTAAGAGGTATTTTTACACCATACTGCTTTCCAGAAAGTCCTGTTTTTCAGCTTTAAACATTGGAAGCTATGCCTGCCCCCTCCTTGTCACCCTCCTGATACACCTTTTAATACTCTGATCTGTGGTAAGTTTGTCAGAGAGGAAACTAGGGGGCCTGTTTTGTGGAATTTGAAATGCTGACAAGTCTGTCGACACTGGATGTGTGATTGCCCCTCGGAGCTTACATCCAAGTTTGTTATACTGAGCAGAGAATAGAATGTGGGAGAAGTTATTCTGAGTGTGTGTGCATGTGATTGCAGTTTCCAAGGAGACCACCTTCTTTGTCTGAACATGTCCAAAATGATTGCCTAATTGATCTCATCATGTGGGACACTGTCTGTCTTTCTGTCTGCTTCTCTTGTGCGTTCTTTCCTCCACATTGTTAATCAAAAAGTAAAAAAATGAAAAGTTACGTTCTCAAAAAGAGCCAACAAAAGCCACTAGCCTGCCCAAACAACGAGTTTGGACTGTCCTTTAGTCAAAACCAATTGCTAGTGTGTCACCAGCATGGATGTGAAACATGTTGTTGCTAGTATTTCTTCCCAATCTGTGCTATAACTCGTGCATAGATGATGCTAAGCGCTTCTTTGAAAGAGACAGCTGTTAATGCTACTACTGAATTTCCACTAATTATAAAATGAAAGGACCGGCTCTCTTTTCCTTCTCAAAGCTCAATAGTCTAGTTTCACTGATTAAAGAACCAACAACAAAAAAATCCCCCAAAACACAAAAAGCTCAGGGAAGGAGAAGATGTCAGTTAGCGACAGTGCTGAAAAGCATGCTGATGTGCTTTTTTTGTTGCTTGTGGTTTTGTTGGTACTGATGATTTACTAATGAAAGCCAAAGCTCTTTCAAATTTAGTCCCTCAACACTGAAACTGGAAATGAAGAGCTCAAGTTTAAAAACATTCTTGTTAAAGGGAGGAGAAGATTGCAGAAGGCAGTAAGAATAAGGTGCTGAAGCAAAACTGGAGGTCAGTGAATACTGCTATTCATATCACTCCAGAGCACAGGGGACTTAGGCCAATCCTCACCTTCTTGCAAAGGAAAAGACTCTTACTAACTTCAAGAGAAATTTAACCTGAACTATGGACACAGAATATTATTGAGAAACTGAAATCACATCACAACTCAGTATGTAAAAAAGCATATTAAAAACATTTTATCGAATAAATTTAGTAACTACTGAAATAATTCTTTTTTATTATTATTATCTCTGGGGTTTTTTTGTTTTGTTTTTGTTTTTGTTTTGGGGTGGTTTTTTTGTATAACAGTCTTTTTCCCTGCAAATGCAGTCCTTAAAAAAGATGAACATCAGTTGCATAGCTTGGTTTTGTTTGTTTATTTGTAATAAGTGTCTGTAATCTGTGTAAAACTGGGGAGAGGGCATATTCTGTGTGAGTGTATCTACAATGTGTCACGCTGGGGGTAAATACCAGCTGGTACATGAAAAAGGTCCAGGCAAATGTAAGCCAACAGAAGTAAGCACGGACAGCTTGAGGAGCAGAGTCTGAGAAAATAAGAGGAGTCTGCAGCAGCCACATCTCTCTACTTTCCTGGTGGCATTTGTTGGATAGAATATGATTAAGCTGTCTCTTCAAGAAGAGATCTCCATGATTGTTAGAGCCACTCCCTCTCTGCCTTTACTAAAGACAAAAGAAGAGAATAGTTTCACAGGCCTTTGATCTTGCCAACTCTTACTCCTGCCTTACTTTACTTATATGAGCAATCCTGTTGAGCTGCTGGGTACAATTAAACATGAATGAGCATCATTAGACTCTTTGCAATTAAACATGACCTTAGCATATGAGGATTTCAAAGTCATAAGTTGCAGGGTTTACAAGTCTTTTTCCCAAAGAATATTTCTCTGTTTTCATAAAGATGAAAATTTAGTCAATAAGCAGCCTGAGGACAACTTAAAGTTAGAGCAGAGCACATACAATTTTATAGAGTGGACAAAGCAGGATGCTGTAAACCTGGGTGAAACAACAGTTGTGGTCAGAACTTGGCTTATATTAGAGTGGCCTGACGTGTACAGAATGTCATGTTGATAGGAAGGTACAATACTATGGCTACGAGTCCTAAATGTCTGTCACAAGCTTTGTGATCCTCTATCTAGAACTCTGGGGAAATTCCTGAGCTGTATTTAATTAAAGGATGACAAATGGTGCATTTCAAATAATTACTATCTTTCCCCCTTTCTATCTCTCCCCAAAAGTTTTGGCCAAAGTCTGAGACCACTTCCTATCTCTTCTGTTCTGCAAGAGCAATATGAAGAATCATAGAATGGTTAGAGTTGGAAAGGACCTTGAAGATCATTGAGTTCCAACCCCCCTGCCATGGGCAGGGACACCTCCCACTAGACCAGGTTGCTCAAAGCCCTGCCAAGCCTGGCCTTAAATACTTCCAGGGATGGGGCATCCACAACCTCCCTGGGCAGCCTGTTCCAGTGCCTCACCACCCTCACAGTAAAGAATTTTTTCCTAATATCCAATCTAAATCTCCCCTCTTCCAGTTTAAAACCATTACCCCTTGTCCTATCACTACACTTCCTGACAAAGAGTCCCTCACCAGCTCTATTGTAGGCTCCTTTCAGATACTGGGAGGCTGCTATAAGGTCTCCCCGGAGCCTTCTCTTTTCCAGGCTGAACAGCCCCAGCTCTCTCAGTCTGTTTTCATAGGAGAGGTGCTCCATCCCTCTAATCATCTTNGACACGTCTGTATTTGGAATATGGCATGTTCAGAGTGCTGCAAAAAACAGAACTGCTTATATTTGATGTTATGGTAATTCAGTAAACATTTAAAATAAACTTTTCAGACTCGCTTAAGGTCTTTCTGAGCAAAACATTGAGACCTGACAATTGGCTTTTAGCGTACATTTGAAGAAATCCAGTTTCTCTATGTAGTCTGTATGAGATTCAACTGGTTTGGAAATATTAATATAGTGTGTCAGTGTATTATATATGGACCACTAACTCAGAAGTCACAGCACTGCATTGGCATGACTACACTGTCACTTGTGCCCAAAAATACTGAGCTCTCCAAACATATCTGCCTGACTTCTGCCCCTGTTTAGTATATTCCAGAATAGACAGGCTTCAACTTAATCTTTCCTGTACCCTCACCTCCCAGTCATTATCCTCCCATTTCTTAGCTTCTTCTGCAGCAAGCTACCAAAAGATTTTGGATAAGACTCTCACTGGGTGCTTCTGACTCACGGAAAATGTACTTATTTAACCAGAGTCCTAAATGAAAAATCATTAGGTAATCTACCTCCTGGCGTTTCTATGCCTTCCAGCTTTTAGATTCTTCAGTACAATAATCTGTGCCAAACTTAGGCAGACCCAGTCCAGCAAAGCCTTTCTTGTGTGTGTGGTTATGAAGCTGAAGTTAATGAGAACAATCATGTAAGTAAGAACTTTCATCTAAGGCAAATTATTTTTATTGCTATTTTTAAAGCTAGCTATATTCTATGGACTTTGACAAACAAATCCATTTTAGATACCCATTTAAACTAAAGAAAAGGTTACAAGACCTCCTCTTTTATCAGCTTATACATAGCTAATGTCTATATTTTGTATTTGGCGCATGCTTAACCTTTTCAGAATATTATTTCTGTTGTGATGATAATGAAAAAGAGCCAACGTATTTTTTCGTATTAGGAAATATTTTTGATTTAGTTAGGACAGGAGAACAGTTTACCACACTATCAGGCAAATCTAGAAATCAAAGCATTGGGTTTTTGCATGGTGTGATATCTTCCAGAAGGAAAGCAAGCAGTGCGCAAGCACATAACAAACACAAGACGGAGAGGCATAAATGGAATTGTCATTCTTCCATGTACACTGGAACTAGGAAAGTTTTTGAAGAGGTAGATTTGAATTAGGTAACTCATGCGTTTTTTTTGTGTTTTAGCATTTGATGTCCCATTTCTGTGTACATAATTCTTTCTGTTTACAGAAAAATTCTTTCTGTTTACATAATTCTGATTTCATAGGCGCTTTTTGGCATTTTCCTTTTTTCTATAGCCATGAAGGCTATTCAGTTTAAATATGTGATCTTAAATATGAGCACCTGAGAGAACACAGCAGATACATTAGTCATTTTACTCAATTAGAGTATTTTGTCAACTGCTTCTCTCTCACCCACTACCTTGTGTAGAACATAACATTGCTATTTTCTTACATTTGAGTGTCAAAGGACTGCATTTTGTGACTCAGATAATATCACATAGGTGCATGTGGACATTTTCAGCCCCTCTATAAGGGTGTTTTCCCCTATCCTGAGAGTGTAAGTGCTAGGGGCAGGATGTTTTGATCAACCACACTACTCAGACATGAATCAGTATATTAGGCAGCTTTTTCTCACTCTCTATACTTATTATATAAACCTTTCCAATGTCAGAATGGACACTATGGCATTACTTGTTAGACTGCTTTTGAAAACCAGATGTGAAAGTAATACTACTTCATAGATATTTATGGAGTTAAAATGAAAAATTAATTCTTAAAAATATTCCTTCTACATTTCCCTTATGTTTTTCTAATTTAAACATTTCTAAAGAATCATAGAATCATCCAGGCCAGGAGGCACCTCCAAAGGTTATCTAGTCNGGGGGAGAATCACCTCCTGTGACCTGCTGGTCACACTTCTTTTGATGCAGCTAGTGACACTTCTTTTGAAGAAGAACTGGCAGAACTCATGATCTTTAAAGTCAAAGGACTCTTGAGTGTCTTACATTTTAGTGAAGATGGAAATCAAAACTATATCTATACTGAATTACTATTTTTAAATAATTTCTGTTTGAACCTACTTGTGTTTCTTGTAAACACGGTACTGTTGAACATAGTTTATCTTACAAAGGCTGAGCTAGGAGACAGCACTTTACAAAGTTTTCCAGAGAGACCTGTTGCCTCTGGGTATCTGACAACATGCAGCACAGTGGCCATAAGGAGAGCACTTGCAGAGAAGCAGAGGTGCTGCTCCCTTCTGAAGTGAAGCAAAGAAGTAGCTTTCACATCCAGTGCATGTACCTGCATCTCCACCTACCTGATCTGAATGGACAAGCCTCCCAAATGACACGTCTGTATTTGGAATATGGCATGTTCAGAGTGCTGCAAAAAACAGAACTGCTTATATTTGATGTTATGGTAATTCAGTAAACATTTAAAATAAACTTTTCAGACTCGCTTAAGGTCTTTCTGAGCAAAACATTGAGACCTGACAATTGGCTTTTAGCGTACATTTGAAGAAATCCAGTTTCTCTATGTAGTCTGTATGAGATTCAACTGGTTTGGAAATATTAATATAGTGTGTCAGTGTATTATATATGGACCACTAACTCAGAAGTCACAGCACTGCATTGGCATGACTACACTGTCACTTGTGCCCAAAAATACTGAGCTCTCCAAACATATCTGCCTGACTTCTGCCCCTGTTTAGTATATTCCAGAATAGACAGGCTTCAACTTAATCTTTCCTGTACCCTCACCTCCCAGTCATTATCCTCCCATTTCTTAGCTTCTCCTGCAGCAAGCTACCAAAAGATTTTGGATAAGGCTCTCAGTGGGTGCTTCTGACTCACGGAAAATGTACTTATTTAACCAGAGTCCTAAATGAAAAATCATTAGGTAATCTACCTCCTGGCGTTTCTATGCCTTCCAGCTTTTAGATTCTTCAGTACAATAATCTGTGCCAAACTTAGGCAGACCCAGTCCAGCAAAGCCTTTCTTGTGTGTGTGGTTATGAAGCTGAAGTTAATGAGAACAATCATGTAAGTAAGAACTTTCATCTAAGGCAAATTATTTTTATTGCTATTTTTAAAGCTAGCTATATTCTATGGACTTTGACAAACAAATCCATTTTAGATACCCATTTAAACTAAAGAAAAGGTTACAAGACCTCCTCTTTTATCAGCTTATACATAGCTAATGTCTATATTTTGTATTTGGCGCATGCTTAACCTTTTCAGAATATTATTTCTGTTGCAATGATAATGAAAAAGAGCCAACGTATTTTTTCAGTATTAGGAAATATTTTTGATTTAATTAGGACAGGGGAACAGTTTACCACACTATCAGGCAAGTCTAGAAATTAAAGCATTGGGTTTTTGCATGGTGTGATATCTTCCAGAAGGAAAGCAAGCAGTGCGCAAGCACATAACATACACAAGATGGAGAGGCATAAATGGAATTGTCATTCTTCCGTGTACACTGGAACTAGGAAAGTTTTTGAAGAGGTAGATTTGAATTAGGTAACTCATGCGTTTTTTTTGTGTTTTAGCATTTGATGTCCCATTTCTGTGTACATAATTCTTTCTGTTTACAGAAAAATTCTTTCTGTTTACATAATTCTGATTTTATAGGCGCTTTTTGGCATTTTCCTTTTTTCTATAACTATGAAGGCTATTCAGTTTAAATATGTGATCTTAAATATGAGCACCTGAGAGAACACAGCAGATACATTAGTCATTTTACTCAATTAGAGTATTTTGTCAACTGCTTCTCTCTCACCCACTACCTTGTGTAGAACATAACATTGCTATTTTCTTACATTTGAGTGTCAAAGGACTGCATTTTGTGACTCAGATAATATCACATAGGTGCATGTGGACATTTTCAGCCCCTCTATAAGGGTGTTTTCCCCTATCCTGAGAGTGTAAGTGCTAGGGGCAGGATGTTTTGATCAACCACACTACTCAGACATGAATCAGTATATTAGGCAGCTTTTTCTCACTCTCTATACTTATTATATAAACCTTTCCAATGTCAGAATGGACACTATGGCATTACTTGTTAGACTGCTTTTGAAAACCAGATGTGAAAGTAATACTACTTCATAGATATTTATGGAGTTAAAATGAAAAATTAATTCTTAAAAATATTCCTTCTACATTTCCCTTATGTTTTTCTAATTTAAACATTTCTAAAGAATCATAGAATCATCCAGGCCAGGAGGCACCTCCAAAGGTTATCTAGTCCGACCTCCCCACAGTCGCAGGGACACCCCCAACTAGACCGAGTTGCCCAGGGCTTCATCAAGTCTCGCCTTGAATATCTCCAGGGAAGAGGCCTCAACCACCTCCCTGGGCAACCTGTTCCAGTGTTCTACCAACCTCAGAGTAAAGAAATGTTTTCTAATATTCAACTTAAATCTACCCTTCTCCAACTTAAGTCCATTGCCCCTCATCCTATTGCAGCAGGCCTTTGTGAACAGCCCCTCCCCAGCCTTCCTGTAGGTCCCCTTTAGGTACTGAAAGGCTGCGATTAGGTCTCCCCGGAGCCTCCTCTTCTCCAGGCTGAACAGCCCCAGTTCCCTCAGCCTATCCTCATAGCAGAGGTGCTCCAGCCCTTTGATCATTTTCGTGGCCCTCCTCTGGACCCTCTCCAACAGGTCCATATCCTTCCTATATTGAGGGCTCTGAAATGTGGGAAACAAAAGCATTCATAATATTACATGTATTCTGGTTTTGCTACTCCCATGATAATGCAGCTTCATGTTTAGAAGCAGAACTTTCCATCTTAATCCAGTAGAGATTTCAGAGCTATTTCTATATTTTTCATACTGATAAGTAGTCATTATTTTATTGTGCTAGGTAGTGTGCAAACAGAAAAAAAGACAATCACTATAAAAGTTTTACATCTTTTTTTTTCCCCTCCTTGTCTAAATTTGTGATACAAATCTTATGGCAATTCTCATGGTGACCACGATTTTGACTGAATCTTCCATTTATGTGTATAGGAGAAGAAACTAATTAGGTTTACCTGACTGGCTCACTCAGTCATATGTGGAAGTAGGTGGTACAGCCATGGAGATGGTAAGAGAAATCTAAGTTGGAGATGTGAAGCACCACTGCAACCAAATCTGTTGTCAGGTGCTGCCAACAGATCTTTGCAGGTTGCTTAAGGGCAGGTGTCCTTTACTTTGTATTCCAGAGTCTTGGTTCTCAATTACGTATCTTGCAAACTTACTGCTTGTCATGACCATAATCCTAGCAGACCCTGCTTTCCTTCTGATGAAAATTCTGGGCATGCAAGTGGAGAGGGAACTGCAGAGCACATCAGCAGTGTTCCCCAGGCTTGGATGGTCAGGGAACAAGGATTGTCCCTCAATATGGACAGCATGCATGATACTGGCCTACTATGCATAGGAATTTGCCTTTGCTTTTCAGTCTAAGCATTGCTGCTTTTTGGCAGCTAAGGCTGTTGGAGGATAACTCTTACATTTAAGTGTCGTCAGACTTGCTTTGTCCTGAAGTTAAGGCTTTCACTGTCAGAAGGAAGCACTTATTTCCTGAACCATAGTAAGGGAATAATCTATTTTTCTCAGTAGTTCTACAATGACAGTTTATTCTTATGTGTGGGCATGTAATGTCCTCACGTACATATATACGCATCATTACAATATTCAGAAATAAACCCTTATTGGTCATGAACCTTTGAGTGTGTAGCTGGTTCATCAGCACATCATCTCTGGAAGAGCTTTCATAATCTCTTTTAGTAATTTAAAGCTACTCTTAACAAGACATGTACGCACACACACACACACATATATCTCTGCCAGGGAGCAACTACACTTCCCCTGTTCCTCCTTGCATATATGAAATTTAGCCCCCAAATTATTTTGGCCTGATGCCCAGGAGTCCACAACAGTCAGTGGCTCAGTGGCTGTTTAAGAACTGCATGAAACAAGTCTTTATACTGTTGGAAGAAAGTCAGAGTTTTGGGGACACATGGCACTTGTTACTAGTACTCTTTAGAGGAACAGTCTTAAAATTGTAAGGTTTTCACATTAAAAAAAGCTATGCTGGGTTATAGTTGGTGAATTTTTTCTTTTTTGTTTTTCTTTCACCTCTGAGGATTTTAGAGTCAGACATACCAATTTTAGGAAAACACAGAAAAAAACCCCGACATGATATTTTCATTATATGTGCAGAAGATACAATCATGTCATGTGTGGTGTTAACATTTTATTGTCATTCATTTCTGATTACTTTTATTGCTCTTGGTTTTACAGTTTAGGGGTCTTGTGGTTAGCAAGATAATAGAGATAAAGCTGCTATACCACAGCATTTCCATTCTGTGTAACTTCTGCAGAATATTTACAGTGTGTGGATAGAACTTACCATATAAATTACATCTTTTCCATCTTTAAGCACAAGGGGCAATGAAAAAGATTTATTTATAAACTGGTTTATAAATATGCACAATATTTTTCAGAAAGGGAGCTTTTCTTACCCACTTAATTGGAATTAAAGGGATAAAAATTAATAATTGAAATATGGAGTGAATATATATGAAATATGCACAAGCCAGTGCAGATGGTGATTGTTTTCCTAAAGGCCTTAACTAAGAAGTCAGTTGTATGTTGAGTTCTGCACTAAGAAAGCTTTTCTTGTAAGTGCCTGTGTCTTGTACCAGCTTCTCTTTGTGCTACACAGCAGAGGATTTTGTCCCATAGAACTCTTTTTAGAAGTGTACTACAACCTATCCCAAAGTTTTAATGGACAGTAAAACACCCTGAAGACTCTACCTTTAAATAACAATCCTATGACACAAGGGCTATGTGAAGATAGCCTATATGAACATAGCTGCCCCTAGAGAAGTAACAATCTTGTCATTTTATTATATTTAGCAAACTCTGCCTGTAGTGACATAATCCTGGATTAACTCCTTGTTAAACTAGGAAGGCTATGAAACTCATTTTTTGTTAAAGATAATATGAAATAATGTTTTCCCCCATCTTTAGGTGCCTGCATTTTAAAACTAGGGAGGAAACCCCAAGATGTGTAATTGCAGTAACAAGGCACTCAAATAGTGACATTCAAGAAGAAGCTGCTCGAGTCAAGTGTCAGAATACAAATATTGTGATATAAACACTAAAAAAAATACTGTGCATGTTACTTAAACATAATGAGGGTATTTGTTGTGACTGCTTATGAAAACTGGAACGGAAGTCACAGATTAATACTTGAAATCTGCTTTAAGACTTACGGAATTTTTTTTTTTATTTTTTTTTTTGTATGAGACCAGTAAATACAAAGATATGTGTGACTAAGAAGGCTGTTGTTACATTTAATACAGTATTCCTCTTTGCATCAGGCAGAAGTTGTCCATGGAGAATTTAGCAAAACTTGTAAATAATTTTTTGCCACTCCAAATATAGTTAGTGTAGCATATTAATTTGTGTCTTTCAATGTGATATATCTATATTCTTGAAATAAATTCGGGATGTATGCGTATCTGATAATAGTAGCTATACTCTTGACACTTTAACTCACCAAGGGCTCAGTTCCTCAGTTTTTTCCACTGCTGTGCTTAGTCCCACATGACTGGTCCTCATCTACATTACAGATTTTTGAAATTGAATGGCATTTGTATGCTAAAGCAAAAAAAAAAAAAACCTACAGCTAAGTATCTACAGTATTCAAAACCTGAAGCTGGAACAAGATTAGCAAAACAGGTTAACACCCAGAAGCTCAGTGCTTTTAAAAATTTGGCCACTCTGTTTTGTGTGTGTGAGAGCTGGGTGCTTCTGCAAAGCAGGCCTTAACTAAGAAAGATGATCTCCTTCAAAAAATGTGACCCTAAAGGGCTTGGCAATATCTATTCCACTTAATAGTGTAGAGCTCCAAATTCTTGAGTCGTCTGTTCCTGCATTGGGAAACAGCCCCTCCTACCCAAGGGAGTGTGGCCTGACAAAAAGAGCATTGAGATAATAAAACTGAAGTGCATTCCATGATTCAAAAAAGAGCAGATAGAAATATTTCTAGCATAAATTAATGCTGGTTTGTGCTGGAAGAAATTACGCTGTAGAAGGATGTTAGACATTTACCTTGTTTGTGTTGCTTTTTCTTATCTGTTTTAGACCAAAGAACAAAGTTTCAAAAGTAGCATGAGATAGATATGCATATACATATATATATATATATGGAATGTACAGCTATTGTAATGCCTTCAGACTGAACCTGCAATTCACAAATAGAATATAATGAAATTATATTTGCCCTGTGACACACTTACTGTAATATTATATGAGGTAAAGTTACCCATCCTTCTTTCTCTCAGATCAATACCATGAACATTCCAACACAAAGGATACTGCTGTGATTGAAGGTAGACTATTGTGGCATTTATTATAAAAACTCTTACTTTCACAGTGAACACAATTTTTCTTTCTGTAGGCTGTCATCATTAAACTACTGTTATCCTGGTATCTGATAAACAGTCTAGATGAGCGAGACTACATCTGGAAAACTCTTACTAGTGTGCATGGACCTGATATGCATATGCAGTGATTTCAGATATATAAACAAAGACTCTGGTCCAAAGCCCATTTTGATATTCCTGAAGCACAACTTATCTGATGTATCCTTGTGTTTTTAACATTTGTGCTAGAAAATGGAAACATGAGAAAACATAAACATAGTAGTATGAAGTCAACCCACAAAAAGCAGAATGGATAGTTAAACTACAATAATTAGGCCTCAGAGAGAAGGCAATGCCATGTTGCTATTATGCTATACAAAAAAATAAGGGGGAAAAAAAGGATGAATAAACTTTTTAGAACAGAGGCTGTTCAAAGAGAATATGTTCACATCAATGTAGAATGATTGAGACTGCTGTAGTTTTTTAGAGTACAGGAGTAGTTAATGTAAAAGATCTCTGATCATTCCTGAAGTTCCCAGTTTAGCTAGCATATTTTTTTAAAGTGGTCTTAGTGCTATATACAGAAATATTATTCTTTTTATTTTTAATATAAATTCTTTTTTATTTAAATCTAAATCTTTTTAGTTTAAAAAGTGGTTAGAAAACGTCCAGAATATTGTCTACAGCAAAGCATACCTTTCTTTTAGTTTCCCAAATGAAGGAAATGTGTACATAGATTAATTTTTGGAATTAATAAGGGTATGAATGTCTGCAAGCCTGAATATAAAACAATCAAGAAGATTGTCTGGAGCATGAGCATATTACTGTATTAGCTTTTCCCAGTGACAACAATAACTAAATTAATTCTTGGAATAAGTAAGGATGTAACTCCATGTATTCACTCTGGGACTCAGTTTGAGACATTATGTAAATTCTTTTTCTTTCCTCCTGATTCAGTTGTTTCAAATGTTATCTGCCATACTCTTGGAGAAAGTAACTTAAATTTATTCTACATTATTATCTGTGAGTGAGCAGCCTAAAAATGAAAACACTGCTTTTAAATGTGAAATTAGTTTGCAGTATTTTGTTAATGGCCATCTCTGTCAGGGAAATAAGGCATATCAAATGGATGCTCCCTCCCCCCTCTCCCATCTACAGTAGGCTGTGACAAACTGTAAGCTCACGAGGATGTGGAACAACCTAGGTGATTTACCGCAGCCTAAAGCAGGCGTGGGAAATGCCTCCTACTTCACAGGCATGCTACAAACTGCCTCAGTGCAGAACAATTGGAGTAATTGTATTGCTTGGCTGTTCAATTCAGCATTTGGAGACTTCCTAATGATCCATTCCAAATGTTTTGGCCAGGCAACCTTTTTGTACAACTAGGTATATAACCCTATGTTGCTTTCCACTTTCTGGTATTACAGAGAGTATTCATGTTAGGGTGGTTCTGACTGTATTTCTAAAAAGAGGGAGCAGGCTTTTACCTCAATCATGAACTTACTTATGGGAATATTGGAGAAAGTATCTGAACACAAGAAAGCATCTTAAATTAACAGAATGAATAATCAGAAAGACTTGTCTCCCTAGTCACATATATGTGCATCTCATGCTAATTGTGCAGATCTCTTAACGTTTACCCATAAGTTCCTAAATCTCTGATCTATAATTCATTGCAACAACCTGATTTACAGCAAAGATAACAAATTAAGAGGATGGTTCCTATTTTCATTGAAGGCAACAGCAAAACGTGAACTGACTTTACTGTAGTAGGACAACACACTATTCCTCAAGATCCATCAATATTTTCAGCATAAACCATTCAAGTAGTGAACTGTAGCAGCAGTGGCACCAGTGTAATACTTATAATTAAATACATCTTGGTAAGTTATTGTAATAGGTCTGGGGCCTGATCGGATCCTAGGTCCAGCACTCGCAAGTCTACACAGTGGCACCATTCCTAAAGTTGACCTTTAGGCTGGCTAATGAAGGATGCTTACATTATGTTTGGAGAAGAAAAGCAGGAGTCAAGAGGAAAAGCCTTTAGATTTTTTGTGATCTGATTGAAGTGGCATAGGATTTCTGTGCTGCTGCCCATGCTGCTGTCTGGAAAATAAGAAAACGAGCTGTAAAATTTTTCTGGGTAGACGCGGCAATTCATTTTTCTGAATAATTATATTGTTCCCTTTGCTTTACAAAATAAGGACAAACAGCCCAAGGGAAGCACTGTGTATGATACTATGAAGGATAAACATATTCTGTAGAAAAATGTTAGCAGATGTAACTGGGAAAAGCATTTCCTGGAAATTAATGCACTAAACTAAACATTGACTAATTTAATATTTTTTTCAAAGAAAGTACTGACTCTGACAAAGCAAAAGCCATAGAAGTAACATCCAATGCAAAACAAAAGAAGTCCAAACCAGACTTTTTACTAAAACATGTTAGAACTATCAAATGTTTAAATTTTGAGGATCAGATCAGGACTCTTAATATTGTTTTTCCCCTAAGCTTTGTTATTTAAATTCATGAGAAATTATTGCTTTTAAGTCAGCTGCACCTGATAAACATCTCTCTTTTTTTCATATCTACATTAATGATTAATATTTTTGTCTATAAGCATGTGTGACTTGATCTGAGAACTTCACTGACACCGCTTGCTCCAGAATGCCTGCACATCCAAAATCCTGTGGCAAAGGCCTTCTGTGACACTCATCCTGAAAAAATTGTTTCTCTCACTATGCTTTTTAAATTAGTCAGTCGCTTCTTATACTTCTATCAGTTGTTTGTTTATAAGGAACCTAGTTACTATGAGTTTTCCCTTTTATGCAGATGTACCAAATTTTATATGGGGAGGTGAGCACTCTCCAGGATGAAATCATACAATATCCTCCTTTTGCAGATGAAGCTTGCAACTCAGCAGGGCCAACTGGGATGAAGTTCAGCTCCTCTTCTAAAAAACACTATTGTAACTGCCACTTGTGCAGCAAAGTGGCAAATATGATACTCTATGATTCCAGAGAAAGACAATGTGCATAGGTTTGGAATGAGCATTTGCTAGAAGGTTTGGGTTTTACTTAAGTGCTCTGAAATTCAAAATCCAGCATTAGATGTAATGCCACTGGCAAAGTCTACAACTGAGCAGTGTCCCTAGGTAAAGCTGCAGTCACTTTGCTATTATTTTGAAGCGCTCTTCCTTCCATAACTCCATTTTGCTAATAGTTTATAGAACTATTTTGACACTGTCATGCATGACATTCTAGTCTCAAAATTGAAAAGTTATGCATTCGAAGGATGGACCACTTGGTGGATAAGCAACTGGCTGGATGGCCACACTCAGAAGGTTGTAGTCAACAGATCAATGTCCAAGTGGCGACCAGTGACAAGTGATGTTCCTCGGGGGTCAGTACTGGGACCAGTATTATTTAACATCTTTGTCGGAGACATGGACAGTGGGACAGAATACACCATCAGCAAATACAGCGTATTTTGTAGACTGAGAAATGTAACCAAACCATGGCTAACAGCCCAATCAAAAGCATTCTCACCAAATTCTGGACAATTTCTGGGGCTGAGTTTGGATGAAGTCCTGTATATGGTCCTTGTTTATTTGTTTGTTTTTTTTTCTTTACCCCGTGTCTCAACAAGCCTGTCTGCACAGATATAGTTGCAGAATTCAAATCTTATTTGTTGTAAGCAGAAATACCAAAATATACTTCCTGATTTCAGATATGCTTTATTTGAAGGTTTTTTTCTGGAACAAAATATTGTGTTGAGGGCAAGATTTTCTCTTTCTTTCTCAATGTGGGGTAATGCACCTCTGTTCAAATAATGATGAGTTGAACTAAAATTTTACAGTGCATAGGAAAATTTGCAACACAAGAATAGGCATATTTTCTCACATTATCTAATCAGATATACTTAATTTTTTTAGCAGTGATAACTTTCTTTGTAAAGAAAGGATGCTTCTATACACACAGCCCAGAAAATTCTAAAAGGAAGTATCAGTGCATACCTACCATGTCTTATGTACTACCTCAATGGGATAAGAAAGCAAGGTAGAAAAATGTAAGGATGGGGATGAGGAGGTAGATGGTTTGAAAGCAAGTTTGTGCATAATCTCTGCTGATTCTGGTGATACTAAGGTACAAAAAACTAGTGAACAGAAAATATACAATAAGGGCAAAATTGTGCCTGGCTATTTTATGAAAAATATAGAAAGTTTATTGCTATTCACGTGAAATCTGGCAGTAGAGATCACACAGCATTCTCCACCTTACTGATATGGATTGTGATTGCCTAAAAGATGTTCAAGACTATTGAGTCATAGGACAATTTGGGTTGGAAGGGACCTTTAAAGATCAAATAAAGATCATCTAGTCCATAAGCAGGCTAATCTTCCACTAGACCAGGTTGCTAAATCCCCATCCAACCTGGTGTTGAACTTGGGCAACCTGTTCCGGTGTCTCACCAACTTCATCGTAAAAAATTCTTCCTAATATCTAACCTAAATCTACCTTCATTGGTTTAAAACTGTTGCCCCTTGTCCTGTTACTGCAGGTCCCTGGTAAAAAGTTTCTCTGTCTTTCAGAAAACCCCTTTTATATATTGAAAGGCTGCAATAAGGTCTCCGCAGAGCCTTCTCTTCTCCAGGCCGCACAACCCCAACTCTCTCAGCTTTTCTTCAGAGGAGAGGTGCTTCAGCCCTCTGATCATTTTCATGTTCCTCCTTGGACATACTCAAGCAGGTCCATGTCTTTCTCCTACTGGAGACCCCATAATTGGACATACTACTCAGAGAAGTACAGGCACATCAGAGCTGGCACCCCCTGAAGTTATTTCGCTTTGTATGTGCTCTTGCTTCAGAAAATCTGAAGCTGTCCCACTGGGCAGTTTGTAGGTCAGACCCTCCAGGACCGTACTTTGAATCTCTGACAAACAGGGGTTTAACTCGTGTATCTGCTTAAATGGGAACATCATTTCAGCTCTAACTGTATAACAGCAAGGCCACTCAGGATACATTTTGAGTGGTACAACTATCTATGTACTGAGAGACCTTTACGGCCTGGGGTCAGTGTCAATGAACAGACATGGAAAATGACAGTAGCATCACCCCATTTTATTTCTTAGAAACAGTTATCTATTTTTCAAGGATCATGTACTCGATCTGAATCAAGGCCAGGAACTAAATTAAGGTCTTAGGACCCATTTCAGCTGTCTTTAACCAAGAAATTGTAGTATTGTTGTAGCTGTGAAGACAGGAAAAGAACTTACAAGCCAAAAAAGCTTGTGGTTTGGGGTTTTTTCCCATTAACTGTTTGGTATGTTAGTCCTAATGACTCTTGCCTTGCCTTGCCAACAAACTTCTTTCTCTAGAAATGATCTTTTTCAAGCCTCTGTCTTGCAGCATTTCTAATATTAAGTACTTTTCAGGAAAGCAGCAATTGATGCCAGCCTAGTGATTCTGTGCCCTGTTTCAACCTTGGCACTAGGGAGCTGGCTAAAGCAAACCCTGTGCCATTTTCATCTAGCTATGGGTGTAAAATCTGGGCTGCTTTTTTGATTAAAAAAGCCAACAAACTGCTAGAAATAGAAAACCACAGGCCAAGAATTTCAGGACATCAGATCTAAGCAGTAGGCTTTCCAAGTTCGTTGTTAAGCTTGCAGATATGCAAGCTCCCCTTCTACATGCATGTCCTTCTGCAAGGTTTTGCTTTTGTCTCATCTGTGGCTTCCTTAGCTTGCTGAGGTTTTAATCGCATTCAGAGCATTCTGATTAATACCTTTTTATATTATCTCTAATCTCTGTTCTTGATGATTTCCCTATCTGATACAAAGCAATTTATTTAAAGAACCTTGGACTGAAAAGGCCATTTAGTCTGGATTCAAAGTTAAATTGACTGAAACACTTATTCAAATATTCTTGAGAAGGGCAAACGGGATCACTGAAAAATATGTGCTGTTTCCAAAATTGCCATGGAACTCTTTTTTTTCCTTCTTTTGAGCTTCATGTAAGATATGACATATGTGTGAAGTGTCATGTAAGTTATATTCCTTTGGCTGGATGTTCTTTGAATCCAATGTGGAAACACAAGTCTATCCTATCACCATTCCTCAAAGCCTAAATGGATGTCATATCTGTCTTTGCCAGCTATAAGAATTTTTGGTGCTTTTAGAAAGATTAAGGACAGGAAAAATAGGCAAAAGAGAATTGTGTTGTTTACAACTACCAAATTAGCCATTTAAATTGTAATTAGCTGGCTGACAGAGCTGTTCAATGTAGAAGACCTATTGGAAAATACATTGTATGCTACAATTTCTAGTAAAGTTTATGGATAAATCACTGGAGGTTATGTGATCTTAAATCCAGTAGGCTGTATGCTAGATTAACTGAGCAGTATCCTGAACTAAGGAAGACTAAGGCAAGCTCTTCTGAGTCTGATTTGGTTGTTTCAGGTAGACAGGATCTGTGTATTTATGACAGACATTTAACAAATACGTGCGACACCATATAGCCCTGTGTACCAGGGCAGTATCACAGATAGAGACCAGAGCTGGGAGCTCAGCTTTCATTTATGTACATGTTTTGCCTGCTTTAATATTTTCACAGTTTAACAGGAAAAGATGGGAGTTTTAGAGAAGTGGTATGTTTTTAAAACCCATCTGACCTATAAGTTCCTGAACGTTGGCAGGAAAAGATATTTTTTTTAAAAAAAATCACTGTTGTTTTTCACATTGAAACAACCCCACAAAATTTAACTCTGCATTTAAATGTACACTTTAAAGGTAAAATTCTTTTAATGCATAAATTTGCTGCCTTATATTAAATCCAAAAGAGACCTTTTACACAGCTTTGTAATTCTGCAAAACTGTCTGCTTGTGGTTTCTAAGCTAGAAGATTGGTAATTTGGCTTCATTCTTCATCCTTGATTTCGTCACATGGCAGAATATTGCTGACCCTCTATAATACTAACACCTTTAGCAAACATCGATCTAAAAAACCCAAAGGAAGATAGTCAGTGTCTTTCCTATTCTCATATTTGCTTTTCTACATGCTTTACCCACACAATGACTACAAACACTGCAGATCCAGGCAAATAAGAATCAATACTGGTGCCACTGACTATTTAAAAACAAAATAAAAATAGAAGATTCAAAATTTATGCAGAAGTACAATGAAGAGGTGAGTATCACAAAATCACAGAATGATATGGGGTTGGAAGAGACCTCTGGAGATCATCTAGTCCAACTCCCCCTGCCAAAGAAGGTCCACTTAGAGCAGGTTGCAAAGGACGGTGTCCTGGGGGGGTTTGAATGTCTCCAGCGACAGAGACTCCATCACTTCTCTGGGCAGCCTCTTCCAGTGCTCTGTCATCCTCAAAGTAAAGAAGTTCCTCCTCATGTTTAGATGGAACTTCCTATGTTCAAGTTTGTGCCTCTTGTCCTGTCATGAGCACTGCTGAAAAAAGACTGACCCCATCAGTGAGTTTTAATGAAATACCTGTACTTTTTTAACTACATGTAATTTCAGGATAGTGGAATTTCATTTATTTTTGGGATGCATTGTTGTTTTATAACAGAAGATGAATGAGAGAAAACTTCAGCCTCTAGATCTTAAATGTCTTGTCTCTTGAGGTCATGGAGGATCCTCTTGTAGTAACTGTGGAAGTAGAGACCTTCTGTCACCTCAGGAGACAACTCCTGCCATCTTGCCTTGTTCTTCTGGCTGTACAGGCATCTCAAAAGGCAAGTCACCCTTGGTACCTAACATAGGCAGCTGCAGCTTGTGGGATTAATTCCAGCCTAAGTACCGTGTTGGCTGCGACAGGCCTAAACCTCCCAAATGTCCAAGAGAGTTGAGGATATGTATCTCCTTTCTTAACATGGCATAATGACAGATCACTGGGAATTCCTCACAGATACGTTACTTTTTTTGGACACTTTTTGCATCTGTCACTGTATGTAAATCGGTTATTCTGAAGCGATTCCACATGTTGCTAAATTTCATTTCAAACCTCCTGGTGTATGCTTACACAGCAGTTTGGTCTGGAAGGGACTTCCCCCTTCCTCTTCAAATTCAGGAGCTTCTTACAATGGTCATGCCTTACCTTTTGCATAGGTGATAGGAATGCAAATGTATATTTTTGTGCTCTCTTTTAAGCCATTCTGAGTGCTAGTTGCCTCTTCATTTTTTATGAATGGGGAGAAATGTTTATGACATGGTTGTATATCATGCGCATGATGTTAGAAACTTGAGACAAATCTTCTCAACTTTCCTTAATGCTCTGTTCTTAAAGGCCAGATGTTGAAAAGGTTTCAAAAATGTATCTGCCATGCTTACAATCTAAGAACTTACACACAATCAATTTTATACACAAAAGTATTTTGCTGAATGTAAAAAGACTAATGGCAGCTGCTTGTAGGACTAGTGCTCTGGCCTGGATTCTTTCTGCTTTAGGGAGATTGGATCTGGGGACTACATTGAAGCACCAGATTAGGCGTTTGCTCAGATGAGGTTTTCAGAACAGTCAATCAATCTGAATGCTCATTGGGAGGTGCATCTTTTTCGTCCTTTCTTCAGAAAATTAGATGTCTGGATACCTGAATTTAGGTGGGATAAATCAGTTATCCGAATTTATCTCATAGTGTTAAGATGAAAATGATATGGCTTACTTAATGAATGTTCAAGCAGTGCAAGCACAGGATGAAGCCTAGTGTCAGGCGTAATCACTAACGACTCTACCTAACGAGCAGCAGGAGCACTGAGATAGCACCACATTTTCCCCTCTGTTACTTTGTTCCCGTTCATCCCTTTCTTTCTGCAGGGGGAGTGAGGTTGCTTTAATTGGCCTTTGATGGAAGCAGACCAAGGGACAGCTACTTGGGCCCATTCAATCACAGGCCTATGCAGAGACAAACAAAAAGGTAGTGAGGGCATGCAGATACTCAAGAAAGAGCCATCCACTTTCCTATTTTAACTCCCTCACAAAAATAAATTATTTGTTTCGCTGAAAAAATGTCCTACAGTGGTGCTTTATTCTCTCTCTCTGATGGAAAAGGATTCTGCTGAATTACTACATGAGTTCTATCTTCTTCATCTGGAACTATTTTTGGAGCTGTATGAAAGCTGGAGAGGTCAATACCTTCAGATATCTCCCTTCCCTGAGTAAAAATGCAAGAATAATGATCATTCAAAGAGAAATGTAATCCAGGGATTTTTGTAGTCAAGCAAACCTTTTACTCTGGATGTACTCCTTCCCAAAGTGTAACTTAATTGAGTGCTAGTATGTAATTTGTTAGAACACAACCATTTTCTAGACTTTGTCATTTACTGTAGGTTTGCTTTCAGGGCATGAAATTTGATGGCTGAAGCCCTATCTGACTTCAGATGATGCAGTCCCTGATTTTTTCAGTTGCTAATTCGCAGCCTGATTTATAATTGTGTGCTCTTCCTTTTAATATTTAGATAATTTTACTCCAAATTACTTTTTTAGTATGGCATTTTAGGTGAAGAAGTATGAAGAAAGATGGCTTTTTTTTTTTCCTGGCATGGTCTGCTTTTTATGTCTCCGTCAAGTGCTTTTCTAAAGCTGTTTTTCCCAGACTATGTGTTTTGCATGGGTGGGACAGTGGGTTATTGTTAGCCTGTTAGACACAACTCGGTTTGAATACCCTTCAGTAGTTTGCGAGGCAAGTCAGCTCTATTTGCATTTGTTCCAGTCACAAAGGTTTATAGGTCAGCAAAGGCTGGCTGGAAAAATTCAACATGCCAATGCACTATTCTTCTATGGTTGTCAGGAATTCAAACGTGCTGGTTTTTATATTTCTTCTTGGTCATGAATATATGATAGCACAGTCTGAAGTCGCTTTGTTTCTTTGGAGCTTGGTACCAGCTGGGACTAAGATGGAGGACGTGACTTGATGCCAGCTTTCCTTCCCCCTGCTCCCCCCCCCAACCCCAGCTTCTTTTGCCCATACTAATCAGCAGCAAATCAAATGTCAGTACATCTGGAGGCAGTGAGAGGGCAGTGCACACCAGTGCAGTGTATTGCTGCTATTTTTTTCCTCTTCTGTGAAAAAGAGCCCAGCTGAATAAAAGATGACATTTGGCCTTTAATTGAAAACACTGCATTAGCTTGGTCTCCCTTCTGGTTTGGGGTTTGGTTTTCTTTCTTTTCCCCTGTTTTGATACTGGTACATTTGGGTTACATCCTGAAATGCTTCCTGCTTAGCTACATGCAAAGACGATGTGGAGATCTTCATTTATGCATAGACTGACAAAAAATAAGCATCTTTTAGAATTCAAGACTTCAAAAGCCATTTGTACATCTTTAATGGTCGCACATAAAGATATCTAATGAAAACAATCTTGGGATATCGCTGATAACCTGGTCTTTTGACAACTGGCATACAAAGTTTAAAATGTGTATAAAAATAGTGTCTTCCCCAAAGAAAACATTTCCTTAGCTTTGTTTTAATCTTCCAGCTTTAGAAGAGGTTTGGCCTTTTGCATTCTTAAAATGAAGTATAGATTTATCCACTGTAATTTGATTCCTTCCAAACTACATTTTGAATTTTAAATGGTGTGTCTGAATACATTGCGAGGGATAGTATTGCAGGTTTGTTATTTGTTAAGAGCTGACATCTTATTTCCAGCCTAGCTTACTGTAGCCCCATTACTCTGAAACCAGTAAGCCCTTCTTGAGTTTTAAATAAACTCAGTTAGAAAAATTGTTTGTCTTTATAGTTGTATCTTGAGTTCTGAAATATTTCTTACGGGAGTAATAAAATATGCCAGATCTCCTCCTAATATGCTCATTGAAATGCAAACCGTGACCTTTCTTGGTCTGTTTTATAGAGACTTTCTGCAAAATATGGACTGTTTTGAGTAAAAGGCGACATAGGCAAGGAAGGTTGCATCTGTAAACTAGAGAGGCAGCAGCTAAACCTCATACTGATGCCTCCATTTGAAGCAGACAGGGAGACCCGTTTGCTTTTGAATGCACGATTTGCTGCCAAGTTGGCACCATCTTTCATGTTTATAGATTTAAATTCAGCACATGGCTTTAACTCTTCAGCTGCACTAGCTGCAAACAATTACCCCAAAACAAATGCTTAGGTATAATCAGTTCATTGTCTTACCCCTGCCAAGTTGCATCTGACCCTTAGAAATACGGTTGAGAACATTATTTTAAAATGCCATATTGGGTAAGGCACATGAAAACAGCAAAAGCATGTTTTAAATGGAAATGTTTACAAATATGAAACCTTACTGTGAACAAGCATCTCATAAAATAAACATTTTTTAAAATCATGTAATGTATTAATGGGAAGATACAGGGTTTAATGGATGAATCGTTGAAAAAGATTCCACAGTTAGGATAATACTAAAAGGTACAAAATAAATGCTGTTTATGAACCTCCTTTCTAAGCCTGACCAACTACTAATCTGGTGTGACCAGCATAAAATTGTCAGTAGTTGGAAATTCATCTGGGAAGAACATTTCATAATTTGTTTATTTTTATTTTTAACTCTTAAGAAATCAGTTCTGTCACGAGATTGCTTTAGTAAACAAGTATTTCAGTCACTTTTGACTATTTTAATAGGGAAAATATTTCCCACACATAGAAATTAATTTTTAAAACACAACCATGATGGATTTATTAAGAATGTTTTCAGCAATTAGATATATATTGCTTTATGGCTTGAATATTTAGTAAAGGAAGAATAATAAGCTAGCTGCAAATGTAGTCATGCTCTGAAATAAAATTTGAATCTTAGCTTCAAAATGGGCAAGTAAACATGTAATACAGTGACGGGGGTGAGTACCGTCTACACAGTGAAAGCGTTGGCTGAATCCCATCGTGTCCAGTCACTGCTAAGGTTTGAGTAAGGACAAAGGAACAAGTAAATACAGTTCTGAAGTTTTTATCTGGAGCCTTTTATCCATGTTTTCTAACTTGCTCATAAGCTTCATACTTAGAAGCATTTCAGTTATGACTGTATTGGATACATAGATAACCTTTGTTAGTAGCTGTATTAAATCATATTGTAACAATTCATTTTTTTGTACACTTACCTGTTTTTTCCCCAACAATTTACAAGGAATAAAGCACTTTGCATGTGACAAAACAGCTCTTTCATTCACTAATTATTTCATTTTACTGTATGCAAGTAGTGACCTATCTGTAAAGCAGTCAGTGTAATCAAAAGGTAATTTGATAAGTGAGAAAACATGTCTGCAAGTCATATATCCTTTCTGTGGTTTTAAATATTTTCATAATCATGGATGCAGTTCAGCATGTGGGAAGCTCCTTGTAGCTACCTCTGAAAACAGACGGAGAAAAACAAAACATCTCGACTACATTCTAAACATGTAAATATATTCTGATTTTAGATTAAGAAGAATATCTTTTCTACTTTTCTCTTAAATCCTGTTGAGTGCACTGGTACAGCATGCATTTTCAGAATAGTTTTCTTTTGGCGAGTTACTTTACTCTTAAAACTCAGTAATTTTTTCATGGTGCATCAGATTTACCAAATTAATAATTTCTTGGTATTATTCTTTTAATTCATGCATGTGTGTGTATACATACATATGTGCTTTTTCATTGTTTCTGGAATTTTAAGGAGGTGAGAAGCACAAACTGAATAGTTTTATATTCTGTTCACTTACTGTAGAATAGAGATTTATTTTTACAAAAATGCAAACTGCTTTCTGACTTACCATAAAAAGATATTTTATTTCTACAAACAGTAATGTAAGAAAAGCAGCTGTTATGTTAGTTCATGCTTTTATTCAGGTGTATTTCATCAGCTTCTAAACCCCTTGGATTACTCGTAAGTGAAAGCAAAAGTTGGAGGCACAGTTAGGATACCGTTGGGTATCCTGGTCTGTAGCGGATTCTTTGAGGGTTGCAGCCCTGACCAGTAGAGGGATTTTTTTTGTTTGTTTTTATGGAATTGGTTGTGAATAGGGGAGGGAAAAGACAGAAATTGCTTATTGACTTTTCTGTGCCACAGAAAAGGAGCAAAAAGACAATGGATGTAATTTTGGATGAAGACAAATCCTTTAATTAGGCGTGTGCAGTGTACAGGCATTTGCAGAGATCCCACAGTTAAGGTTGTTGTGAGCTTTCAGTTTTCCAGAGAGAAAAATGAAAAAATCCTAATAAATCAGCGTTTGAGAGTTGCTTTATTTTAAAGTGAGAAAAGAAAAGATGGATATTTTTTTAATGTGGTTCTTTAGTTTTCTGCTGCTTGTCCCCTTTCTTTTTTTCTTTTTCTTTTTTTTTTTCTGACTGATTTTATCTCTGAGAATCTCTCACTTTGTGGTTTTTTTCTCCTGTTAGCTTTGCAACGGGTTTGATGGTTGTGTTCAGACTACAGAAATATGCACACCCTTGCTTTGAAGAGGTAGGATGCTTTGATATTTTACCATTAGAACAAATGGCTATTTTCCTCATTGTGTCATTATGCAATTTATAGACATTAAGAAAAGTCAGTGAACATGACAAGTATTTACACGCCCTGCTACTGCCAGCAGCCTACTGAGCTTCATTTTCTCCAGGCATGTTACCCCTGTCTCAGGAGAGGCCCTCATCCCCACCACAGCTTGTCCTTCTTCCTTAGCTGTGTGTGCAACCCCTCCCCAGTTTCCCTATAGAGCTGTGACAGCCTGACATTGTTTACCTCGTTGGATATTACTGTGGCAATTTGCTCACATGGATGCTGACTGATCCCAAGATCTCTTTTTTTCATTCTTTTTTTTTTTTTTAATTTGTGTTTCTTCCCCAACTCAAGCCCAAAACTGAACAGTATGGGTCATGACCAGGAACAAGAGTCTGCAAAGGCTCGTCATTGCTAGGATTTTTCTGTAGTAGGTGGTAGAGGAGCTAATGATAGATTCTTAGACAGAAGAATTGTCGGGAAATCTCATCTTCTCCATTCACCTCTCACTATGACTGAGGCACAGTGCGAAACTTAAAGGACAAATTCAGTTGACAAACTGAACTTGGATCCCTGCAAAGGAGACTCCTCCTGTCAAATCTGTGAAAGATCAGAAAAAAAACCTTGCTCTGATTAACTTTAGTGTACCCTCTTACATCCCCTGCTTTGGGATATGCTGAAAGTAATCCTCTTTGCTCATACTGGGAAAATAATGTTGAATAAGCAAAGAACATGCCTGAAGTTAATGAACATGCTAGTTTTAATGGTGACCATTTTTTATTATGAAAAGTTCTGGTTATGCTTTCTGTGCATGTGGGCCTCAGCGCAACAATGCACTGTACATCTAGGCATAGTTTTACTCCTTATCTTATTCACGCACTATTATATTATTTCAGTATTTTTTTTTCATTGATCTATTAAAATAGGAAATACTCCTGAACACTTGCTCCCATTGAATTCAAATGCTCAAGAAAGTGGATACTGATTTTAGTTTTCTGCAATTAAAGTTTTTGAGAACATTATCAATTAGGTTAAAAATATAATTATTTTTAGAAAGTGTCAATTTCAATTTTTAGCAATCTAAACCCGGAACTTTTGTAGAATTTTTCGTAATACTTTACTGTTTGGTGCATCTCTGTGTGGCCCACTTGCATAATAAAATGCAGCCTCTAAGAAGTACTCTATTACACAGCTCAAACACTGCTTTAAATATATTTAATTATATTAAAGCAATAATCACAGCACTGCTTGATTATCCTTTTTACTTCTGCTACATAAAGTAGCAGTTTAAGGACACGTCTTGTATAGACAGAAGTAAATGCAAGAGTTCTTTGAGGAACTGATGTGGAGAACAAGTCTCCTTTTTACTGCTCATATGCGAGACCTCCATTTGTTGGTCCATTCTGATTAAGTTCAAGTCTAAGGCGTATACAATAACAGTTCAATCTGAAAAGGGACATCTTTAATTACCTGCTCACGACAGGTAATGAAAGAGAGCACAGAAGCCCTAAGCCTGTCCCATATAAGAAATTCTTCCCTTGCTAATATCATTGCTGTGCAGTATTTCACACAAAAAATCCTCATATACTTAAAGACCAAAAAAAAAAAAAAAAAAAAAAAGTTAAATATGATGATTTTTCATTAATTTAATTTTATTGGGAAGGTGGTCCTCTTGTCCCAGTGAACTGGGGGCAGGATTTGTGGAAGAGCTGGAAGCCAATGGGTAGTGTATTCCTGGTATGGCTTAGACAATGGTAAGGCCTGGAGGAGAATCCACGTTTGAAAACCAGTGAGGCAGAGGAGAAAAAATGTTGCTTTCCTTGTGTCAAGGTCTGTATCAGCCTGATCCCTCCTTGTCCTTCCTGTTGTCACCATGTTAATACCAGCTTCAATACTCCTAATGAGCCTGTGAGAAGGTGCAAGCATGGGCTGAGAACAACTAAATAACAGTGTGGTGAATAAGTAGGCTGAAAAATTAGTGACAGCATTGCAAACCATATAAATTTCATTTCTTTTTCTTACAAAAAGAGGGATTTGCAGTAGTTGCATTTAGCAGACTTGTATTTGCCAGACGTGAAACTCAGTTAGGTATTGTATATAGTACCTCTGGGATTTTGTTTGACATAACCAAAGGATTTTCACTTTACAGGGAATGTTGGCCTGGAATGTGGCCAGTTCTGACCACTTTGTGTAAATTTTGGGTGTCTGTGTAAAGGGAAGATGCAATGCTTGGTTGGGGCTCCTTCTGGCACACCTCACAAGGAGTGCTTTTCTTCCCTTGGTGAGGTTAGAGTGCTGTTGCTGGAGGGAAAGCTATAGCTATCCACCTCTTGTAATTTGGAGGGGCTATTCAAAGGATAATTACCATTAAAGAGTAATACTGCATTTTAATTACTTTAATGATGGTGAGTCTAATTCTGCAGCCATTTTCTTTCTTTCTGTATATGCATACAGGGCTAGACAATTTTCAATTGCATGGGAGATACAGGTGAACAGTTTACTCTCAAAGGCATTTTATAATGCTTCACCTAAAAAAGTGTACTCCTAAACAAAGCAAAAATGAACAAAAAAAACCCAGAACCAAACGCTATTAACTCTTTTCTACTGAACGTGATTTTATGTATCAATGATATAAGCTTCTAGGTAAACACACTGGTGTTATATGCATGCCACGGTTTTACTGTGGGCTATCCTGTCTAGCAGTATGGTGGTATCAACGGGATAAACTGCTTTTTATGTGTTTTTATCATTAACCCTTCTCTTTCATGACTTTCTCTAACATTCAGAATTTTCTGTTACCTAAGAAAGGCAGCAATCTAACAGAAAAATCAACAACTATCACAAATATGTTTTATTACCTGAATAAAGAAGGTGCCTAAATAAGGAATCATAGCAGTTGTAGTAGTTAGTCTTAGATTAGTGGCACAATTTTAGGGACTGATAATTTGGCAGAATAAAAACAAGGAGTGGCACGACTTCAAGCCTATAAAAGTCTCAAAATACCAGACTTTGGAAAATTGTAGCATTCCATTGCATAAGAAACATTTAAAACATTTTAAGGGAGTTTAACACAAGCACTCTGATCTTTGCACAGCAAAAACTTTTGGTAACTAAAGTAACTGATTTTAAAATGCAGAGACTAAAGTAGTGCCCAGTAAAAATGCCAGATGCCCTTATGGATTCTTAAAATAGGTTTCTTACTGTATATTAGGAAGATACAGTTTTATGTGAGTTTGTACCAGCCTTTACGTCGTGACTCACTTCAGGAGACTCATATCCATAAATCTGGTTATGACAGAAATCTCTTGCAGTTAAATATACTGTGGTTTTAAGTATCTGAAAGATTATTTCAGAGGTGTAACTCCCACTGATAGTGAAGGCCAGTTGCTTGGTGCCTCCCAGTTACACACCTGAAATTCCACTGTTTAATGTGCATTCCTGGTGTCAGTAAGGGAAAAACTGTAAGGACTGTTGAGATTCTATTTCTGCAAGGAAGTTCTTTGCCTGCCTCTACAGCACAGCGTTTTAATCTGACGTAGTTCCTGATTGCAGGGAGATGCTGTATAATTGTACAGCATCGGCTGATGATAGATGCTATCACACTTCATTCTAGCATGTCAGATGTCCAAACATTTGTCTGAGTAATATTGTTAAAGATCCTATTGTTATCATATTTTGTTCATTTCTTGAAAAGATTTTAAAACAGAAAAATGAATTCACTTACTAACTGCTAACTCATTCCCTGAGTGCTTCTGAATAGCTGCTGGCTACTGTTTTTGCGTATAATACTATATTGGAGTTCAGAGAAAATCACTGATGGCTGTGCTGGAAATGTTTGTACTAAAAATCTCTTTGGGTTTATAAAGGTAATCTTTATAAAAGTGGGCTGAACTCTGTTGATGCTGCATAGTGGCCTTTGCAGTTTTCTAAAGGCAGAAGGTGCTCCTTTATAGAAAATGCCCAGTAAAACATCCTTTGGCACTTCAGAGTCTGTAAGTCAACCCCCTAAATGAAGACTTATAAATATACAGTATGCTTTTATTATTCCAGTGTGCTTTAAACCTCCTATATCTGGACTAATTTCTGCTTTCCAACTCGTAGTTGGCAGGGAGGACTCAGAGCTGCTAAGCCTCTTCTGAGGGAATGCTCGATGGGTACTTCCCTATCAGGCCGTTCTGCAAAAACGCTGTGTGAATTGGGCATGCAGGGGGCCATCCTTTAGTATGTTTGAGTTCTACTTAGCAGAAGACAAGTAGAAAATGAGCTTAAAATGGCTTGACGATAGAGGCATCACTCCTGTTTCGGCCTCCAAAAAATTTAAAGAAACCTGAGACTTGCAGAACTCTGTGGAGTTCAGGGCCATCTCAGCAGGGGCTCTTGGGCTGTAAAATTATGCAAACAGATACTGCATTAAACTGTAACCTCAACAAGACATAACACACGTTTAAGGTAATGGGTATTTGAACAGAAGGACCAGCATAAAAATTTACTTTAGTTCCATAGTTTTGGGTGCATCAGAGAGCAAAGAGAGAAAGTCTCAATTGACCCAAAAGTGAGATGGGAGGAAAGCTTAATTAGTAGTCAAGTGATGTAGGAGAAAATCAGACTGCCACAGCAGACATCATATAACCTTATTATCAAGGCAAAGCATTTTATACTGACAGTCTAGTTCTTCCAGCTGAAGATACTCTTAGGCAAGGCCTCCTGAGCTGCAGTGGTCCCGAGGAGGTGGGGGAAGCTTCCAGACAGATCTTCTACATAGTGTATTTATAGGGAGCAGACGGAGGTGTTTGCAGGTTCAACAACATGGCTTCCTTGTTTGAAACAGTTATTTATTTACTGTCCTGTATTTTGGAGAGGGGATGTTTGAGGCATAATGCATTTTTTCAGAGACATTCTGTCACTCGGAAAATACTGTAGGATCTTAAAAAAGCTATTTTTGTCCAATTGTAAATTGTTACATTCAGCCCTTAAAGCTAAGGAAATAGTCTGATATATGGAGCGAAACACTGTACTGCATTTTCCTTTGTAAATAATAGATGAACATTTATAGATCAACAGCCCCTCTCAGTACCTAAATAATAAATAAAGAGTTGCATGAGTTTTCTTTCAAATGAAAAATTCTTGATTGCTCCTGCTAATCCCAAGCAAACTCAGTTGTTGCGGTGATGGTTGCAGATCTTCAACATCGACATCACTTGACCTCACACAGTCAATGTAAAAGGGCATTATTTGCCCAACTGTTCTGAAAGTGCCATATGTCATGGTCTCACAATTAGTTTTAACTTTTATAAAGAAAATATTCCATATTTTGAGGGAGCACTCTGATTAGCTGCATGTTTTTATAGCTCTGTTCTCCCTCTTCCCCTTTTTTATTTATCTTTATTGATATTTGGGTACCTTAAGGTCAAAATAACAACAGATGACGCTAAATGATAACATACAGCTGTGGAATTAAAGAGATCTCTGAGGTCAGAGAGTCTACTTGATTTCCATATTGCATCCCTAGACTACTAAGTTTATTTTAAAGACAGCATTTTAATTTGTTTACTTCTGTCTCTCCTTCTTCCTCATTTTGCTCGTGCAAAATGATTGAATCTGTCTGATCGCACAGCCCTTTGTCACATCCTTAATTCAGTCTTGTCATCATTAATCAGTCTGTCGTCCCTGTTATTTACTAGTGTAGGCATGAAAAAATGGGGATGCAAAACAGTTGCAGTAACACAGACAAATAAATACAATAAATTGAATCTGTGTATAAACATCAACCCAACTGGACAGGTATCGCTCCACAAGAGCAAAGGCAGTTGAGTTGTACCCCTCTGCCCTGTTATGTCTGTTGGTGCTACATCCATTCTGAAAAAATAAGAGATAAGATGATTAGCTGTCTGCAAAGTTGAATGTGCTACTCAACAAGTATGCAGGTATGTAGCACTGGACGACCATGTTCTTGATCTCGCAAACATGATTACTGATGATATATGGGCAAGTTTTCCAGTTTGCCCTGTACCTATGCATTTAACCCCCTGGTTAGGACATACGGGTCTCCCACCTTCCCATTAGCTCCTACACAAAGGTGGCAAAGCCACAGGAAGTTATCCCTATGCTTTTTAGTATCTACATGAACAGCTTTTACATGAGTCCTACTTGGAGAATGAACGGATTATTGTCTTTGACCTGATGCATGGTGGTAATATAGTTTTCCCCTCCTCTTTTCACCCCTGCCCCCTGCTCCCCAGAGATGGGGTTCCAGGCTTACACGTTGCTAGTAGCACATTCTGGGATCAAGCATGAACTGCGACACATCCCCAAACCACTGTTCTTGCTCCTATCCTGTCCCCACGTTATACTTCTCCTCATTAATATCTATATTAAGCTTGTAAGTTTTCCAAAGCATATCCTATCACAGCAGTGCCCTAAAATTAAGAAGGGATCTGAAGTGCTAATCTGTAAATTCTAGGGAGGAGGCAACAGATAATTAATGACAGCTAAACCCTTTTTTTAAAACAGTGACTACAAATTGAACAGCTGCATAATATACTGCACTTTGCAGACCTGTCATTTATACCTTCACCACTGTCTTTGCCAGGTTTTTGTTTATAAATAGTGACACAATCAGAAAATGTTTAACACACAATGGATACATGGAGCCATTGTTTCATTGAACAGTTCTCCTTCTCTTGCACAAAGTCTGTGTAACTGTTCAAATATTCATCACGGTGCTTGAATCTAGATATTAGCCAGAGATGACATAGAAATGAGTGTGAGCTTGCATTCCTGAACCAGATGCTCTGCTCTTCCACACCAGATGACTAAGCTGAATGACATCTCGAGCCCAGCCACTGTCTTGCTCCAGCAAGGTAACTGCATCAAACCTGCCCACACAGCAATATTTGCATCCCGCCTTGTCTCTGCACAGCCCAGATCCCAAGCTGATGTGAAACAAACTTACTTTACAATCATAGAATTCTAAATAGAAACTTTAATTAAGCTACAGGTGTTTACACTAGTCAAGCAAGGGGGTTCCTCTGAAGTCTGGAAAGAGAAGTATGGGGAAGCAGTTTTGTGTAGTTTACTTCACGTGGGTTCTGCTTTATCATTTTAGTAGCCTTACCATTTGCAGCTGAACAAGTGTTTCATTGTGTGTAATCCTGAGTCAAGTCCTAAGGAGTAAGACCATCGACTGGGGAGGAGAATCGGACCTGAGACAGTCATATACTGACATACACTGGCTCTGTATCCTCTTCACAACTTTCAGTATTCTTCTGAGCCCCAGCAGATAAATGGTCTGTGTGGTGTCCTCTAAGGTTAGCTACTTCTGGCTGAGTGTTTGGGCTGTTTTGGCAGGAGGCCTCCTGACAGAGAGCTCAGTGCCAGCACCTCTCTCTCCCTCTCTGCTGGGAAGCCTGAGCTTTCACACCCCCACTCCCTGGCGCTGGGCTGGCGTGGTAGAGGGAAAAGAACGATTTCTGAAGTACTGCTTAAGCCATTTAGCTCACCTCAGGTGAAAGAAAACATCTTAAACAGCATGCACACACTATGCAGTAGCTAGTACCGGGGCGAGAGAGAATCCCAGTGAGCCTTACGGTAGAAGAGGAAGCTATATGAAACTCCCATGTGAGTCATGCAGTCTACCATTTACTGAGGGTTTTTCATGCATTTTACTGGGGAGGGTGCTGGGGGAAACGGAAAATGTTTCATAGTCCTTTTTTACTTTAAATGTCTTTATGCCTGCTTTTTTGCCGTGTATAACTTTCCACCTTTTTGTAATAAAGTGTACATGAAGAGCAGATCAGATGAAAAAGCGATTACACCCTGTTGTAATGTTGAAAATATGCTTGTTCAGCTAAACATGTTTTGAAATACTGGCAAAAAAGCAGCCTGCTAAGTTCAGGCTGGAAGCAGTTTACATAGTTTCTGAGACTATTTCCTCTACTGTTCAATATATCAAGAACTCATAGTGCTGCTGCAACTAGCACTTTCTGCCTTTAAAATATATCTCAAGAACAAAAGCTATTGTTTCAAAGCAATATGAACTTGCTCCCCATCCACACATATAAAGAATAACTGGATTATTTTTCACAAACAAACCTCATGCATGTGGAATTTTTTTAATCTTAAGGTTTTCTGTTTAAAAAGTCCTGAACTCAATATATTAAGTGTCAGAATACAAAACACAAGCACCAAACTATATTATCTTGTTCTGGGTTTGTTTTGTTGTTTTTTGTTTGTTTTTTTTGCTTTATTTTTCACAGTTACTAATGTAAGAAAACACACTTTTAAATAATTTTATCTTTTAAACATTTTTATTGCAGAAAAGGCATATTGAGATTTTCCATTTAAAAATAATCATGCACTAACTCATGCAGAATTGGGGGGGATTTCAAAGTAACATGTAACAAAGTAACATGTAACAAAGTAACAAAGTAATATGGAATAAAATATATATTAAAAATATGTTTTTTATATATAAAAGGAAGATGTTTAATTTAGTCAATAAGGTGCTGAAGTTAGAGTGGTTTTATTAGTAAATACTTGTTTGTAGCTGCTGTTAACAACTCAGTTGCAGAGGAATAGCCTTAAAATGTTACTTCTACAAAAAAAAATGAGATTGTATATTACAAATACGAAAGACTGCTTTTTTAATTTCTTTGTAAAAAAGGCCATTGCCCTAAAGGCTTGAGAATCAAAGTCTTTGTCTTTGCTCAGCACTCAACAGTCAGGCCCAAGGTTACTGTTACTGTGCACCACTGCAATATAAATGTTCTGTGTTTCCGAGAACTTCAAACTGCACAGTGTACTCCGGTCTCCTTTAAATGACGAGGCAAAGAATTTCTTCTAGGTTTTAAATAGGGAGTGGTGTGAAAATGAACAGAAAGTACTGGATATAAAAGCTTCCACTTACTTTATAAAATAATTGCCCTGGTCTTTCCCAAATAATTGCAATTTTCTGTTCATTTTCTGCTAATTGCATGTGCAGACAGATTCAGGCAAAACATCTGTCGTGGCTCTAAATAGGAGAATTTCCTGCAAAGCAGTCAAGTTCCAGATGAGTTTTGTCCTGTTTTAAGCTCCCTTCCACTCTGAGATCTGAATCCCTGTTAGCATCTTTCTACGGAACCAGCACACCATTTCACAGATTCTGCTCATAGTACAAATAGCACATGAGTATTTGGAAGCTGTGCACCTTTCTGCTATGAAATATAAGCTGAACACAAATCAGTGTGTCTTCTATTATTTTTGCTCAGTGGAGAAAAAAAAATCCCCTGGATTTTGTAGCTTTAAATCTTGGTGTTAGAAAATTTAAAGGTAAGACATTTTGGGGCTATGCTGTGCTGTGGTTGGTATGTTCCTTCAGACTGCACTGAAAGATCCATAATTCTCACTAATCTTCCTTCAATGAGATTTCATCATAGAAAATTCTAAGTAGGTTTAGGTAGGATGGCAGTTTTTGGATTAAAGATAATACATCTTAAAATAGCGAGGCGGAACTATAAAAGCAAATCTAGAAAAGCCAATAAGGCATGAATCATTCAATAAAATAAGAGCTAATGGTAGAAGTGTATTACAGTGAAGTAATCTTCGATGCATTTTTGTTTTCATCACCTGTTAGGTTTTGTATATAAATGCAGTATGTTACAGCTCCTGGAAACAGATTTTGATTTGGTAGATTTATATCTGCGTGTGAGAGCTTTAGTCACAAGTATATTTAGATTGGGAGCAGAGCAATACAGATTTATTTTACAACAGACACAATTCTAGGAGTCCCATACAAGCTCGTGCATGAATTTCTGACAGCTGCATCTGTGTATAAAAACAAGCAGGCAGAATGTGCTTGACCACTTTTTCAAATGTCAGAATAACCTTAAAAATGCAATTGAATTAACATTGTTTTCACTACTCCACCCCATTTTTCATTATTTATTTTATTTTAAAATAATTCAAAATCTATTTAGACCAAAAAAAAAATGTGGAATGTATCTTTTAGTGTCAGCACGCACAGTTATGTGGAAGAAACTAATGGCATATGACAAATTGCGTAAGCGTTGCTTGTCGAGCAGTCCTAAACTAGAAGTAATTTCATAAACAAAAAGCCATGTTTCAGTAACAATGGATGCTGTGAGAAAAAGAAAAAAAAAAGCTAGGAAGTTAACTAGATTGGTTTAAATTTCTGGTTGGTTGATTTTAACTTTTTTAATTCCTGGAACAGAGGACTGCTTGGGGTTTCTTTCCACTTCTTCCACTATTTTTCTACTTAGGTATCAGCCTCACTTCCTAGGAGTGCATGTCTTGTTCCAGAATATGTGAATGCTGCTCTTAGATGGTTTAGATAAGAATAATATGACTTTTATTCAGAGTACAAACCGCAGTTGAGTGTTTGGGAACCACATTAAGAAGGAAGCTCCAGTACTTTCTCATCTCCTACATGATTTTTTTTTCACTTGCCTTTTCACCTTTCAAAATTATCAGTGTGCTTTGTAAACACAGCAACTTTAACCCTTCATTTGCCTACTTTTTCATTAGATCACTTACCAGATTAATTCTTCCCTAATTATAAGGTGCAGGGAAGTGAGTTGTAACTTTTTCCAAAGAAACAGACTTTTGAAAACTGAAAGTTTTATCAGAAGTAACCTAAACATTGAAAATGAAAGCACTGCTTTCACATGAGGTTGTTTGGGTTTTTTTCATTGAAAATGTTCCCACACTAGCAACAATCTGAGTTGGTTTGGGACGTTTCTTCCCAAGTAGGTCAGCTAGGATTCTGGAAAGTTATTTTAGCGTGTTTTTTTATGAGTGCATTTCTTGATAAGTTGTATAGGAGTCCTGAGATGAGCTAAGAGCAAAATAGGCATTTTGTAGGGAAGAACCTGAATTTTTATTTCTCCAGATCAGAAGAGTGCCTTCAGAATTATCCTTGAGTCCTTTACAAATTCTGTTTGAACTGCTTCTTTCCTGGAATCATTTTTTCAGCCTTGGTCAAGCTCACCTTGAGTACAGTTGGTTTTAGATTATGGCATTGTACTAAGAACATTTCACCCCAAATTGGCATCAGAATTCCATTAAGAAGATGTCGGTCCTTGTGTTGGAAAACATGGAAATCAACATTTTGCCCATTATCATCATAGTTTGAGAGTAATTTGTGTCTAGCATACCTTCCAGGAAACTTCTGCTTCACTAAAGCCTACCTCATCTCCTATTGGAAGCTGTCATCTTTAGTCGAAGATCTTTATTGTTTGCATCATTGTGCTATGACGTAGAAGCTTACTCAAAGACCCAGCTTGCCTTTTGGTGCTCAAGGTTTCATGTTGCTATAAAAAACTATTTATGCTTAGATTTCTTTGCAGTGAGTTCTTACAAAAATCACTCACCTTGAAAAAATTTTTTTCAAATACAGTCACATTTACCTTTACAACTCATGCTTCCCGTGATTTTTGGATTTATCCCACTTAGAGGTTTGCTTCCATAGCCAAGTTAAAACAGTACTGCATTTGGAGTGTCTCAAAGATGCCTGTACAAGTTAATGTTGGCATTCATGTTATACAGGTTTTTTTTCAGTAATGACTTTCAGCTCTAGGCACTCTTCAAAACACTTGAAATATTCAAGAAACAAGGATGAGAACTCAGAAGATGCAGAAAAAATTCTACTAGAATTATAGTCATCCGAAATAACAACCTCCTCTGGTATCAACAGACTTTCCAGTAAGAGCACTGTGGCCTTCTCCCTGCTGCCCTGGTCACATAGCCTCCCACCTCTGGCAGTGTAAAAGAAATGTGCGTTCTCTGCAGTCTTTCAGCCTTCCTTTTGTGAGAAATGACTTCGGATGTTGATGGTGTCTTGGCCTGGCAACTATTTTTGATAGGCACTTGGCAGTGTGGGCACTTGCCCTTGGGTTAGAACACCTGAGTCAGTCCATGTGGAACACTAAGAAGTCATCAGTTACTGTGAATCATAACCCATATGTACTGCATTCCACTCAAACACAAAAAAGGGAAGGCTCAGCAATGCATTAACCTCCCCCTGAAGCATTACTGGTATTGCCAACTCCACGGTTCATAACTTAGGAGTCAATCCTCCCTCCAAATCTCAAAACAAAAATATTAAAAGGTATTTAATGATAGAAAATAGTTTTTTAACCTGCTTGTATTTTCTGTTGTGTTCTGGTACTATAATGCTAAGAAAAGAAGATTTAGTAAAGTGGGATAATGGCAAATGTTATGTAGCCCCCTAACACGTGGTATTATTGGCTTTAAAACTTTGCCTGTGAAAGAGAGGGGTGTATTTGACAGAAATACCTTAGGTCGGGTATTTTAGTTTGTTTTTCGACATGCTGAAGTTATAAGTCTTTTAATTTTGGTTCCTCACATTCTCATTTGGTGGCAAACTACGGTAAGCATTTGCCAGTGCCAGTGAAATCTGGGGCAAAGGTTCTTTCGGGATACAATGCCGATATAAGTGGTACTCTATAAAGCCAAGTAACTTGAAAAGCCAGGTTCTTCATGTCTTGGTTTGGGCACCCAGAATGGATGGAAGCTTGTGCCAAATTCGTACTCTTTAGAGGTAGTATTTTTCCTTCAGCTCACAGGATTTTCGTGAAGATAGGTCGGTGGATGTGTGAGTAGCATGTGATGGTAAGAAGTGCCACAGCAAAACCTTATAATTCAATGGGTAGTTTGAGAGGCAGTAAATAAAACATGGTTCTGCATGTTGTTCTGTGCAGAGAACAGAAAATAGAGTAGCTGCTAATATTGCCATTGTTTTGTTCAATCCATTTAATGAAGCTAGGATCCAGCAGAAAATATGAAATACAGGCCTGTGAGTGAGAATTGTATCATACAAGGGCTGCATACAAGAAGTAGAGTAGCTGCACAGTAGGTATTATTCGTATTTTTTCTGTTTGATTCTGCACCCTTTAATCATGTTTGAACAAGATTAACCCTTGTCTTAAAATCGTTTTAACATGTGTATGCATATGTATGTGTGTATGAATGCACATGCTTATGCATGTCATTTTTTGCAAGTTGGGGGGGTTAAAAGCAAATTGCATAAACAGAGATTTTTATCTTGTAGCAGTCTACTAACATTGAAATGTGAGTCATCAGAAAGAGGGCAATATTCAGAGCCATCCTGCAGTGCCCTGGTACTTGAGCCAACTGATGGCAATAAGAAGATAATTCTCTATTTAAAGCATCTCCATTGAGAAACAACACAGAGTTGTTGGTGATTCCCTCTTTTTTCTTGATGATGTCCTGGCTTCTCAGCACTGTCTCTTTTCCACTAGCTCCCATTTGCTTCCCCAGCCAAGAAGTCCCACTTCTGTTTGCAAATAGTTTTAGCTTTCCTGCTCAGACTGAGAATTTACTCCCACCTTCTGCACCTAACCTGCCTGCCTCACTCTGCCAGTTTACTGATGTCCGTCTCCCTTCTTCATCTTCTATTCTGCTTTGGTATCTTTATTTCTTCCATATTGAAACCAAACAACTTCCACTAGGCTGTCTGGATGCCAGTATTAAGACCCAAAGGCAATTGTTCCGCGGCACCCCAGTTGGTTTTTCTCATGGAGTTTAGTTCAGCCATAATTAGTTCTGGTGTTGAGCACGTGGTGGGTTCATCTGCCACCTCATCAACCCAGACTGCTGTGAGAAGGAGCAGCATGTTTAGCAAGAGTGGGATCTTTGAGAATTTTTCCTATTAAACTTCAGCAAGTACCTAGCAAGTGTATGTGATCGGATGTTTTCAAACGTTTACAGCCTGGCTAAAACGAAACGGGCAAAACCCACTTCCTGAACAGGCTACCTCCCGTCCTAATCTCTGCTCCAAATGGAGAGGGGATGCAGGAGCTTCTTAAAGAAAAGGTTTCTGTAATTTGGCAGCATGGCCCAAACAACTGATGCTTTGCTAGGCTTCTTCTTGGAAAGGTCTAAGCTGTTTGCCTGCAGATTTTCAAATAAGTTATCCCCGAGGCACACACCTGGTGACAGAAATTTTCAGCCGAACAGTTTAAGTTTGGCAAAGGTTTTAAGCAACTGAAAATGCGGTCTTAGAATAGGAGGGACCTGGCAACCAGAACAGTTGGCAGTTGTGCTAGCCCCACCTATAATATTTTGGGATCATTTAATAATGTAGTGAAGACTTTTAAGGGAGGAGGTTTGGGGTTTTTCATGTTTCCATCAGAATTTAGTAAGATACAACTGTGCAGCTTCCTCATACTCCTCGAGCTACAAAACATAGATCATTTTAAGCAAGCACATCAAGTTTGGAATCGCTAGCCAGTTCACGTAAGCTTCATAATACTGGAGAGTCTGTCATTGAAAACGTAGGAAAAAATGAGAAAAAAAATACTAAAACTCTTACTAACTTTTCCAGTTTTAACACCCACAGTATACCTCTAGTTATTTTAAAAATGTATTTTCACATGTTCTAAAAAATATTTTAGAAACAAGAAATTAAAAGTCTGACATATTTCATCCATGTGTGTCTGACTATCTGGTTAGTATTAGCTCTGACAATGTCACGTTCCTTTAAACAAGAGAAAGGCAATAAATATACAAGAACACTGATTATAAAGAACATTTTGACATAAGCAACTTTTGCTTACTTTAGCAAAATATTTGGTATCTATCCCTTCTTGTGACTACTGCAAACTTCCTAAGAGAGAACATAATCTTTTTATTCATTTTAAATTGAGCATTTATTAACATTTTTATAGCTGAAATATATCCTCCAAAGAATTCAGTGGCCTCTAAAAACAAATAAATATCTAAATAGGTTGGGCCTGCCTTGATAAGCCTTTATGGACTAGGATTCGCTCAGCAGGCTTTTTGTTTGTTTACTTCTGGATGCCAACTCAAATGCAAAACATTAGGGTATAACAACTTGCTCTTCATATTGCACAGCCGAATATGCTTTATTCTGATCTGTGAAGGAAGGTGGGGGGAAAATTTTCTTGATGCTGGTAGCTACAGTATGATTTTGGTAAACCACCCAGAGTGGCTTCACATATTACAAAGATAAACCGATTACACCCAGTAAAAACTTTCATAGAATGTTGGTAGCAGGAAGGGCAACACAGAAATTTGCCATCCTTGCTTGGAGGACCTGGAAGACGCTTCTGGGTGTTTCAGACACCCTGAAATTCTGCTGGTGTTTCAGCTTTCTTCCTAATCCCTGTCATTGGAGCAGTTACTAAAGGCTTCGGAGGGCACTGAGGGACTCTGCTAGACGTGCATCAATTAATATGTAAATGGGGGAAATTTCTTTCTAATACCAAGCATCTAAGTGGATCCTAAAACCGGGACCCTTTAAATGAATTTGTTTCATTTTGCAGCCTCTCTTTTCTGCCCTTGCTCAGAACATTAATATGCTGAATAATACCAATGGGATTACAGTTTGTCAGGACAAACTTGGTACTGGGTTGCAAATTGACCATACTAAGGATAGTCATACTCGGTTAAACCCAGCTTGTTGGAGCTGCCTGGGAAGTAATATCCAGAATTCAAACTCTGCAAAAAAAGGGGGTTAGCCAGCAGGTTGAAGGAAGTGAGAAGAGGCCTGGAGAAGTGAAGGCTCTGGGGAGACCTTGTAACAGCCTTCCAGTACCTAATGGGGGCCTACAGGAGATGGGGAGGGACTCTTCATCAGGGAGTGTAGGGATAGGACCAGTGGTAACAGATTTTAACTGAAATAGGGGAGACTTAGACTAAATACTAGGGAGAAATTTTTCCCTATGAGGGTGGTGAGACACTGGAACAGGTTGTCCAGAGCAGCTGTGGATGCCCCATCCCTGGAAGTGTTGGAGGCCAGGCTGGATGGGGCTTGGAGCAACCTGGTCTAGTGGGAGGTGTCCCTGCCCATGGCAGGGGGGTTGGAACACAATGATCTTTGAGGTCCCTTCCAACCCAAACCATTTCGTGATCCTACGAGAAAGTAGATGAGTATGTCCTTGCCTTAACAAAGAGATCGCTTTGGTTTGGATTTAATAATATTAAATATTAATGAAGGGAAATGAAGATTGAGTGG
>VZRU01020658.1:288-32329 GCA_013398155.1 Pedionomus torquatus
CCTCGAGGGGTTCTGAGCTCAAGGAAAAAAAAAAATAATAATAACACAGTCAGGGACCTCACTTGTTCCAGGCGGCCCCGTTGCCGGCCCCGACGGCGGTGCCTGGGGGGACGCCCGGCCGCCCCGCCGCCGCTCCCGACGGGGCGGACAGAAAAGCAGCTCGAGGTGGGAAAGGCCGGTGCAAAGACGGTGCTTCGTGCGTCCCCCGCACCGGGGGGCTGGCGGGGACAGGGTAGGACGGGCTTCCCGGGGGAGGCAGTGGAACCCGGAGCAGCCTTCCCCAAGGACGGCACCCCACAGCTGTCTCAAGTGGCGAGGGAGGAAGCCGTTACAGGAGAAAGGGGGCTCCGGTGGGGCTCTGGAGCCTCCCGCCGGCCGCCCCCCTCCCGGTGCTGCGGGGAACCGGGAGCCCCGCGGAGGCGGCGTCGGGACCCCGCTCCGCGGCCCGGCTGCGGGTGGCCGGATCTCCCTCGCCCCCGGGGGGGAGCAGCGCCGCTTTAATTTAGCGTTTATGTGTCACCGTGTTCGTGAGCGGGTTTTACGGGACGGCGCTAACGCGAAACACCTGGACGGCGGCTCCGCGGGCGCGCATGCCGGGGGCGGGGGGAAGCAGCGGAGGAGCGCTCAGCTGCGCCGGTCTGTCGTCAGGCAAACGCCTTAAAATAAATAATCAAACGCGCCCACACCCCCAAATGTCGGGAAATCAGGAAACGAATGCCTCCGAAACCAGCGAGAAATGCCGGGCGGTGTTCCCACTGCACCCCGGTTACCGCCATAACGCCCCACGGAAGATTCCTGATGCCTGGAGTAACACACGCACCGATCCGCGATTTATAAGTGAAATGAGTCTCGAAGCACACAACTCTTTCCTGGCTCCGCAGGTTCTGTTACCACTAGCATGTACTTTTTTGGCATGGTGCCTGCCCGGTTTCTGCTCTCAAACCCAGGAGTTTCGCCCAAAATAGCACCCTCTGTGACACTGCAGACTTCAGGAGAGGTACACCAGAGGTGAATCATTCCTAGCTGCAGTAGCTGCCTTTGGCTGTACAGAACCGGCAGAGCCACCCAGCAATCTCCCATCTCCTCTGCCCGGAGAGGGCTCCCGGCAGCCTCAGCCCCTAATGCCACAGGGCACTCTCCAGGAGGATCCAGCCCGCAGCCATTCCACCCCTTCCCATTATTGAAAATATGTCAAGATTCTTCCAAGAGAGGTGAGGCCACAGCCTTGAACACCTTCCAAGGAGGAAATAGGAGGGAGTTCACCTCTGATTTTCCTAGCGCCGTGGAAGCCAGACTGCTCCAGACAGAGGCACCGCACGTTGCAGGGTGATGTCAGTCGGTGCTGCTGTCTTCCAGATAACTCATCTGTTAGATATTCGCCTCTCACCTCTTCCTCCTCCTCACCGTCATGATTTGATTTACTAAATGAGTTACAACCGTAATAAACGCTAGGGCAGGTCAGTCTTGAAGGCATTCATTAGCTGTAGCAGAACAAGACAAATCTTAGTCTGAAAAAGAGTAGACAACTTTTGAACTATTATTCTAGGCAGAGCTGGCAAAATCTTATCATTTTCCATCCTACATTCCTACATTCATCTGATTATGGTTTTGCCAAATTTAAACCATCCAGGTGGAAAAAATTATTTTCTGAGGGAATCTGCCTCATGCTGAGTATGTTTAAGGTTTCAGCAAAACTGGTTCAGCTGTTCCTGAGCAGCAGATCTTTTCGCTGGCATTTAGACATCCTTGCATTGTACTGAAAACCGGTGGTGCCCCATCACTAAGGAAACTTCAGGAGATGGAAGCACCCAGCAAAAAGTCAGCCAGGGGTTGCCTCTTCTGTTCTTTCTTTGTTCTTCCACCCGGGGCTGTGCTTTATAGTTGTGCAAAATAAAGATCCCAAACCTCTACATAGAGAGCCAGACCCCTCAGGAATGTTCAGGCCACCCATGGGATTGACGTGGCTCTGCAACGATTTGAAGAGCTCTTCTCTTGGCACTGAGTATTTGTGTGTAGGAGACACGTGCTTCCACCAGCAAGTGTCCTTTTCCTATATGCTGTCACCAGATCTAAGGAAACAAAACCAAACCAACAAAAAACTGCAGAAAAGCTTTAATGGTGCTTTTGAGTCTTGTCAAGGGTTTCCAAGTCAACACATGCCAGACCCTCAGGGGAGCACATTGGTAAGGTGCCTCCATTTCCTCCAGCCCCCAATATTGTTAATATCTCTTCTGGGACACCTTGACTTGCAGAGCGGGATATGCAGCGTTTATGGCTCTGCGGTAAAAGGAAGGAACACATGGCCCCGTATTATAAACATACCTTAATACCACTTTCTGGACTGCGCTGTCCTAGTGATTGCCGTGATACCAACTTCTCTAAAGCAGAGTCTAATTCAACTGAAGCGTGACATAATTCACCAGGGTTTTCTTCTGAACTGCGAAGAGGCATCCTATAAAACCACATTGGGTTTAATATTTTTTGGAATGCACTTTCCTAACCCTTCCTCGGCCTGAAGAGTTTCCTATCTGACCATTATGAGAATGTGGTGAACAATGCTATGAAAAACAAAGCAATACGTTGTTCCTTACAGGCTCCTATTTCCTATATATCTGCCACCACAAACCATGAGCTATTTTGGATCCTGCCTATAAATGCAACTGAAAGCTGCTTGGTTAATTATATTTATTTGGAGTGATGGCAACTGTAACATGTTAAAACTTCTCTGTATTCTTATGCTTTGGCTACACACATAAAGATTACACCCAAAAACACATATAATTCCCAGGGGCTAGATTGACTTTCACATCTTGCACAATCATTTACGTAAGTGCAAACTGAATATAAACCGCTGCTAACACAGACTGCTGGCTACCGTACACCCACTCTGTGTTGATATAAATGACTATAACAAGATACCAGACAATGGAGAATCTGCCTAAACTACAGCGATGACAATTTTTTTTTTTTTTAACAGAGTAATCAGAATACAAGATTCTGTACGTTTCAAAGAGGACTCGTGCAGCAAGATTTTTCACTGTAACAGTTCCAACAGGTCCAAAGTACACACAGCTAAATTTGATGTCAGTAGGAATTAGGTATGAATAGGGAGTGTGACTTAGTTATTTTTGTTAATGTTTTCCAGAGCTTACACATTTACTCTACATTTTTTTAACAAAGTTTATCATTTTGGCATCATAAAATCAATCCCTAGGTAGGTTTGTTTTATCTGGAGCTGATACACACATGCAGTTGCTGTTAATAGTCAAATATAGAAGCTTACAATAACAATCTAGCTCACTATTAATGGCTATTTAACAGTGGAGTTAGAAGGATGGATCTGAAATCTATCCTCATCTGAAAAATAGATTGCTGGACTCTCAGGTGCAGAAACTTCAAAGGCTTCATTTCCATGAGTAGGAGCCAAAAAGCTTGGGTAGAATTGGCACCAAAAGGCTAGGGAAGGAATTGCCTTCGAGACAAATTCAGAACTTGCGTAATGTGTTTGGAGTCCACTGAAGCTAAAGATTTTCATAGGCAAATCATGTATTTTTTCTTAGCGGAATGACAGAATATGCCTTGATGGTTGCACATGGAAGTATCTCATAAAGTACAATATGAAATGGCAGAAAAGAAAGGAAGAATCATTTTTCCTTACGGCAGGTGTCTCCCCCATCTCGCTCCTGCCCCTGAGCTGTGGCCTCTCTGCCAGGGGAACCAGGTAGCACAGAACCAACTAGTGAAACGCAGCAGCCACAGACGGTACCAGCCTCCAGGCTCTGAGTCCAGAGGACCTTATTGTGCCAATTGCTCTGCTGCAGAGTCACTGCTGGGTCTGGCCACTCTACAGAATTTCCTGATAGTGGCAAAATCTCAGTGTCCCAGATTACTAGTGGCACTTCCAATTACACAGAAGACCCCACCGGGTACCCGCCGATGAGGACTGTTGCTTTGTGACTGGGGCTCAGGAGGATGCTGCATCCTCTGGAAGACCAGTTGTGCTGGGCTTTGTTCAATTTGCCCCACTGTAGAACTGAGAAGGACTGAATTCTGAATCGTCCAGCTCTGCCAAGAGCTCTGGTTTGGCCCTTGATAGGCTATCACGGCACAGAGAGGAAACCCACGGGATGTGGGAGATAAAGAGAAACCAGGATACTTCCCCCAGTTGAAGTGGGGGGTAACAGCTTCCATTCCATGTGTGCGATACAGGAACGATGGACATCCAACCTGGGAAGTTATTTTATTCTTGCTGTTCTGAAAGCATGCATCATTTAATAAACAGCTTCAGCTCCCTGTTCACTGTTGGCTGTCTAGAATGATGTGAGTTCACGCTGGCTCAGAGGAAGGTGGAGGAGAGCATCCTGAGTGGGTCTTTGCCATATCTGCTTTCATTCACCCTCTCCAGCAATAATCACCTGCCAGGAAAGTCACTGTTCAAGTCCCTTCAGAGTCTGGAAGCACAGGAATGCTTTTGCAAAGCTGCAGGCTTTCCTATGCCCTAAGAGTTTCTATTTTATTTCATAGCCATTTGGGCTTGTTTGGTGGTTTGTTTGGGGTTTTTTTATTTATTTATTTTTTCTTCCCTGGAGCCTGGTTGGGAAATTTTTCTCAGCTGAGCTATCATGTTTCTGCACTTTGCTTCTGTGTATCAGCAGCGCTGGTCACAGAAACCTGCTGGAACGCTTGTGCAGCTGAGAGTGCAGCTCTCCTGGAAGGCAAGAGATCAGGCTGCCGGCAAGGTGCTTTATACCAAGTATAATTACCCCTGAACTGGAACAACCTTTAAAGATAAATATCCAATATAATTTTAGGATGTGCCTAAACCAAGCCCTTTCTGCATCATTTAATTTCTGTAGCTTCCCGAGCTGCTTTTCTATTGCTTTTGTCTCTTCCAAATTATGTTACATTTCACCTCGGAACTGGATCAATTGGGAGACATGACCTTGCTCTTTATGTAGCTTTCATAGCACCCGTCTGACACCTGTAAAATATTAAACTGTAAGAATGTATGTTAAAGCCAGTTAGCCAGGATAAGTGTGTTTTATAGATAAATGGGTTTGTTTGGGAGAGAGCACCACAGCCTGTATCACTGAAGAGTAAATTCCTAAAGAGTCAGGATGCTGCAGATAACTGTGAAATCACAGAAAGCAGCAGCAGGAGCCGTGCTGGCTGGCTCAGCCCCGGCACACACTCCTCAGAGCCCTGCTGCAGTCACATCTGCCGCAACCCAACCGTCTTTCATTTTCTGCCTGCTGCCTTCCCATTTTCTGTGGCAGTTGGATTTTCTACAGGTCTCTTCATATTTAGTTCACGTGTGGGCTTGGACACACCAGTCACCCTGTCCACGGGTTTTTGGTACACAGACAGCTTCTCAGGAGTACACAGAGACCTGTGGATAAAGCTCAATCAGGATTAGTCTTTCCACACCTGCCTGCACCCTTGCTCAGAGCCAGGGCTTTCTGCAGGGAACGCCCAACCCAAGGCTGAGGTCCTGCTGGCATTGCTATGGTCACGAGCAGAATTGGACACCGACGGTGCATCTGGCTGCTTTTGGGACATGGAGAGCAACAACCGTGACAGCGCCAACCAGGCCTTTCTGCTGGGCCACAGGTAGCCTGGTGGCTCAAGCTCCTCTTCAGAGCGTGGGCAGTGGCACCGGTGACTTTGTGCCCACACTTCTCTCTTCTGGGAAAGAGCGCCGTAACCTGTGTGCTTCTGGCAAGCACGCTGAGACCTGGGGTCCCAGACTCGGGGCAAAGCTGGGGATGATGAGGTATCACCATTACACTTTCTTCCCGCTCAGCCCATCGTTGCTGATGCCGCTCTCTTGTCCCACGCTAACCTAGTTCCTCTCATTCCTGCAGGTTTACACTTAAAACATTACTTAACATTTATTATGACACCTTACTCCCCAAGTATTAGTTAGCAAACTCTGCTGGCAGGTCTTTGTACTTTTTCTTGTCAGCCAGCTCTTCCAAGCCTGTAGCTACGGTTGGGTCCTCTTCTCTGAACTGCCTCCAGCTCCTTTCCTGGTACGGAGCCGCGGGGAACTGCGCTCACCTTTCCAGATGCTGTCACCAGTCAGTTCCAAGAAGAGCAGCTCACTCTTTCCCTGTGCTGCGTCTCCCCCGGAGCCCCAAATCGGATTGATGTTTTTAACCCTTGCATCACCTACCAAATTCAAATGCAAATTCCTTGCCCCCCCGCCGGGGCAGCAGCCAGCGCATTGATTCCATCCCGAGAGAAAAGGAAGACTGCAGACCTTGCCTTTCTGATAAACTTTGCCATTTTTGTAGGGAGCCCAGGTTGTTTTCTAACTCCTCGCACTAATCAGGTAATTGGCTTATTTATGACAGAGAGAAGAAGGATAGGAAGCACTAACTAACCCCGTGCTGGTGGTCACAGTAACACAAAAACAAAGCTGGTTTCCAGCTCCCTGTGCTGAGACTGATTTTCCATTGTTGTTCCACATTATCTTCCCATTTATTCTGCCCGTGCAATTCTGTTGTGCATCCTGTAATTCTGTTTTAGTAGGTTTAAAACAAACAAAAGGAAGTACTTTTTCACACAGCATGTAATTAAATTGTGGAACTTGTTGCCATGGGAAGCGCCGGATGCCAAAAGTACAAATGGGCTCAGAAAAGGAGAAGACAAATTAATGGACGATGAGCACATTGATGAGTATGAAACACAGCACCTTGCTCACGCAGCTCAGGAAGCCCTTACGCTGCTGTCTGATGAAGGCAGGAAAGGATTTCTCTCTCTGTGCCCGTTTCTCACATGGTTGGCTTCAGCAGCCTCTTCTGGTCGCTGGCAGGAAGACGATGTTGGAGTTAATGGTCTGTCTTAGCAGAGCAGCTCTAATGTTCCTCGCCTAATGAGAGACACAGATGTCAATAGATGCCTGTAAAAATTAATCTTTGTGCTGAAAGTTGACTCCAACTGAATTCCTCTTTGGACTTTTTTACCAGATCTGATCCAACTGAAGTTTACAGATGAAGTTTACAGCAAAGCGTACAACCGAAACGGGATATTTTAAGGCTTCAGGATGCCTAATTTTATTGGCCCAGCCAAAAATTTTGTTTTGTAGATATTATAGTTTGGATCTTCCTCGTGGACTGATATCAAGAGGAAACCTGTTGTCTGTCCTGGGTGCGTTGTATCTGCTCTTGGAGCTCTCTTCCCTCCCTGAACAAACGCTCCCACTGGTCAACATGGTGCCATCTCTCCTTGTTGACTTTGCTCCATAATTGCTGGTTTATCAGTCTTGCCTCAGACTTCTCAATTTGTCTTGACTGGCAAGCCAGACGAGCAGACCCACAGGGGCAGATGGAGCCAGGAAGGCCAGGAGGGCAGGCTGGCGAGGCGGGCAGTGAGCCCCGGCCCCGTGGCCACCACTCTCGCCTGGGCAGGAGCCTCACCCCACAGGCTGCACCAGTCGCTCTGGTCCGGGAGGGAGGAAAGAACGGCCCCTCCTTCTGGTAGCATCGTGAGTTGCTTTCGTTTCTTGTTCTGTGTGTTTGGCTGCAAAACACGTTGCCTGATTCCATCTGCACTGCTTTGAGGTTTCTTTCTGCATCGTTCAGTGACACTCGTTTCGGTCACGGCTGTTTTCCCACTTCTCCTGCATTAGCTCAGACCCTGTGCTAGCTGCCTTCCTCACTGCAGGCAAACTCACCCAGGCAAGGCAATGAACAGAATCAAGCCATTTATTTCTATTGTGGAGAAAGCTGTATGTGTTTATCTACAGCACGTTGTTAAAATGCATGTTGTTAAAAGTCAGAAAGCAGCCTGCTGGCCAGGGCCTGCCTCAGCGGGAAGGAATGGCTGGACTCGATCTCAGAGGTCCCTTCCAACCGTGAGAATCCTGTCACTCCGTGGCAAGGCGAGAAGAACGAATTCAGATGCTTCATTTTCTCTGTCGCGAGAAGCCGTGAAGTACGGGATGCTTCCCTGGATTTTGAAGAATTTGTCGGATCATTTGGTTGCAGGAGGGAGGCCACACTGCACAACCTGACCAGATTAGCCACCTGCTGCTCTAGCTCCATCCTGCAGTACTTTGGCATCTCTTCTTAACTCAAATTTCCTAAATGTTGCTGTGGTTCTTTCTCTTGTTCGACAGTAGACTCTGTGGGAGGAAGGCTCAGGCCAGGTGCTGGGAGCAGCACTGGTCCTTGTTTTGTGGCTGGGAGGAAGATGGACTCCCAGGGAGGGATGCAGCGGTGACTGCAGGGGCTCTGTGCTGCCAGGCAGGGGAGGGAGAAGACGGGTGCACTGACCCCCGACTGGAAACTGGGGACCCGGGCACCCGCCTTCGCCACGCTGTGCTGCTGCTGGAGCTCAGGTCACCGCATCCACGTCTGTCTGTGCCTCTTCAACTGCTCCCTGACTGGTCTTTTAGACTGAATTCTTCTAGAGGTGTGATTCACATAGTGTCTTTTCACTGTACCTCGGCAGGTAGTTCTTGGAATGTCCATAATTTAAATATTAATTATGACACAAAAGCAGCGATCCAAATGTTCAGCTATAGTCTTGAAAGGAGCTACCAAAGGCCACCTTATTAGACCTATTTTACTAAGAAGATGCCCTCATTAAAATGTCATATAACGACTTTTTTTCCCTGTCAATTGCTTATTAACATACCAGTCCTCAGTTTTTCCCAGTGCCAATTATTCTTGGCTCTACGGGCTGAGGTGCACTACTCACCGTGCAGGATATTCCCTAGAAATAGCAGTTTAAAATAAACAGCTAGCCCAAGCCCAAAAGCAAAGAGCTACTCCTGGACACCAGGTGAGATAATCAGGGAATAACTAACACAGATAATCAGCAAACCATTCAAATGAATTGATTTGACTCTGGCGGGCGTCCCCGTTTCTGCCTGAAAGTTTCAGTGAAATCCAAATAAGTGGCAGTTATCTTACTGTCTCTTCTGTTATCTGCCCCTAATGACAGCAGGGGAGAGGGGGGGAAATCACGGCTTTGAACAGGATCATGGCCTTTCGTTTAAAGTAAATACTGCATCAAAATGGAAACTCCTGAAGAATGAGTCTGCCTTGGCTTAGGCCTGAGAAGGTTAAGTCATGTATTAAAACCAGACAATATCAGATTCCTGGAACGCCTTCGGCACCGTCACTACGAACGCACACACAGAGAATCAGAAAGTGCTATTGATAATGACCTGGAGGTGGCTGACAGTGCAGCGTGAGGGAGCTGTGAAGAGTCAATATTCAGCCAAGGCATCTGTATTTTATGTTTCAGTAAATGTCTTTAACATTAAAAAAAACACAATAGGAAAATTCAGAGTGATGCTGACCCCAGACTCACACACTCGCAGCATCTAAGTTAAAGCCGTTACCTCCTTTGGTTCCCACGTAGGCAGTGGAGAGGAACAAGCAGGGCAGTCAGCAACAGGTCACCTCGGAGGTTCTGTCCTGGGTGGAGAGGCCTAGGACTAACTTTCCTTCTAATGCTGGGAAAATTGCACTTTTGGAGGATTTTAGTGTCTGAATTCATAAAAATCTTTACTTTCTGGCCAGCCAGGCTCTGTGAGATTCAAGGTCTTGGTGTTTTTGAGCCTTGCCAGGTGCAGGGATGAGGAGGAGCAGGGCCTGGGCATTTGACCCAAGCTGCCAACAGGGTTATTTCATACCATGGACGTCACATTCAGTATAAATTAGAAAAGTTTGCTGTGTAGGGGGCTCTCCCTTGATGGCAGTGGTTCCCGACATCTCCTTGCCCCGGTGCCGGACCCCTGAGCCCTCCCCTTCTTCCCGAAGCCCTTGCACTGGCAGTGTCTGACACTGGCTGTCCCTGCTGGGAGAATGGGCTGAGTATAGTTCTTGTCAGTCTTATATCAGTGTCAGGATTAGTACTGGTTCTTTAGTATTATTGTTAGTTATTTAATCTTATTCTAGTAAATCTATTTACATCTCAACCCTTGTGTTTCTATGCATCTCCCAATTCCCCTTTCCTGGGTGGGGAGGGGTCATCAGGTGACAGAATAATTCTCTACACGACAATAAATTGTTATGGGTTTTCTCAAACCATAACAGGTTCCCGTCTCTCTCCCCTGAGTTTTCTCCCTCGGGTGCCTCCATTCAGGTGCCTGACCAAACATCAGTGGGGTGAAACCAGGCCACGCTTTACTTTGGGAGAAAAGCCTAGGGACAAGATGTGGCTTGAGCACAAGCAGACGCTCTCCAGCAAAGCTTCATCTTCTGACGGGATTCCTGTGGCCGTTCACCCAGCAGGAGTGCCACAGAGAGGAGGAATTCCTTGGTAACACCTGGATCCTGGGGTGTGAGATCTGTGCTCGCCCTCGGGGCAAGCAGCAAAGAGCTCTGGGCTCAGATCACCAGCTGTGCCCACACAAGAACAGCAGCATGTCAAAATACTGTGGCCACAAGGCGCTCTATGGCTCCTCTGCCAGAGAAAGCTGCACCAGTAACGATACCACCAGGAACCAGCCATCAGTTTGAGCTACAGACAATGTCAGTGCTTTTTGCTCTGGGCACCAACCTAGTTTGCCAGTTGTAAACTGGATAACACAGAGACACTGGGTTGGCATCGGTGTTGCAGCCCAGCAACCAGCAGCCCGACATCGCCGCTACTCCCCTCTGCCGCACTCGGCCATCCAGCCAAACCTTCCTGCCACAAGCTGCAAAACCACAAAAGAACTACAGTAATACAAAGATCCTGCAGCCAAGTGCATTCCATTAAGAAAACACAACCTACCGAGTATTCAATCTTATACCCCACTCTAAAACACTCTTCCCAAAGCACTGCCTCTTGCTTTCCACGACGGGTCCAAAGCTCCAGAGCAGCGATGACAAGTTATGAGCCTGTGATGTTGTGGCCAACTGGAACTAGGAACTAGAGACTAACGCTACAGCAAAAACGCGCTGTGAGCACTGAAGGAATGCCTTCAGTTCTGGCTGGCTCCTGCGCTGCCAAAGCTCAGGGATGTGCTGGCGGCAGGGGCAAGAAAGGACTGGAGCTGCTTCTCCAAGACCTCTACTGCATTGCTTCTCCTTTTAAGATCGGACCTACATGGCAGTAAGGGATGGAGAGGTACATACCACAAAACTAATACACTTCAAAAAGATTAGATCTATTCCAAATAATCTCATTTTTGTAAGGTCCAAATTAACTTATTAATATTTAAAATCCCCTAAAAGTCAGCTTTTATTGTAGATTCAACATCTTTTTCAACATGCTATTCTGAATAGTTTAATGACAAATCTGAGAAATGATAGAACCAAACTCCATTACAGAGCACATTTGTCCATAGTGCTTTATTTTACTTCTGTAACTTTAAAAATGTTTTGACCCTGTTTTATTGGAAAGAAAATAAACTGAAAGTGAGGCTTCCACCCCCAACAGGTTTTCACAGCAGTGTGTATAAACTCTGCAAAATAAAATGCAGGCTAAAAATGTTCAGGGACTATTAAATGTAATGGAAAGAAATCACCTACCACTTAACTGAATTTTTGCTGCTAAGGCAGTTTTGTTTGCTATTCACACTAACGTTTATGATAGTCACCTTTATAAAGTCAATTTAATTATCTTTATCTTACTACAAATAATAAATTTAGCTGTCCTACAATGAAAATCAATTGTCAACATAAGCTATGGTTAACATCTAATAAAACAGCCCTCTGTAAATCCCTGATTAATAAGATTGGCTTCTGTATTAACTAACAGACATCATAAAATTTCCTTCCTTGCATTAATCTGTATATTCAAGGTTCATCCTGCTGGACAGATTTTCCTAAAATAAACTGTGACAGCAAATGAGCAAAATTTTGGCGCCTATCATTATTACATTACAACCATTTGAGAATATATCTCTAGCTCAATGGTTTTGAAATCAACATCTATTTTAATTAAATCACAGAAGATGGGGGCTATAACAAATGATAAGCAATTCACTTCTTTGTTTCCCTTAGCTTTTGAACACAATGATAACACTGATTATGTTTTGGTTTAAGCATTAGGGGAAGCTAATTGAAATGTGAAAAACCAATTTCCCAAACCATTCTTTACCTATGACAGGGGTGATTTAATCTCTTCTATGAAAAAAGAAAACCACCAACAACAACAAAAACCACAAAAAAAATAAAACCAACACAAAAAAAATCCCCAAACCAACAAAAAACCCAACATTTGACGTCCTGGGAGACAGGGGATGTCTGCCACCCTTCGGGAGTGATGCCCGAGGACACCGGCACGGTACCGCCACCACTGCGAGCACCTGATGGGGGGACTTGCCTTCGAGCAGCGCAGCGGTAACATCAAGCCTGCCCCAAAAGACCACGGTCATTTCACAAGGTACCCGTGAGAGAGCACGGAGTGTGGGGTGAAACCACCTCCCAGGCTGGCCTGGAGAAACCCTGCTGAACGCCATGAAATCTTCCAGTCACAAACACCGAACAGGGTTGAGACGGGTTGGGGTTTTTTGTTGTTTATTTAAGCATCGTTATCAACTCGGTACGGAGTTTGGAAAACAGAGGATCTGATCCTTCACCTTAGTACTTTAGCATAAACGAAGCAGAACCAGGGTGATGTAAGACTAGACCCTTGCAGGGGGGAGAGGGGACCTCTGAGCAGCAGCGTTCACTGCCACTACTCAAAGGGCTGGGAAGAACTATCTTACCACATATTTAACCTGTTTTGTTAAGCATTTGTCGTGAATGCTACAAGAGTGTATTTTCTTTCCTGCTAATTGCTATTTTACACTTTGTAAAACTCCTGTGCTAACTTGGTGAAACAAAACAAACAGACTTTTTAAAAAAAAAAAAAATTAACCTTTGCCAAAGATAATACAATTCCTTATCACATGAACAAAATCTTCGGAGTAGCTTTAGTGCTCTGGACATCATCAGAATAAAATTATAGTAAAAAATCACATGTCTGTTACCAACAACTGGAAAGATCTGAAAAATCTTGTGTATTTTTATGTCATATTTCTGTTTATTTCATTCTTGCATTTCAATCATTTTTAATGAAGAAAATGCATCAGCCAAGTCCAGAGCTTTAGCTATCGTGTCTCACCCTCTGCGTTACAGTGCCCAGGCTCTGAGCAGACCCAGAGTCACCAAAGCATTGCAAGCGTAACTAAGGAAGTCAAGGGAAGGCTCACCTGGGACTAGTATTCTGGAGAATGAGAAAGCAACCCAGGTAATCTCTCTTGTCTTGCAAAATATAACTTTGTGCCACCCAAAAACCTCCAGTCTTCTCAGAGTTTGAGAAGTCTGAAAACATGAACATTTTCTACATCTTACAGAAAAAGGGCTGCTGTTTTCTAGCTTGTTCCTGGCAAGAGAGGGTGGCACCGAGCCCTTGCTCATTCCCTGGCTGAGAAGCACTCGTGCAGCAGCACAGCACACCCATCTCCTGGTGGCTGATCCTGTCCTAGGGAACCAAGGCTGCTTTTACAAAGTGCCCAGAGCAGTGCTCGTGTTTAGACAGCCCCTGTGCTGCTCCCTCTCCGTGCTCTAACATTCCCAAGCGCAGACTCCACGGGTCAAGCCGTGCTCAGCCTGCACTGGGCTGGGTGGTCAGCGCTCACCCGTAATGGCATCTCACATAAAACACTACAAGTGCAGAACTAGCATGATTTACTGGTATTTAGCTTTATAAAGTAACCATGTGGGTGGGCATAGTTTACGGTGCATTGCCCTCTACCATACGAAATAGTTTCTAACAGGAGGGGGGAAAAAGAAAGTAGTCAAACAGTCAGTAAATATATACTTTTAAAACAAGTGTTTACAGCCATGTATTTTTAAAATTGATTTCTCTTTCTCTATTGATGCTCTGGAACATTAGAACTTTACTTTTTTTTCCCCCCTTCAATCTCTTTTTGATGGAAAAGGAACATTAAACTTTAATTTTATTTTTCCAGTTCCTTCTAGCTTCCCCCCCTTCTTTTATCACCTGGAGAGGTACAGGGTTCCTCTTGTTTCTGTGCTCAGTCCCCAACTGACTGCAATGATGACTGACACCTAGGAGAAAGGCAGCCAGCAGCTACGCACCCTCTCCTCTCCAACCTCACACAATTGCTCCTGCCACCCAAAATAAAACCAGGCACCAGAAGCAGCCGGACACCTCAGTCCTTTCCCTCTTCAAACAAACCCTGCCTCCCCCAGCAGCTCTGATGCAGCAAGTGCTGCAGCTTCCAGGAGGAAGTTCCCTTTCTTCCATTACCCTCCTACTGCTCATTTCTCACTTGACAACCAAGCTGCCAGCTCTAATTATCCATGCTTCCTGTGGCCCTCTGACCACTCTCCCCATTCCCCCTTTACATGCATTTGCACTCCTATTTTTCCTCATTTCATTTCCGCACATCACATTCACCCTGCAAGGATTTTCCCTTAAATCAGGAGTTGTCCTACTTGGCCACTAATCCAGAATTTGAAGAAACTCATCAGGTTTATTAGAACACTGCCATAACTGTTGCCACAGCTCTCCCTCATGCTTTGCTAGACTGGTTCAGCTGTCTGTTCTGTGAAAAGGGCTCCGTTACTCTTCTTTAAAGGATGCCTCACGAGACAAACCCAATCAACCACCTAAGCTGGCCTGGGCCATGCCCTTCCTGCCTTCCTGGTCAGACCTGCCACACCACTGACTGTGTATGGGAAACAACTCCCAATTTATTTTTCTCACCGTTCTTTTCTCTATCACACATCGTGCAATGTACTCAAACAACACATGCTACTTTCGGCTTGGGCAGTGCCCAGTGCCAGGGAATCCAGAGAGCAGGCCAGGCCAGGATTTGGATAGTAAAGGTGCCCATCAGCCCCATGGCAAAACTCAAGACATAGGTTGGGTCATCTTTTTCTCAAACACAGCTCTTTACAAAGCAAGCCCTTGTCCAAGCTTGAGTGTAGAATTATCCTCATAGTAGTTCTTGATGAAATCTGTTCTTTTAACAGGTGTTTGACAAAAAGCCTAACAAAACACTTATTTCCACATCCTGATCACTGGCCAGTGCTAAGGACTAAGGCTTTAGTGTTAGAGCCATCTAGTGGGAGAGGAGACTGGAGAACGGGGAGGAGTTCTGCCATCCGACTGTATCCTCTTCAGCTTGCTGCTGTCACCTCTGGGCATGAAGGCAGCGAAGCAGTGATCTGCCACACCAGTACTGCAAACCAAAGGCAACTCAACTCCGAGGGACACTTCAGAAAGAGAAAAAGCTCGATGCGAGCAGTCCACAAAATTCATACAGCTATCAAGGCTCTCAGTTCCCAGGCAATCAGCCTGCACCCAGGGAAACCAAGTTAGTTCTTAAGTCCATTAAGTTTCTGGTGCCAGAATTGGACAATACAACAAATACTGAAGGAAACACCCCTGTGGCTTGCACTGCCTCAAGTCTCTTACACAACTGATTAATGGTCTCTCTCATGCTAGAGTTCAGAGAATCAGTGCAAGAGCATACTTCAAATCATGTCTTTCTGCTTCTATTAGGCCCAAAGCCTGTCTAGCTGGCAGACATGCTCAAAGGCAAAAAGATTCATGGACCACTCACTGGAAAGAAGGTCAACATAAGCCTGCAAGCCAGATACAGAAAAATGAATTCTCTTAAATTGTGTTTTCATGATTTGCTGAGAATAGTGCTTTGATGTGAATTACCTTCAATGAAATTCACTGTTATAGTAAAACAGATGAGTTGGATTTGTAACCAGGTTTGCATGTTTTAATGTCAACTATCTTAAAAGACACACTGCCAGCTTATAATACATAAGCTGTGGCGGATAATCACAGCCAAGCCAACACATCACAGCTGCAGGTTAAGAGGAAGATAAGCACAGTGGGGTTCAAAACCCAACCACCACCCAAAACCCAGCAGTGAGACTAGCTTTTGTGTACTGAAGAGGCACCAAAATAAAGCAATTGTCTATTACGAAATAAGGGAAGGAACCATCCTTTTCTGACAGTACAAGACTTATGACATAGCTGCCATTGTTTTAGCTAAATTAAACCTGGAAATGTAAGATAAGTCAGGTAAACTTGTTCTACTGAGGGAGGTGCTTATACAACTTTTTCCCCCCATGTAATCAATGATTTATTTGAGGTATCCCAGTCAAAAGGGAGCCATCTACTTCACAAACACAGAAGTCAGACTAAAAAACAGGTACAAAATCAGAACACTTATTTACAGTTAATTAAAAAATAAAATGGCAGCTGGCAATGCTGACAAAGCATTTTTCCACATCCCTTTCTGCTTTAAGTCTACTGAGAAACAGAGAAGGATCTCTTACTTGACAACATAAAAATCTCTTAAACATACAGCACCACAATCTGCAGGTTCTCTTTTTTAAAGAGATCTATTAACACTTCGCAAGCTACAGCATATGAAGATGGGACACAAGCAGGACATTTGGCAGGCCAATCTTTTGCTCCAACTTTGCATTAATATATCAGTATATACAAAGACCAAGAATAACCAATGAAAGCTGTGGCTCAGTAGAAAATTAGACATAGGTGTTTCAAAGCAGGGATCTGCAGTGGATACATCTTAGTTCAGTGATCTCAAAGGAGGCTTAGATTTGGGAAGCAACTGTTCTGTTATATCCTCCATTTTGGTCTTCTCCACTGTAGCTGCAGATCTGTTCTCTTTATCCTTTTTGTGACTCCGTTTGTGCTGGGATTTAAAGAAAACGGCCCAATGTTAAGATAATACAAAGAAACTAAAGACTTCTTACTCACGTATAATGCAGAATACGGTGTTCTGAAGAAAACCAGAAGTCGGTAGAACTCATGAAAAATGTTCCTAACATTGCATTTACTAAAAAGGTTTATTGTGGACAACTGGAAGTTCAGCAGCTGCTTTTAAAGAATCCATGACAAGTAAATACACTCCACCCACCTCCCAACCCAAACCCAAACCTAATACACCAGAGCTTCGCAAAGATACGTTGGTAGAGCAAGAGGGTAAAAGGGAGGGAAGACAGACAAAACAAAATCAGTGAAGAACCAAGAATGCTATTATTTATCTGGCCTCCAAGGAAAATACTCCACATCCAATTTCAGCTTTTCCATTAAAGCATGTGTGTTTATGTCTAGAAAACTATTACTTTTTTTTTTAATGCAGGATTATTTGCTGATGAGTTTTTTACTGTTTGTCCAGCTTGCCAGGAATTGGCATTATTTTATCTGCTGTTAACTGTTATCAGAATCCACTGTTATTTTACATCCAGTTCACAAGGCATGTTCTACAGGACGTAGAGACGTTGTAAGACTTCACTAAACATTGGTAGGTGACTTTAGACTAGAGCACTACCCACAGAATAATACTTCTTCATTCTTAAATGTACAGCTGTTTGGATAGTCTGTGGAAGTTACCTGGAAAAAGGGAATGCCACCATTTGTGTGGCAGCATATGCTTGTATCCACCAAGGATTTGTCACTAGCAAGGCTTTCACAGGATCCTTGCAACCCTTCCTCCTCTTCCAACAGGTCCTAAATAAGAAAAATACATTTAGTGTCTAGATTTTCTTCATGAATTTACTAGGCATAATCAATCATGCGTTTTTTAAAAACAAAAATGGAAGTGCCTAAATTCAAGGTATTGTTTTTGTCAAAAGCCCAGCACACGTGACTCCTACTACCCTGTAAAACGCAAAGGCTGCAACAGCACTGGGGCTCTAGTCAGCTTTCCACAATAGCATCAAAAAACTCCTAAAGATGTGAAATCTTCACTGAAGAGCCTCCTTTACCATTCATAGACATACCTGATCTGCATCATCCTCCACCTCCTTTGTTACATGGTTTAGCATATCATTGAGCTTTGATTGATTTTGCCTTAATTGCTCTAGTAGAAGTTCCCGGGGTTCTGTTCTCACAAGGGTGACTGGATAGAAGTAGTCTCTTCTCTGTGGAGTTGTCCCTTTAATGAAGAGTGTACACTAATGAAAGGCACTCTTAAACACTTTCAGCACTTGCTTTCGTTACAGGTCCCAAATTTTACATTAACACAGTACAGAAATCATGCTTTGTTCAGTCATCATTCTTAGCATACATGTTAAAAAAGGTGCGAGGCTGCTAGTTACATTATGTCCCCATTACCCACCACTTATGAATTCTGCAACTCAAATTGCTTTCTGTAAGATCATTATGTCCTGATCCTACTTTAAATACCTGTTGGAATATCCACTTTAAGGTCCTCTTGCAGGAAGCCATTAACCTGAGTCAGCCCACGCTGTGCTTCCTCACTAAGTGCCAGCTTCTGTTCCAGAAATACCTCCTGATCAACTTTTATCTGATCAAGGTGGCCATTTAGTACCTTCTCGTCAGCAGCTTTTTGTCTACAAATGTGGTCAGCAAGTTCAGCTATTGCTTTATTGCAGCTTTCTTCATTTTCCTGAAAACAAAACAAAAAAACCCAAACCCAACCAAATCACCAACTTAACAGGAAAGGTAAAGTTATGGCCTCCTTTCTAAGATGTGGTGTGTGATTAAGTGACATGACCTGAAACGAAACAACAGAGACCTCAATTTGAGAGGTTTCAGTGCCAGTTTTACACTCTCATTTTGAGAGCTATCTTCAGAAGAGAGGCAGTTTCTTAGAAAGTATGATCATTTTAGAAAGCTACTCATAAGAGAAGAGATGATGCCATCTGGTTCAGATCAGACTCCTCATGCTTCTATTCACAACCCTCCACAAAATTAGGATATCCAAGCAAAAGCAAAATTCTACAAGCACAAGAAAATGTATGCATTTGTAGGGGAAAAGGAGAAAGATAGGTATTTTTAGACATTTCCATTGGAATGAAACTTCTGCAGTGTTCAGAAGGCATAACAGACACAGGGGTGCCTTGAGACTGCATTTTAACAGTTGGGTTTTTTTTCCTGAAAGCTGGCAAAAGTGTTGGATTTACCCATTTCATTACCTATTAGAACAATAAAACAAGAAGGGTAAGAAGTGAAGTTTGGGATGGAAATTAGAGAAATAAATACTCAGATAAGAGGTCAGAACTAGCAGATACCTACAACGAATGGATTACCATTATGGGAGAAAGCATCTGACCAATTAAGTAATTTGCATCCTCCAGAACATAGTCAATATTTGATCATTGTACAAACCTCCTAAGGACATTACTGGTAAAGAAAGCTTTAGGATTAGAGATATAGAATACTAAAAAGATGTAAAAAGCCCAAATTACAAATGGAAGTTAGCTACATGGGATTCATCAGACACATTTTTTTGAGGTTGCTTGCACTTTAAGTTCAAAATCTTCCTCTTGAATGAAACTTTTGATTTTCTCTATTTGCATCTATTTAATCTGAGTAACATGAGTCTGCTGTGATCCAAAAAATTCTGTTTCCCAGAGCATAAGCGAGAGCTATCCCCCCTCAGTTCTACTCTAAATGTTTGTCTCAGAATGTGTAATTAGACTGCAAATGGCTATAGGTACCTTTTGTAGACACTGAAGTCGCGCTGTCTCATCAGTAAAGAACAACAGCTGCCGATTGGTAAAGCTGACAACCTGAGCACTTGTAGATTCACCCCATTTCTTGGTATCCTGAGCCACATTTTTGAGATTGCCAAGAAGTTGATAACAGTGGTCAGTGGATTCTTCCAGCATCATTTTGTTTTCATCATTTATGGTCCTGAGCTCTTGAGAGAAATTATCCAGAGATGCAGTGAAGTTGCTGTGATTGCAAGTTGTACTGCTGACTAGGTCTGTAGTTTTCCTGCAACAAATTTGTAGCAGTTCAGAAATTTTTGAAAAGTGAATTTCAAGTATTCCTAAAGTGTAGAATGTGTTAAGATCAGAACCAGTGAAGTAGTGTGGTTCTGTCAAACCAGTTTATAATGTTGTGGCTCTATTCAGTAAATTTACAGATTGCAGCACTCAGAGCAGTAGCCTTGTTAAATCCCCTAAAAAATTAATAAAAATATCCCCCCACCCCCAAAAAAAAAACCAACCCACAACCAAACAAAACAAAGAAACCCAAAAAACACCAACAAACCCAAAGCAAAAAACTTAAACCAACACCGCCCCTAGAGCTCCACAAAGTAAAATTCAGCAAGTTTGGCAAGACCTTAGTTATTCATTCTGAAACTGAATGAAGCATATGCAATAGATATACTGTTTTACTTCAAGCAAAGACTTTATGGTATGAATTTCTGAAGTCCAGCCACACTGAGGGCTGTTCATCAGCATACTGCTCCCAAAACCATAATCTCTTATCTGCAATATGCTCCCGAGACAAGAGTTTGAGAAAAGCCTTGTAGAGCTACTTTTTACTCTAGGGAAAGGTGAACTATTATCTACATTCTGTGCCAGAATTCAGCTCTAACAGTCTTGTCTAGAACACTTTATAAACATATTTATATGAAGAGAACCTATTTTGTAGTCCTCTCCATACATAGTTTTATCTTGCATCAATATACATCAAAACTTATCTGCTCCTTACAAGTGAACATTCTCTTGCACAGCAGCCATGGTGGTCTTCAAGCTTTCATTTTTTGAGAGTACATTAGTTAAGTTCTTCTCAGTCTCCTGAGCAAACAGCTCAATCTGGCTTTGCAGTACGGACATTAATCCAGCTGCCCTCTATAAAGAAAAGTGTCATACATTCCACTGTTATTCTGCACTTAACATTCTTAAAAGGTACTTGAGTGCCTTTATTAAAAATGCAGCAAATAAGAGCTTTGTCATTCTACATCAGGAAGTAGAACTTCTGTGCAGAGATTACTACGTCCTAACATTTCTTCTGAAGTAAGTACAACAGTTTACTGCTGCATAGTTTAAATTAAAGCAAGTTATCACATACAGTGTTAGGGTTTCTTTTTACCTTAAGAACACCTACCTTTGTATGCGCCAACTTCATTGTTTCCACTTCTTTCTTTAAATCCTCACAATCATTCTGAAGCTGAGCAAAAACACTGGCTGTTTCTTCTTGTATTTTTTTCAGAGTGAGAGAAAGATGTCCAAAGAAGGCATCCATTTCCCTTTTATGATCTTCCATCTTTGAAAAAAAGTTTTATTTAAAGTTAGCTATTTGTCTTTCAGTAAGAACTGAATACTTTTTCCTAGCATAGAAACAAACTCTCTACACCAAGGAAATTGTCAAAGGCACTAACTAGCATTGTGCATAAAAAAAATAAGAAATAACACTTAGAGCCATTTGAAGTTACAGACAGGAACTTGGCATGGGCTTTACCAAAGACAGTTTGGCACATGAAGTAAATGAAACAGGAAGACACAGACTACTTGACTACTACAAGAGCAGGAAGCAAGAGCTGGTAAGCCATGGCCTATTTGCTAAGTCTGAAATCCAGTAAAAAGCCTCCAGACAAGGGGAGCTGATTTCACTTGAATTGTAATTGACCGAAGGGAGAAATTTTTCAGTCAATGCAACTTATTGCCAGGAACAAAGGTTTGTTTTTGATAGAAAAAGAGGAACCAAAAACCACATCAACATCATAAGATAGACTAGGACTAAAAGTTGAAGCATGGGACTTAAGTGCAGCATTATCTGCCTTTATGCTTATTGTTAACAAGATATATTATCACATTTCCCAGGAATGAAGGTGACTACAGAGAAAGTTTGGTATGACAGCTGCAGGAATTGGGAGTGGTAAGAATTATAGGTCTTAAATATGTCTAAATTGGTTATTTTAGATTTCAAAAACACAGGAGAGACTATATTAAGGATATTATTAAATATTTGTTACATATAGCTTTAAGCATCCATATTTAATTCTTCTGCAGCATTTAGGCAAGCAGTTGTGCCAATACAGCTAACAAGCAAAGAAACCACACTCAGAAGCGGAAAAGCAGTCTGAAAGAGCTAAAACTCGTGGTACAGAATAAAGGAGGAAAGGCAAGAACAGAAGTAGAAACATTCTGATGCACCACAGAAGAATCACCAAAAGGTTACCTGTAATTTAAGTGAAATAGAAGGGCACAAGACAAGAGACAAATGACATGCAGTTACCTTGTCAGCCACAGCAGAATATTTCTTCATGTTACTCTGAAACTGATAGTTTAGTCCCAAGACAAAGTCTACCATTGGTGTCAAGCTATTTAATGCTCTTTCTAATCCAGATGTATGTTCCTCCTAGAACAGAGGTAATAAAAAATAAAAGAAAGCAGTAAACCAGGATGTGACTGTTCCTTCACCTACATTTGTAAGAATCTATCCATATACATATCCACAACCTGCTATTACATTATTTGCTATGTAGTGCGTTACAGGTTGTGGTGGTGACATGGGAGAGGAAGCAGGGAGGGACATAATCGTGGCCAAGTGCTGAAGCAGAGACAGGTACAGAGAACATCAGGAAAAAAACCTATCCAATATTTACAGACCCCTTTTGATCAAGGACAGTTTCATATATTAAGTGACATAAGAATATGTAAATTTACTAACAATTAATCCCAGCAATTCAGCTTTACAACCAAGTGACAGATTCTCATGTTGTGCTATTTTTTCCAACACTTGAGAAACTTCAGCTGACACCAATCCTTTAACAGATGCGAAAGACGTCGATACAAGTGAAGCAAGAATATTAGCTGCTGAAGAACTGGTAGACATAAGATCACCTGTGAAAAAAATCAAGAAGCTTTTTTATTTATTTTTAATTTTTTTTTCCTTAAAGTTCCACTATAAGATAGTAACTCTCTTTATTGCTTGTCACCTTATTGCCTCTTACAGCACAGAAAAGGTGTTGATTACCCCAGATACATTATTACTGGTGCCACTGTAATCATTAAATCACTCAAAATAAAGCCAGTTCCACTTATTAAAACAGATCTGTTTTAGGAAATGGTCTTTGGAACTACTGTCGCACAAATTCAGGATGACATACTGACACAGGTGCTACACTTACCTATAAAATTTGTGTAAGATGTCAACATCTGTTGCTGCTTCAAACTGTGTTCACTTACTGAATCTTGTATTTTGTTGAACAAAACATTCATTTGTCCTGCAAAAGTATCTTGGACAACAGCGTTGTGTTGATCAACAGCCTTCTTACGGTCCAGTTTCGCATGCAGACCAGACAGGTCTTTTGTAGTTTCTTCAACTGTACTAAGTAACTACAATTTTTAAAAAGCTGTTTTAGTCTTTAAACAAGAAGTCCAGCATATATTCTCTAAGGAAAACTCAGAACTACAGCTGCTTATCTCCCTAGAAAGACAGGCATTTCCCTTACATCATTAAGTTACAACTGTTCTGAATCCCAGTATTGTCATTTACAGTCTTAGAACACAGAAAAAAAAGTTGCCTAATAGAGACCATTCCTTCTGGGTTTGAAATTAAAGCATTAATAAAGAACAACCTCAGTATTTAAGGAAATAAGATATAATTTATTGCAGAATAGTAAGTGAAAAAAATTCTTGACCACTTAAACTTTTTCCTGAAAGATTTGACAGTAAATATATTCAACCCAAGCAAAAAGGTTCCAGTACTAATTAGCAGGAGACCCTCTCTCCCTACATCAAATCTGTTTCAATATCCATGACAAGTCTACAAACACATCAAAATGGTATTCTGAAATAAACTTATGGCCGACTCTACAAAAGCATAAGTTTCTAGTAAAGACGGCTACTTATTCAGCAAAACAGGTTATGACAAATACTGCAAAGCACTGGAAGTTTCATGACAAACTGGCCTGAAAGAAAGGTGGTTCCAGACCAACCTGTGTTTAGCAGTCAACTGGCAGTATTACCACAGAGAATGTCCTACAATTTTTAGTAGCTTTTTATCATAACCATTTATAAAGATAGTTCCACTTTTCCATTTTAAATTGAGGCTGTCACCCTCACATCATGCTTTAGCTACAATGACCTCCTAGAACAGCCCAGGAGACTCCTAAGCGTGGGACGCAACTATTACAGTTAGGTGCAAGAACTGTGACAACCTTGCTAGCTGCGCCATGAAGTTTTTGTTCAGTGTTTTCCAAAACTGAAACCACATACTCTTCTTCAGCCAGATGAACCTTGGTTTCCTGCAGATCTTTTTGTGTTTCTTCCAGTTCTTTCTCCTTGATTTCCAGATCTGTTTTGCACTGTTCAAGTTCATTTTTACTAACAGTGAATAGTTCAGTGATCTAAAGTGGAACACAAACATCAATAAGGTAACACTGCTTTTTATAAGTTCAACACTCCCACTTTTCGTCTCTCAAATTATGCCACAATACCAAAAGGCAAGCTGTCTTCTACCAATGTACTTTCAGCTGTAAGGCTCAGAGGTCTTAAACCTAGGTTAGAGAATTGTATCATCTCTGTATTCACTGAAAATATCAAACCAACATCATTTTTACTGTAGTTATCCCTTGCTTCCCCACTCAAAATGCAAGGCCAAACAATTTTTACAGCACTAGGGAAAAAAAAAAACCTAAAACCCAAACAAACAACCCACACTAAACAAACCTAAGCAGATAGAATGAAGAACAGAGTCAGTAAAACTGATTAAACAGAGTAGTTACATATTCCAGCCTATTAATATCTGCGTTTCTCTTATAAAGGAAGCTCACATTTTCTGTGTAAATTGTTAACAGGAGGGAGCTCATCACCTTTTGCTCCCCACCCTAATTCTTTGATCCTAAGTAGATGCCTGTTTGTAAAATAGTATCTCAGTTGGCAGATTTTTGCTGAAAACCCGAAGTAGATGGAAGGTGAAGTGGTAGACATTAAAACAGTTTAAAGAAAAAAACAAAAACAAAAAAAAAACCACCACCCCAAACCAACACCACCACCCCAACATTGTGTTCTGCAACGTCATATATGGTATTTCAACTTTGTAACTTTGAGGATAAGGAAGCTTCCACTCTTCTTGCCTAATTGGTGAACTCTTAAGAACAAAAATTCTCCTGATAGTTCTTTGCTCAAACTTTTTTCCTCCTTCCCTAAAGATTTCTTTCATTTTTTTACCAGTTTAACGCACAGATGAGGAACATCACTTACTCTTTTAATTTCTTCCTCCATGACACTGATTTTGTCAATATACTCTGCAATTTGTTCTTCCTGAACTGTCAGCTTTCCATTCAGGGCTCTCAAGCAAGGATTAAAACAAATAAATTAGTCAAGTAACAGCCGATTTCAAGATTATCTACTGTTTTTTTTACACAACACATTCAATAATTTCAAAAAAATAAGTATTACTAACTTCTGTATGAAAAGCAGGCAATTGTCAACACAGAAAAAGTTTAAGACAATTTTCCATTGTAAACGTTCCGTGTTAACTAACCCTCTTACAAATGAAAGTAAAATATATTAAGTTTGCTCTCTTGTATGAGCTTACACTGAAAGAAGGGTTGAATGGTGTAAACCTGTGCCCCAGCTATGCTTGTGGGAAGTTCCACACAGAAATAAAGTGTTCAGGGCAAACTTACTCTTTAGGCCTCTATGTGTGTGATAACTTCTAAAGAACAAACCACCCAGTCAAATTCTCCCATCTTAAATTTTCTGGTGTGAAAACAGATCTGAAAGCATTTCTGTATACAGATAGGTACCAGTATCTGAAATCTGTTGTTAGCCGTGTTACAGAAATTGTAAAGACATACTCGTAATTTTCAAGGGACATATAGACTCCATTTTTCTCTCGTGAAGCAGCAAGGTCTTGCTTCAGGCGCTCAATCTCTTCAGTATATTCCTGCATAAAGAAATGATCCCACGTGAGCAAGAAAGTTTCTGCTCTCAACACTTAACTAAACAGACACTTCACAAAGATGGTGTTCTATGGAAGTATTGCATAAGCACAGGAACAAGGCATTTCCCTTTTTTCAAAACAGTTCAGTATAGCACCATTTAAATCCTCACCACTGGATATATGTAGAGATTTGGATGTACATAGAGACTGAAACCTCCCATCTGAACTGTACCTGGCTGGATATTACAGCTTGCAATGGGAATCTCAGCTTCTTCAGTAGCAGTAGCTGCCTTACATTGGCTCTTTGTTCAGACTTAAGTGACAAATTCATTTTAACTCGGGTGTTTTCTAGGGGAATGAAGCTGCTAATATAGCAAGTCCAGAAAAAAAAAAAAAAATCCAATGTCACTGAGCAGCTCTCTACTAACTTGTAAGCAGGAAAGCCATACACAATCATAGCTAGTAGCAATAGTCCTCTATCCGGTTTTTGTCTTAGCAACAGTTTCAGTATCTGCAAACCAACTAATGCTGCACCAGTGGAGCAGCTTAGTTCAAAAGCACCAGGCTAAAAATCACCTCAGAAAAGCACTATTAGTTACAACTTCTCCACAACTTAACAATTCCTACATAGCAAAATCTGTATTAACAGAATTAAATCTAACTTGTAACTTAATCTATGAAGGTATATGTCTAGCTTACCTTAATAAGGGCTTTTTTTGTTAGCTTCTGATTAACTTCAGGCTTGTTCATTATGTTCTTTGCTCTATGGGCATATTCCAGTGTACTCAGTGTTTCCTGTGACAAACAGATGTAACACGAGGTCAAGCTTAGGAGTTCACTCACTTTTGTATCATTAGCAAAATGCATTATCTATTTTAGGAATACATTTTCAGGCTTAAATTTACCTCAAGATTTATAGATGCAGGAGATATTGTGGCAATTATTGATGTTTTTGTTCGTCCTCCAAGAGAGTCTTGAAGGATCCTTGTCAGTTTAGATTCCCTGTATGGAATATGTGGGGCTCTTTCTACTAGAGCAGTAATAACTCTCCCTAGTGTCAGGAGAGACTGATTGATATTTCCAGCTTCACGAGCTCTTTTGTCAACTGCCCCAGACCGACCGATGTTTTCACTTCCTGCAAGATCAACCTGAAAGACAAGAACTCGTTTTCAGTCTGTCTCAAATCACCCTGAAGAATGCTTGCCCCATAGCATAGCAGGTGTTTTGTTCTAATACCTACCAAATTTAGCTTCCCGATCTTCACAAGTTCTTCTCCATCTACTGTTGTTTCTTTCATATGGATGGTGATTGAAAACACTGAGTGGGAACGGCTACAAAAGAATTCAGTCTTAGACAGACATCCCATTAAAGCCAAAAGATCTGTTTCTACACTACACTGCTGCAACTTAGGTGTCCATGCTTTTTAAGGAATGCATACACATTTTCAATACACAAAGTTATTCTACCTAGTATATTTTTATGTGTATACGTATGAATACAATACTTTAAAACAGTAAGGAAGCAACTGGGTGATGCCTGCCTCATTCAATCCTGGGAAATTTTATCGTATTTCAAGCAATAACCAAGTTTTTTATCTCAGTTTGTTTAAATTTGTAAACAGGGGCATGACAAGAAAACAGGCTTGTAGATTTTTTTCTTAGTTAATACAGCAAGAACAGTTTTACAGAACATGAAATTAAGTTTGCTTTATTCAGACTAAGAAAATCAGCAAGTAGCTGAATCCAGTATTAAAAATTTGGAAGCTCAATTCTGCTTTCATTTTCAGTAGTACAGTTTAAGATGATTTTAGCTTGAGGTTATTCCATCAATAAGTTTTTACAACTGGAAGCTGACATACAGAAGACCATAGGCATCAAGTTACACCAGTTTGATCATATGTAGATCAGCAGCTCAGACAGAATGCTCAGTTCCCTGTCGTGTCAGATGAAATTGGCTCTGTGTTCTAATCTGCAGTAGCCAAGTACCGATGCACCAAGAGACAGACGTGCTCAGTATATCTTTAATTGCCCACTGCAACTCTGGATCAGTCCTTGTTCACAATGACCTGGGTATCACATCTACAGTTCAGGAGTCAGGTATCAGTAATAATCAATGATATTTTTGACCAAGGTATCCCCACTACACTCTGACTACAAGCTGCAATCATATAAAGTAGTCTGCATTGCCATACAAAGAGTCCTTTCAGTCTTATCCCCAAATTCCACAGTCCAGTTTGTAAGCTTTCAGAAGCCAGGGTTTGAAAAGAGGGTTGTGTGTTGACCTATAAAAAAATAGATCTTAGCAGTATTTTGAAATTCCAGCTTCAGGAACAAATCCTAATACACCTTTTTGTACTGCTGGTGAGGAAAGGAAAGAATACTCAAAACTCTTACACCAAGTTCTTATCTAGTAAACAGGATTGACAAAAAAAAAAAGCCACACAACACAAAAAACCCACAACACCACACTCAACCACTCATACAAAGAAGGACAAAAGACAACCCACCTCTAATAAAGGTATATTCATACACTTATTAGAATGACCCCAGAAGGTGTGATAAAGAAGTTCTAACTATGGCTTTCTAACCAACTTTTGGCAGTCTGAGCTACCATGTATCGTCTCAAGGTCATGCCAGGTTTGCATTAGTTATAAGATCTTTTACTTCTTCAGTAAGATCCTGTTAAATAAAACAAGGAAAAAAAGACTTCTGAGATGGGAGAGATTTGTACCTCGAATATGCATTCAAGTAAGTAGCTGCAGTTGTTCTTTTTGCTGCGCCCCTTTCCAGGATTCGGTAGACTTCATTTTTGTTGTGTACAGTTATTTCTTCCAAGCCTTTAATAATTACACCCCTCTGTCAGAAAATAACGCATGCTTATACATCTCTCAACAGCCCTGAAAGCTTTAAGATAACAAATTTTGGAAGACAGCACTAACCTTGTTTCGAGGGTCATCAAACATCTGCAGTCTTTCCCCAACATCAGGAGTAGGATTCAGAAGATCAAAAAGCTCCTCATTATAGATTTCCAGAAGAGAGACTTTGACTGAAAATTCAGTACCATTCTCTGTGAGTTTTTCAAATATTTGATGCAGTGTACGGGGTATTATACCTGCTAGTGGATCCTATAAAGCAAAACATTTAATACATAAAAATACTGAAGGAGATTTGGGGATGTGGGGTGGAATTTCAGCAAAACAGTCTGATGTGATATAAGTAAGAATAGTTCGGACGAATATCATCTCCTGTATAAAAATCACCAAGATGTGTAAGCTGCATTAAAGTCGTAAAGTTTTGATTTTCATATAAATGAATGAGACCATTTGTTAGTTTACAAACATTTAAAGAAACTCACTTCAGGATTCAAAAGCATCAAGTGTAGGTTTTCCTTAACCTTCTGCAATTTCTAACTGAACTATAGTAGAAATGAGAGAATTCTCAGGAGTTAAAAATGTACCTCTTCCCAAGTATATTCCTCATTGGGTGACCGCTCCCCTTCCATTGTGAAGGTCTTGCCAGTACCAGTTTGGCCATATCTGCAAGAATGAAAAACTGAATTATAACTAGAAAGCAAAATTCAAATAAAGTCTCCTTTTAATAATTATCAGCTTACTTACGCAAACACCGTACAGTTGTAGCCCATAATAACTTCATCCAAAATGGGACACACCACACTCCGGTATACATCAATCTGCTTTGCCTGGGCTCCAAAAACCTGTTGAAGCCAAGACAGCACATCCATTTATCCATACAGAAGTGTGTAGCGTCACACAGCACAGTCACCAGACCAGATCAGAGAAACATCCCAGCTAGTTTCTACAAGTCCCCCGCTCGACAAGCAGTTACCATATCAAATGTGTAAGTCTTCCGTGATGTCTTGTCAGTCACTCCTCCGGTGCGGACACTGACTTCCTTTCTTACTTGGTCACAGTCTACAACAGCATAGGAGCTTGCTTTGCGTTCTGAGGCATTAAAAGGCCTAAAAAGACAGGAGTCGGGAATATCAGGTTGATTCCATTGCTAACACGAACACGAACTGACAAAGCAGTAATAGCACTCGGGATCCAGAATAATATAATTAGGCAAAAGGAACATAAAGCTTGTAACTTAATTTGCTTAATTGTTTAAGGAAAAACTGCCACAATTCAGCAGACTCCAGACCTTGTTTCTCCTGCTGCCGCTGTGGGACAGCCCAAGTATCTATAGCTTTTAGTTTGTTTACATATGTACTTTTTAACAAATCCATAAACACTTTTAAGATCATTTAGATGTGCAGACAGCTAACTTGTGTTAGAAGCTGTTGTTCAACTGTGAGGGTGTGTGGAAGATTAAAGATAACAAATAGTTGTGGAAATAAGAGCCTTCAAAAAAGGAAAAAAATATTGGTGAAAGTTAAGGCAATAGTGACTCAAGCCAACTTTAAAAATTTCCTCTTTCATTTACAGAAGCAATGAAGCCTACATCTCACACTGAGGAGACAACACTCTAAAGCACCAGAAATACTAAGAGACCCTACTAATAGGAGGACAGTGGACAGCAATATCAAAACATTTATAGTCCTGATGCTTTTGAATAGAGTTCATGAACAGAATTTAGTAAGACAGACAAAGCATTGGATTTGGGGGGGAAAAGGTCCACATACCTTCACATTAAACTTAGAAGAAAAGGTAACAGAGGTGTCAGGAGTTTCCTGACTCTTATGGCTAACTTTTCTTCCTCAACAAAGCACTGAGGCTGAAGTGTTAGATTCTAAGAAGACCAGAGAGTTCAGTGCAAGACTGACCAGTGACAACAGGCAATGACAAGTAAAATCTTATTTACAGGGGCAAGTTACAACTTCAGTTTTGAGACTTTTAAAAGAGTAGGAAGCTGAACTATAACTATGTTCTGCTCCATAATGACATAACAGCATACCAAATGCAGAAGCCTTATGGTACAATAGCCCAGAGCTATTAGATCAGAGAACAATTCAGCTGGGCCAGAGCTCACATACAGATCGTGAAGATGAACCGCTAGACAGCAGCACTTGATCACAGGCTCATGCCCTCGAGTACAAAGCATATTAACAATGCTAGTATACACATTTTTACTTTCCAAATTCATGTTTTACCAAGACATAGCAAATGTATTGCTTGAAAAATGTTTTTGATAAGCTCAGACACATGAGGCTTTGGAAGGAAATTAAGCCATTAGCATTTATCTACCCACCTGTAAGTTAAGTAGAACCTGACTGATTCAGAAGAAGGAGGAAAAGTAGAAGGAACATTTACTAGCTCAAACTCACTGAAACTTCATTGAAAACAGAAAAGCTGTAGAAGAGGCAAGAGCAAGGGTGACCTAGAAAATTTTTAAGGGTTAAGAGACTAAATCTTGAGACAGGACTTCAACTAGTAGTTGCAAGAAAAGTAAAAATTATACTGTGGACAATCCAGACACTACTGTCATATTGAGAATTATATTTAATAGAAATGTACACTGATACATAGTGAGGCTATTCCAGCACAATTGAGACTAATCAGATGAAGAAGGAACCGATTGTTCTTGACAGTGCTTCAAACTCAAGTGCTTTAATAATCATTCCTCTTTTGCAATAGCCTTGATTTCCATCAACATCCTCAACTCACTTTTTTCAGCAGCTTTTTAGTTGTAATGCAAAAAAATCGGAGGAATAATTATTTTAATATATTATTATTTATATATAATTATTTTTTTTCATTGTGAGTTTATAAAAGTGTAAGCATGAGGATGTCACGATTGCAGAAGGCATTAATAACAACGACCTGTAAGCTTGCATTTGCAGACCCAGCTCAAACCCCCTACATCTCCAAAGGTGTTCTGAACACTTCTTAACCCACTACCGGTAATAAAGGTCTAACAAGCAACACTTGAAGAACATTTTAAATCCGGAATCAGTCTTTTAAGTCACCTCAAAATTAGGAGGAGAGCCTAGTTTTACGGTACATGAAATTTGTTACAACATACCAACAAAAAATTAATTTCAGCGATCGTTATTACTTAAGAAGTTATCTCTGTAGGGTTTTTTTCTTATTTCAAAGAGCTTGCATCACCGAAGTTACACGAAAGACCCACGAATGCGGGTGCCGCAGTTTATTAGCTCTTAAATCGCGGCGGTTTCCCAGAGACTCTCGTAGAAAACAGAAACCGCTTGTTTCTTGTCACCGCCACGGTCACGCCAGCTGCCGCCCAGCTCTCCCTGCACAGCCTCACGCTGCTGGGGGCCGGTTCCAGGGAGGACACCTCAGCCTTTGGCTTGCTTCGGACGCAGGATGCTGGCGGCAGCGCTAGCTCTGGGGCACGGCCCCGAGCGGGGGACGGCGGCGGGCCCTCCAACGGCACCGTGCTCGGGGGGACACGGCGCCGCGGAGGGGCAGAGCCGGGGCCGCGCCCTGCCTCGGGCCCGCCGGGGCAAACGCCCC
>VZRU01020670.1:0-18535 GCA_013398155.1 Pedionomus torquatus
TTTTCTTTTCTTTTTTGACCTTGCCTTCCCCTTTCTGTCTGTATTATTTCAGGAGTGAGTTTTCCTCGCTGACTGTCTTGCTAATGTAGCCATTGTGCTGGGCAAATGACAAAGGCAAAGAACTAACAGATGAAAGCCAACTGGTGTTACCCATATGATTTGAAGTTGCTTTTTCTTTGTATAAACAACATGCCTGAGGTTGCTGTTTCAGCTTGCTTTATCCCACCCATGAATCTCTGGATTTACGTGTCAGTCTGTGCTCTGCATTGTATCTTTTTCCTTTTTCTTTTGTGTGTGTGTGATTCATTATAGTTTAGCATCATAAAGAGCATCTCTAGTGTGCAACACGTACAAGTCAGAGATACCATTATAAAATTGCTGTCCTGCAGTGCATGTAATCAGGAATATGCCCTGAGAGGAAGCTTTGGCTTCCCTAAGATGCTTTTAGAATTCTTGTGTGGCAAAATATCTCCAGCATGCCCCTGGGTGAGCCGTATCAAATGATTTTCAAAGCCCAGGGTTTTTTTTTGTGCCGTTTTATTTTAGGAATAAACACTGCAAAGTCCAGCTCAGGGCTATGAAAATGGGAAGGTCTCAGCCTTATTGGACCCTTTGGCATGACATGTATTTAAAATGTCGTATCAGGATAAGGGTGATGAGATTCGACCTTGTTTGTGAGGGTGTCCTAACCTAACAGGCAATAGTGCCTCAGACACAGTTGCAAATTTTCATTTTAAAGCATTATCAGAGCAGTGTAACCCCTTCCGTAGCAGCAACAAACCTCACCTGACTCACTGAAGAGTCACATTTGAATTCAGATTATTTCTGAAGTTGCACAGTCTGTTATTTTGTTCAAAATTACAGTGTGGCCGCGACTGGAACTTCAATGAAGCTGAGAACCGTGGTATTTGGGAAAACCAGAATATCATGGTATTTATGTTCATGCTTTTTGCAGGCCTCCACACTGCCTAAGGGGGAATCTTTTAAGAGCTAGATCTTCACATGAGGATCTGGTTTCATTTTTTTTTCACCATCTGGGAACTGATATATTCTTAGAGGATCGCGACTTGTTTATCATGTTCTAAGGCTGGATTCTCTTGCATGAAAGCTGAAGTGTAAATATAAATGAGAATAGAGGGAGTTCAGAAACGCTGGAGATGAATACAAAATCGAACAGCAGCCCTTCGTCATAGGATGTTTTAAAATCTGACTAAAACCAAAACTGTATCTTAGCACTTTAATTGTACTGAGCTTAAAATTCAGGAAAAAAGGAAGGAAAGAAGGGAGCAAGAGTAAGTTGGTTTAAAAAAATAATGAATGATAATCCAAAGCATAGTGTTTGAAACTTGAAGGAATATATTTATTTTGTGTCTATCTCAAGATAATTAAAGTGACTCAGTGTTTGATCCGCTGAATTTTATCCCAAGAGGTTTTGTCCATTTTGATGAATAAGGAAATGCCGTGAAATTAAAATGTGGAAGTAGGTTGGAGAAGGGATCCCACACGTGACCAGAGGACAAGTCCATCCCTTGCTACTGAATAATACAATGATGCTAATGTAAGATGCAGGGCAGGAAACCTGTTAGCTGGTTGTTGCCAGAAGCGAGAATGGCAGATGAGTGAGAGAATCCTTCTGTGTGCTATAGGATCTCTGCTTTCTGTAGCTTCTGACAGCTTTTGCTACTGGATGTAAACAGGAGAGCAGGTCTGTGCAGAAGCCCACCACAAATGCTGAAGTTGTCCTAACGAGCCTTATTTTGGCAGCCCCGTGTCCCTTTACTTGCTAAAGGTCACTTGCCTAAGTTTGATATAACTCCAGTATTGCAGGGCCGAAGCAATGAATGCTTTTGGGTTTTGCTAATTAAAGCCAAAAAACATAGAGACTTCAAATTAAATGAGTGACGCTTGGCAGGTCTGAATTATGCAGCTGGAGAACCTCCAACGCTGTCGGACTCCAAGATACCGGCTAGTAATTGCCTCTGGTCTGAAACTATTTTTTACCAGGCAAAACACATAATCTGGTGATGTTTGTTATAAGCTATATTTTACTTTGAAAACCACAACAATCCTTTGTCCTCTGAGGAATGTGGAGTTGCATTTGTGTCCTTTTGATGGGGTTTTCTCTTTTAGCCTTTGTTCTCGGATTTGTTGTGCAGGTTAATGTCTACTTTGTAAGGATGGGTGCGTCGTGGGTTGGCCCCAAGCACCAGACAGCCCAGATTTGTGTAAGCTCTGCAGCAGACGAGGAATCCAGTTCAGACCTTCAGTCTGTCCACTGGTTAAAGAGAAAATAGCCATGGTTAGTCCTCTGTAAGTAGCTATTGTGGCTGGGAAATTGAAATGCAGAACCATGTCTTCTTCTTACGCTCTTGCTTGCCCTCGTAGGGGTCAGATGTGAAGGAGAAGTTCTTCAAAGGCCATTTTCACCTCTGCACCATCTTCTATGGTGAGAATCATCAGCGCAAAGAAATGCTGCTGCGTAAGTCAGGACTTTATTGCCTGGTGGATATAGTGAAACTGCATCATAAATGTTTATGGTGCAGGCCCAAAGTGGACTTTTTTTATTCCCCCACCCCCTCCCCCCCAAATCCTTATGTTATAAGTTACATGTTCACAATGTATATTTGAATGGCCTTGTTACCCTGTTCTGATCACTGGCAGATGCTGTACAGCTAATGGTGTCATTTCTGTTACTACATCAGTTGTTAAGTGGGCCAGAAAACAGCCTTTAAGATTAAAGTTTAATCAATCCAACTATTTTGAGAGCGAGCAAGTATAGACTTTATTCTTCTCGGGAATTACAGTCTACTTTTTGAAATCCCTGGCAGAGATAGAATGTTCTGTCAGAAAATGTCTCCAGTGAGAAATAGCAGGCAAAGAATATTTTCTGTGGGATGGCATGAGCAACCTTGTACTTTAAAGCTTGTATATTAATTGCTTGTTAATGGGCAGCTTTTGGCAGACTTTCTTTTTGGTATGGCCTCAAGAATTTTAATGGCGCATCAGTCAGTCAGTAGAGAAAATATACTTTAAAAACAATAAACAGGATATTCGGTGGTTGTGTCAGTTTGTGACACTGGCTGAATCAGTCATGTTCTGCTTACGGTCAATTATAAACTGCGTTAACTTAATTAAGAGTAAAAAGATGCATTACATTTTTTCCTGCTCCAATGTGATATGTTTTTCTGGATTTTTTTTATTTTTTTTTTCCTGCTGCCTGACATGTGTTTTCAGAAAGGTTATAAGGAGAGGCAAAGAGAAATGTTAAAATCCCTGTGGGTATTAAGGAGTTCATTTTCTGTCTTGTTTACAGGCCTCTGAAAGTGATTCTCGAAATGTTTTCAAGCTCACCGAATGTTTTGTATACGATGTTTTCACAAGCAAAGAGGCTATTACAAGCTTGAGCCTTATTAGGTGCACTAGTGCATATATATAAATATGCACAAGGTGTCCTTTCCTTCAGAAAAAAACACACCAATCTATTTATCCTGGAAAAAAATGGTGCTGCTGAGGTGATTGTGCCTCTCTGTTTAAATGCCTGTGCTTTCCCCCTTTTTTTAGTGGTCACTGATTGAAATTTCCCCAAAGCAGGGTCTTCTTCCCTGAAAAGAAGGGAAAGAAAGCCCTGATTAACGACATGCCTTAAGCCAACCAAAGGTAATGTGAAAAAAATCCAATGGGAAAATAATAAAGTGCAGGAAAAGCCTTCAGTTCGCACTGAGCACAGTCTGTCGCTTCAAAAAAAGGACTCCTCAGCGCAAAAAGGCTTTTCTGTACCCAACTGTTCTTTACCACGTCACCTCCTCTCTTCTGGCCACCTCGTTTGAGAGGAGGAAGGGGAATTCTGAATTGCCGCGACCTGAACGAGCTTTAAATTCTATCTGACAAATTGATGCATGTTTTGGCAATGTGATAACTGAAAGGTGAGAGCACAGAGCAAGTTCTCCCTCCCACTGCTCTGGCACGTTCCCGTTCCAGCTGTCTGAGCATCATGCCCACAAAAATGTGAGGAGTAACTCCCCCTGTAGAAGAAAGGAGGACTAGTTCTTCATTTTCCTCACCTCTTCTAGCTCTGCACCTCATTACTTCTATTTCCAAGAAGCTGATGCAGTACTAGTAATTCTATGGGATGTGTGTCGTAATGTAAGGATTGGAAAACTTTCCCGGGGGAAAGAAAGGGTTCCAGTCTGGTGGTTTTTTTGTTGTTTTTTTTTTACTTTTTTTTCCTGTGTCCCAATTTAGATGTTAAGTGTGTTGGGAGAAGCTTAGAGACCTGGTCTTTCAGAGACAGAAGACAGCAGCAGTCACTTTAATGGTGGTGCCTTGCTTGTTGTGAACAGCAGAGTGTCCTGTTGCTGTTACACACAGAACTTGATGGCAGCCAGAAGTCAGGAGCTATTGCCCATTCACGGATGCTTGTCTTCTGGAAGCTGCAGGTCTCAGGTCCTGGACCTGCACTGACATTCCTGTCTGCCATTCAGGATCTATCTTGTGAGGCCTTTTGTGTCAATGTAACATGTCTCGGTCTGTTATTCCTCATTAACATATATTTCCTTAGTGCCTGATGAGTTGAAAAATATTGCAAAGCCTTTAGAATTACAGAATCCTAGAATGGTTCGAGTTGGAAGGGACCTTCAAGATCATCCAGTTCCAACCCCCCTGCCCTGGGCAGGGACACCTCCCACCACCCCAGGTTGCTCCAAGCCCCATCCAGCCTGGCCTTGAACCCCTCCAGGGATGGGGCAGCCACAGCATCTCGGGGCAACCTCTTCCAGTGCCTCACCACCCTCACACCAAAGAACTTCTTCCCAAGATCTCATCTCAATCTCCCCTCTTCCGATTTAAAACCCTTCCCCCTTGTCCTGTCCCTCCCCTCCCTGACCAAGAGTCCCTCTCCTGCTCTCCTGGAGCTCCCTTCAGATCCTGGAAGGCTGCTCCAAGCTCTCCCCGGAGCCTTCTCTTCTCCAGGCTGAACAGCCCCAGCTCTCTCAGCCTGTCCTCACAGCAGAGGGGCTCCAGCCCTCGCAGCATCTTGGTGCCCCTCCGCTGGACCCATTCCACCAGGTCCATGTCCTTTCTGTGTTGAGGACTCCAGAGCTGGACACAGGACTCCAGGTGGGGTCTCATGAGCGCAGAGTAGAGGGGCAGAATCACCTCCCGTGATCTGCTGGTCACGCTTCTTTTGATGCAATTGCTGTATACCTAACAAAGTGATCCTAGCAAGAAACTGGAGAGTTAAACTACTGAACAGATCCTGCTTTTTACCTTAAATACACACCTTATTGTATAAACAGAAGTATTGTATACACAGCATGAGCTGCAACCTTAATTCTGCTGGGTCTTTGTCCTTCTGTACACAGTGTTATTGCTGGATTGTGTTTTCCTTAACGCCAGGAGCTCTGCAGGCTTTGCACAGAAACTAGCTCTCGGAAGATTACAATTTCACCAAGGTTGTTATGCAGAGTAGAGATGAGAGAAGGTTAACATCTCCAGGCAGGAAAGATAATGCTGCAGTCAAGGTCTTCATCTCTTGCGGGGCTATTGCTCCCCATGAAGAGGATTTTAGATACGGCCATCAATTGTGCCAGTATCCCACTCACTCTGGAGGAGGGGCAGCACCAGGTTAGTGAAGGTACCAAATTAGTCATGCCTTTGCTCAGGAGGCCTCTGTTAATGGAGTCTGACGGTGTGACACACAAGGTTTATTCAGAATGTGGAAAAATACTTGGGAAAAAAATATATAAAAATCCCTTAGCGTGTAGCTTTGCAGAACAAATGTACTTGTTGCATTGTCTCTGTTAAGGATCTTCCCCTCCATCTAGTTTTAATGCTTCAGAGATGTTCTTAGGTAGTGAAGACATAAGACGGGTAAGGTTAAATTTTAGCTCAAGCCTAATCCGAGCAGCTCCTTCCAAAATCTGCAGAGCGAGGAGACAAAACCACATAGAGAACAGAAAAGTTTGAAACGAATCCTGTGTGACTGGATGCATAAATTAACATGTTTGTCTTACTGGTTTTATTTTGAAATACCGTTTTATAGCACAGCTTTAAACTCCAGATTCCCTCTCTAGTTCAAAACGAAAAGCAAGCCATCTACCAGCCGTGCCAGGGTTCCCTTCGCTTGGGCATGTCCTTTGCTTAAAATACCTTGTGTTGCTTTGTTCAGATTGAGTTTCTTGATCCATTCCCACTTCAGTGAGGCGCTATTGAGCGCTCTCTCCCTATGGATTTCAGAGCTCCTTTAGCTCCCAAAGTTCTCTAAGCTCTGTACAATTCATAGTCCTTCTCTCTTTTTCCCCACCCTCCTCACTGTCGCTGTTTCTGTGCTTTCCCCTTTGTTCTAAGCCTTTCCATGTGCTTGGACTGGCTGGCCAAGCAGAGTTCACAAAGACAAGAGTTTTTCTAAAAACGGTTCTTAAGACTCAACTTATTTGTAGCCACTTTCCAACTCAAAATGCCACACATCATCCTGGGTGCACTTTATATTGATTTGTGTGCTGCTTTGGTGCCATTTGACTGTACATTTTTGGAGCTGGCTCTTATTTGTCCAATTCATTTTACCTAGTGCGCATTGCTCTGCTCCTCTACAGCTCTATATAAATAATGAAAATGTACAGGGCTTGCTGGCACAAGTCGGTAGAGCTGCATTTCCTGAGGCTCTGCTTCAGAGCTCTGCTTTGTTTCCGGGAGCTCTGCTTTGTTTTTGAGTCTGTTGTGCAAGTATTTTCCATAAAGCTTCATGTGAGCTTCAGTTCCGAGTCTCACGTGTTACGTAAAGTACGCGCAGAGCCCTGTGTCGCACCAGAGGATGCAAAATGCAAAAAAGCCTTGGATGGCTTCCTTTCCGCTCCCATCTCTTCCTCAAATGCAGAAATAAAATAGCTGAGAACCCTGCCTAGGGCACGGGAGGGGACGTGGTTGTCCTGAAAGGGCGCAGAGCTGCGTGAGGAAGGTGTGTCGCCAGCCCACACAGCAGCTGGCTTTGGCCAACAGACAGGCTGGGTGAATGAGCTCTCAGGAAATACCTGCTTAGAGTGAGGGTAGTTAGAATTTTGGGATATAAAGCAAATTTGGGTTAGAAAAAGAAAAGCGTGCATTGATGAAGTAACCCATTTGCCGTACAAACAGTGTCTTTGGGCCTGGTCAGGAGCAGCAACCCTCCTGGAAGGTTGCCAGGTTGAGTTATTTTTGCATTGTAAAGTGCCTTCAGATAATTTTCCTGAAGGGTGCTATATAAATAAAACAACTGCCTGATTGATTTAAAGTGAATCTCTTGAATTTTGGCTCCCCCTTCCACAAATTACATGTGTCTAAATTTCCCTGCTTCAAAAATTAAACCAGATATATCATGGGTGGAATGAGATTAATTTTATTACACACAATAGTTCATTAGTGAAGTAGGAGCAATTTCATGTATTTATGCATAGCCTGCCCAGATTTTTTTTTACTGCAGCTCTTTCAGATGTAAATAAAAATATAATGCTCATTGAATTGCTTATTCGACAGCACACAGTAATAGAAAGTGTTTATGGTGCTGTGCTGGAGGTTACATTTCCAAATTCCTAGGGAACATCAGGCTGAAATTGGCACTTGGGACCAAACCCGTAGTGGAGGGGTGACGTTTTGGCCAGCAGTGTGGGCTGAGCAGAAAAACTACAGAGGCAAAGGGCTGGATTCTGGCATCCTGGGTCCGGGCTCCGCAGCGTGGTGACCGGTGCTTTGCACTTGCCCTGTAGAAAGCACAAGCCACAGCTCAGTTCTGGGAGCCCCAGGAATTCAGAGGGGCTGAGCATTTGCAGCCGCCTTTCTATGACTCACCTTACGAGTCATAGAATCCTAGAATGGTTTGGGTTGGAAGAGACCTGAAAGCCCATCCAGTGCCACCCCCTTGCCCTGGGCAGGGACACCTCCCACCACCCCAGGTTGCTCCAAGCCCCATCCAGCCTGGCCTTGAACCCCTCCAGGGATGGGGCAGCCACAGCTTCTCGGGGCAACCTCTTCCAGTGCCTCACCACACTCGCAGCAAAGTTGTTCTTCCTAAGCTCTCATCTCAATCTCCCCTCTTTCAGTGTCAAACCCTTCCCCCTTGTCCTATGGCTCCCATCCTATGGATCAAGAGTCCCTCCCCAGCTTTCTTGGACCCCCTTGAAGGACCAGAAGGGGCTCAAAGGTCTCTCTGGAGCCTTCTCTTCTCCAGGCTGAACTCCCCTAACTCTCTTAGCCTGTCCTCACAGCAGAGGTTCTCTGGTCCTCTGAGCATCCTCTGTGAGGATGCCCACAGCCAAAGCGAGAAGCTTCCATCTTTGGTGCTGAGGATGCAGCGTGTCTGACCCCAACCCGCAGCAGATCCTGCGCCGGGTGCAGGGCAGAGTCGATTAGTGTTGCATAAATTCACGTGGAGTGGGAACTATACGTTTGTGGCTGCTCATGCAAGGTTTTTCTGGCTTAAATTGTGCCATGTCTATGTGCCCGCATCTTTTTCTGTTGCGTAGGTACCATATGTGAACAGTGTGGATGTTTTTTTAATTATTTTTTTTTATTTTTGGTGCCGCAGTATCTTTGTCGTCTGGTTTATTCCTCCATCCATAAGAGCAGCTGGCAGCTGGATGAGACTAGCAGACCTGTTAATGTCAATCCTGAGTCAGTCAGCAGGATCAATGTTTTGAGGCAGTTCTTTCTCCCAAGTGGCTGATCACAGGAGCTGCACAGAGATTTCTGCTTCTGGAACCGAATTCTTTCTCATTACGTGGTAACATCATGTTGAAACACAATTAGAGGAGCTATTCCTAATCCTGCCTGCCTTATTTTTGGCTGGCTATCTACTTGGTAATAAATATGTGTCCCCTTGAAAGGCACACAAATGGTGACAATGAAATTGTATATTTTGGGCTGATTACAGCGTCAACCTGCACAACTCCGTCTGGTTTAGCGCAGTTCTTTTCTGCCCAGAACCATTGAGACTGTGCAAGGTGACCTTTGGCTGTGAAGCACCGTGCTGAGGCCGCCAAACTCAGCTCATGTGAGGCCAAAGAAGAAATTAATCTGTATGTTCAGCTGCTCTTACTGGTCCTGCAAAGCCCTTTGAACTCACTCGAGTGCTTTTATAGAGCCTTTATAAATTTGAATATTTCCCTTAAAAAAAAGATGTGTGTATTTTTACTTAAGGAATAAAGTGGACGTTATCTTCCTAAAAGATACAGCTAGGGAATGGTTAAGCCTTTTAAGATCCCTAGGTGGGAATTAGGGAACAAGAATGGATGCTTTGTAAGGAATTACTGGTTATTATTACAGACTTCTGAAAAACAGACATGAAATTAACAGTTGTGTGTCATTTCATTACTGCTTTGGCAGTCTGCTTTCTTTTTCTTTAAGGGTAAGATGGTTGCTAGGGCTTTGTAGTGAATAACCTTTTTGTGTTCAGCTCAAGGCGGAGTATAATTATTTTATAATTTTGGTTCATGGGGCTGTTTTAGACATTTTCAGGAGAAAAAGACCTCAGCTTCTGTTAACCCCCCTCGTACTCAGTTGCCAGTTGTTGGTGGGTCACAGCAACAGAAAGAGAAGCTCTGTGTCTGTCCTCATCATTTGCACTTGGTATTTGCCTGAGGATCTGACTACCACCGGCGAGATGAATGTGGACTTGACAGTGTTACAAGCTGGTGCTGATTGACTTTGAAAAGTGAAGTTCCCCGTCAAGGTACGTGGCTGTTTTAGTGGCGCAGGAACAAGGTGCTGGAAATAAAGGCTTTGCACGTTGGGTTGATGCTGACATCCTGCAAACCCTCTTTGGCTTCAAGGGGAAAACTTCTAGGAGCCAACAAACTTAGCCTTCTACGTGGTTGTGGTAAACATCCCTCCCATCAGAGCGGGTTTTTTAGGACACGGCAGGTTTTTAGTCAGTTATTCTGATACAGCTGTGTTCCAGCTGTGTGTGCTGGGGCAGAGAGATGGCATATGGGATCTGTCAGATCAAAAGTGGGTGTTTTGAACATGAGTATCTCTCTCACGCTTCCCCTGGGTCACTTAGCAAGAGAGTACTGGAGAGCGAGTTCACGGTCGATCTCCCAAAGGTGTGATTTGCCCCACCTGCAGCTCGTCCCAGCTTGGGCAACTAAATCCTGCTTTAAACTCCAGACTGGGTGGGCTGGAATGGCAGCTGGTGTCTCGCTGGGATGCAGACAAGTGGCAGGGTGGGCACCCGCAGCCAGCCAGATCCCAGACTTCAGGGTTGTCCTGCTGGAACCCGGGTCTTCTGGAGGTACCCACTGGTACCCCTTCCCTCCTCCAGCCCCGCTGTGGCTCATCTCTACCAGATGTTCTGTTCACATCTGCAGTGTGATGTGTGTGCAGTTACACATCTGCAGTGTGATGTACCTTATTGTTGATCAACTGCTCGCCATCCAGCGCTGCAGATATTTATGTTTTCGGGTTCTTTTTCCTTGCTAATTGCTTTACAACAGGGGTGAAGCCTCAAACGATGTGAATGTTGACAAAAACCTTCGTAAATTAGCTTTGCTGGGAGCTCTTTAGAATTGGTGACTCCATGTATTTCTGGGTTGGAAAGTGTTTTAAAACGAGAGGAAGCATATTCTTGCTTAAGGTGTGTCTCTAACTTGGGATCCATCACTTCTGCACGTTGCCGTAGCAACGCTGCAATGGCATGGGAGTTCCTTTTATGGCTGATTTCCGAGCGGATCGTGGCTGGAGCTGGCAGGCTGTGTTACCAAGCAACCCCGTCCTATGCTCCCGTAACTAGGAAATGCAGCCGGTGCTTTTTAATATTGCCCATGATTTGGATCATACGTTCATTCTGACAACTTTTGTCTTTTGGGTGGGAAATAATTCCTACAGAGTGCTACAGAAAGATCCCTGTTTTGTGGGGAATTTCCCCCCCCCCCATCTACTCCGCTTTCCCTCATTTGAATGTTCAATGTGGGAACATTCATAGGAAGATAAAGAAAACAGTCCATTTATTTAAAAAAAAAAAAAAAAAGTTCTGTTCCACACATGATGCTGAAGAGTAATTAATGAGATGCCATCTGCACCATGTGAAAAGAGACGCATCCTTAGCTTCCCAGGTTTGCAGCTGATCAGATGTCATGTTTCAGGACCAGCCTCCTAAAACGCAGGTGTTTTAACTGGCTCCTCTTTTTGTGGTTTTATCTTCCCTGTTGATAGTAACCTGCCTCGTGGAGGAGGATGTGAATTAGTTAAAGGTTAGGGAATCATTACGAAGACGGATGAGGAAATTAAAATGTAAAGTCGTTTTAAATATTTATATTGTAGTCGTATCCTCCTCGAGGTTGCCTGTCAGGTCCCCCCTGATAGACAAGCGGATGGAACGGTGTAGTCCATATTGCCAAGAACAGTCGGCCACCTTCATTTGAAGAAGAGGAAATAGTTTATGCAAGGATTAACTTTGAGCACACAACCCCTCCCATTTAATCTAATACAACTACCCACATGTTTAAAGTCAACTTTAATGATTTTGCGGTATCCGAGACCTGCCAAGGGGAAGGTACGACAGCGCAGATGGAGGTGTGGTTGGGGGGGAGGCATCACAGGAGGTGTCTTCTTCTCTGAGGTGGTCCAAGCGTGTGCTGCAGAGCCGGGGTCCCGGCCTGGTGTGGAGTCGCACACCCGCAGATCCAGGTGTGCAATGTAGCGCCTGCGTTCGAAGCAGTGGAATGAGGCTGAGGTTAAATCACATAGAACTGTTAGAACAGGTCCAACGGAGGGCCACAAAGATGATTAGAGGGCTGGAGCACCTCTGCTGTGAGGACAGGCTGAGAGAGCTGGGGCTGTTGAGGATGGAGAAGAGAAGGCTCCGGGGAGAGCTTGGAGCAGCCTTCCAGGATCTGAAGGGAGCTCCAGGAGAGCTGGAGAGGGACTCTTGGTCAGGGAGGGGAGGGACAGGACAAGGGGGAAGGGGTTTANGCCGGTTTTGCACTGTTTTGTGGCTTTCCTTGTTTTGTGGATTTTCTCAACACTGGCAGCTGGGGAGGAGGCAAGAATGTCCCCAGTGGTTCCAACCTGCCAGCATCTCGTTTTGAGCCAGCTCCTAAATATCTACTAGTGAGTCGATTGCGTGCTCTGTGTGACCTCCTTTCATACGGAGTAACCCGTTCCTTCTCCTTCTGTGTGCAATCCAGGAGTGCACAGGATTTTGAAAACCACAAGGGATTTTGAAACCACAGGATTTTGAAAACCACAGTATGTCAGCCTCTCGGGTTGTTAAGCGTGTGGTGTTGCAAGAAGATAGCTAATGGCCTATCGTGGTGGCAATTCTTTCTGTCCTCTGAACAAGGGAAATAAGCAACAGTGACTTATGAGATTTTGGTTTGGTGAGGTTTGGTTATGAGGTTTGGTGTCGCAGAGAAACTCCTTGTCTCTAGTAACCCTCTTGGAACGTGTTTCAGAAGACAGCATGGACAAGTGTAGAGAGGATATTTGAGTATCCACTTGGGATTGCTAGGTGGTGGCTGTCCAGGAGGTCCAAGGTAGGCTGTGAAGTGCCGGATTTGACGTGGCCATCTCTTCTGGCGCTGATCAGCGCTTTTAATTGAGGTAAAAAAATAGGAAAACCAAACCAAATCTGAAGCATTTATTTTATTTTTCAAGGGCAAAACCCCTCCTGACCTTGGCTATAGAATTTGTACATCCCAAAGCCTGAGAATAATTTGTGCGTGTACTTCTTGAAAGAGATGCAAACGTTGGTTTTGGTTGCACAGTTTTTTATTGGGTTTGGTGTTTGGTGTGTGGTTTTTGGTTTTTTTTCTTTAACAGTGTAAGAATTCATTTGGGTACAGCAAGACAGGCTCCCCAATGATTTAATTTGGCATCACTCCAGCGTCCTGAAATGGGCAGTGCTAACTTGTTAACACCAGCTGTAGATGTGGCCCTTCGTATCTTGGATCAATTTGATTTTAAATAACACTCACACCTGCCCACAGTGATATTTAAGATTACTCAACCCTTGTAAAAATGACAAACCCAACATCAACGCTAAACGGACTGCGATTAGTCACAGATGTCAGCATTAACAAACGATGACACTTCAAAAAAAAAAAAAAATGCCCTGTGTGATTTTTGTTTCAAATGTTCTGTTCTGTTGGGCTGAGCGTTTATGTGGGCCCAGGAATGCTCACTGCCAGGGGAAGTCATTTCACATCCCACCTATTTAGCGAAGAGATTGCCAAAGTTCGTCTTGGTTATTTTGAGAGAATCGATTTTTATCACCTTTAAAATAACTGACCGTCCCGATTTACATCGGGTGCGTGTGTCCCAGCCCTGACTGAAGCAGACCAGATTCTAAATCTTCGTACTTTGTAGGATTTCCAGCCGGTCTGTTGTCAGCTCTAACTGGTTCTTTTCATCTTTTGTAGTAAATGGCAGGCGAGGAGCTGACAGTTCTGAAGGTAACAATTTCCAGTTTATCCACCGTCTGTAATACGTGAGTGGGTCCTTGCTGCCCGTGAATGACCGGTGCTGTCAGTCCAATTTTAAAATCTCTTCTTTTCGCTACTTCTGGAGGGATTGGGTCTGTGTAATTTATCTGCAGAGTGGCAGTGAATGAAAGCCTGCCTTCAATTTATTAGTTGTATTTTTAAATATTTGATCACGGTGAGGGTGAAGATCAATACCGAGGTGATATGCTTTGAAATGCTTTACAAACCACTGCAGGATTCGAAATTGATCTGATGGAGGGGAAAAATCCTTACGTTTGTGAGAAAATGATAGCTACGTATCACTTATACTGCGTTTCAAGCCTAAATACCGTGCGTTGGTTAGAATCTAGGAAAGGAATATAAGCCCCTAGATAAAAAGAAGCGAAAGATAAAGATCATCTCCTTGGTAAACCTCTGGGATGGCTGGGGTGGGGCATGACCAGAAGGTGTCCCTGGGCCAGCAGCGCTGCTTCTGGAGCAGCCAGGCTGTGGAAAGGGACGGTGGCAGGGAACCCCTGCTTCCCTGTGCACACTGGGGCATCCCTGCCTTCCCTGCGTGGCACAGCGTGCCCTGTACTCAAGGAGGAGGTGGCACATCACTGAGCTGAGCCAGGGGAGGTACAGGTTGGATATTAGGAAAAATGTTGATATGGAAAGGGCCTTGGAATGAGCTGCCCAGGAAAGGGGTTGAGGCACCATCCCTGGGGGGATTTAAAAGATGGGTTGACCTCATGCTCAGTGACATGGGTTAGTGATGGTTGTTAGCAGAGTTAGGGTGATGGTTGGACTCCATCATCTGAAAGGTCCCTTCCAACCAAGACAACTCTGATTCCACGAGCTATTGCAGCACTGAAGATACAACTTGTGTTTTAAACTCAAGTGGCCTTCAGCTCTCCTTCGCAGAATAAAGCTTCTAACACTCAGTTCCTTTTCTTGCGCTCATCTCTGCATGTACATAAAGAAAGGAAGCTGAAATAAAGGGTAGAAAGGCATCCTGGATAAAGCAGGTCATGCCTTTATTTACCATAGTACCTTGACTCGGTATATGCTGCGGGTGGAAGGAAGCCTTACATTTGTGGGCACACCCGTGCCGTGCCGTGCTCTTCAGCGTCCCTCTGCCAGCGTTCCCATTGAACAGGAAGAACTCCATTTCAAAAAAGAGGGCAAACATCTGGCAAAATCAGGACTCTGAGTTGATTTCAAAACATTTCATAAAATCCTAGAACGGTTTGGGTTGGAAGGGACCTTCAAGATCATCCAGTTCCAGCCCCCCTGCCCTGGGCAGGGACACCTCCCAACACCCCAGGTTGCTCCAAGCTCCATCCAGCCTGGCCTTGAACCCCTCCAGGGATGGGGCAGCCACAGCTTCTCGGGGCAACCTCTTCCAGTCCCTCACCACCCTCACACCAAACAAGTTCTTCCTAAGATCTAAATTTCTGATACTTTTTTTCTGAAATGTCTAAATTCGCCTACATCAATGAATTTCTTCCTAATCTAAAACTGATATCTAATCGATATCTAATTTGTTCAGGAGTGTCATGGATTTGCCAGGAGGTGATGACTGCTGGAAACCTTTCCCTAATTTATTATGTTAAACCGTTAGGTTAAATAGATCTGCTTGTAAGTTCCTGTGCTACCCAACATGAGTTACGTTGGTAGAGTCCATCCCAGTACGACGTACACCTTTGAGTAAATTATATTTCTGTTCTCTGCTCCCTTTATGTGATGGTCATTCCCCTGTGAGTCACCTGGATGTATTCCTGGGGATGGGGGAATCTCTTCATGGCAATATGTTGATGTAATGCCTTTTGAGTGAGAGCAGTGCAACACAAAAAGCCAAATCACACAGGGAATAAGTGACTGAAAATGAGAGTGCTTCATCTAAGGGGAAAAAAAAATCAGGACAAATATTTGTCTACTGTTTTGTTAAAGGATTCATTTTCTTCTCAGACATGAAGAAATCGGTGTAAGACAAACATGTTAGCAGCTGCTACCCGTGTTAGCGCCTTTTTGTGCTCAGTATGTCAAGGAAAGGAAAAAAAGTGTTTATGAGTCATTGTTTTCCAGGGATGCTGATTCCTCTGAAGATATTTACAGGTTGTTTTTTAGGAAAACTTAGGAGTTTACATGCTGCCCACTGAATTTCCATTTTTATTGCAGGGTCATGTAATTACTGCATAATTCACAGAATCATAGAATCCTAGAATGGTTCGAGTTGGAAGGGACCTTCAAGATCATCCAGTTCCAACCCCCCTGCCCTGGGCAGGGACACCTCCCACCACCCCAGGTTGCTCCAAGCTCCATCCAGCCTGGCCTTGAACCCCTCCAGGGATGGGGCAGCCACAGCTTCTCGGGGCAACCTCTTCCAGTGCCTCACCACCCTCACAGCAAAGAAGTTCTTCCTAAGATCCAATCTAAATCTCCCCTCTTCCAGTTTAAAACTCTTCCCCCTTGTCCTATCACTACACCCCCTGGCCAAGAGTCCTTCTCCAGCTCTCCTGGAGCTCCCTTCAGATCCTGGAAGGCTAAAATCGCCTCGGTCCTGCATTTAATGCTCGAGTAAGGAAAAAAAAATGTATTATCTACTCCTATATTATTTTGTCTTTTAGTGTAGATCTTTATGATCAGGTAGTGGTATGGCCCGTGTCTCTGGATGTCCGTGAGGCTGGTGTTCTTCAGCCCCACGGCTCAGTTGAGGCTGGAAGGTGTTGGCATCCCCTCATGTAAGCAGCCTCCTCTTTTCCATTCTAGAAACGCAGCTGTTGGTCTCCAAGAGCTCTAGAGCCTTCTTTGGAGCAGGAACCTGACATTTTGTACCAAAAGAGCCTAAAAACAGCCTCGGGGTCATACTGTCACTTGAAAAGTTAACGCATCAAAGCTTTAACACCTGGCAAGTACTGCAAGTGTTACTTTGAAAAGTGAAAGTTATTTTCATTTGGAAAGCGTTCCAAGGCTTGACAGTGTTTCCCACACATTGGGACCGTCTTCCAACAGGAAAAATTTGGAAAATAGTAGGGAAGTACCTGTGTGCATCTGGAGGAAAAGCTCACCCTGCAGAAAGACATACTGGGAAGCAATATTTTTTCCAAGTACAGTTGAAATTTGAGGAAATCTTTACTTTTTAAATTTTTACTTTTTATTTTGGTCAAAAATTTCGGACCTCTCCAAATTCTCCTGCCACCACTGAAGCATGGAGGGAGAAAAAGAATTTGCTTTTCCTATTCCCTCCGAACGAGGAAGCAAAAGACTCTAGGAAATGACATTAAAACAATGAAAGTTGTGTCAGAATTGCCAAGGCGGGGATTTAAGTGAGAGGAAATGGGGGAATTGAGGCTGCCATTTGATTTTTATTCATCGCTTACGTCTGAGCTGTCTTTGCCATGGGCCCCGTTTTCTTTTTCCGTCGCCTGTTGGGTTGTTATTAACACCGAGGCAGAGGACGCGTAAACCGCAGACGGGATTGCTAAAGCTGTAATGTTGAAGTTGACTGCACAAGAATAAGGAACGGCATAAAGCCCAGGGAACAATGCGCTGGACTCATGTCTTCCAGCTGTTATCTTTTCATTACGCTTTTAACTCGTTTGCCTGCAGTTGTGTGTTTACACTGCGCTGTCAAAAGCCCCAGCAGTGGAGCCACGATGTTTTCGATGGAGCCGGGGCAGACGTAGCTAAATTACTGGTGTAAGGAAACCTTTGGCTTTTTTTTTTTTGTTGTTGAATAGATTTCTCCTGAACACTTAGCAAAAATAGCATCTAGAGGGGCAGCTGGAAGGAAGGGAAAAGGGGAGGACCTTTCACTGCATGTGAATGAAATTGTTAGCTGAAAGGGAAAGCTCTCTTTAGACTGGCATCGACTGTCCCTACAGTGACACTCATCTGCCCAGCTCTCATACAATCACAGAATGGTTAGAGTGTGAAGGGACCTTCAAGATCATCCAGTTCCAATCCCCCTGCCCTGGGCAGGGACACCTCCCACCACCCCAGGTTGCTCCAAGCCCCATCCAGCCTGGCCTTGAACCCCTCCAGGGATGGGGCAGCCACAGCTTCTCAGGGCAACCTCTTCCAGTGCCTCACCACCCTCACAGCAAACAAGTTCTTCCTAATATCCATTCTCAATCTCCCCTCTTCCAATTTAAACCCCTTCCCCCTTGTCCTGTCCCTCCCCTCCCTGACCAAGAGTCCCTCTCCAGCTCTCCTGGAGCTCCCTTCAGATCCTGGAATACTGGAGAGTGATACTTTCTCCTCTAAACCCCTTGATTTTCAGTCCTGTTGTTGCTGGTGAGGGTAATGTATAGCTCGCGGTGATGGCAAGCGAGCTCTGGAATATTCCCCAGCAGGTTTAGCATTTGTTTGCTAAATAGAGAGAAAGACAAAAGGGAATGCTGCTAAAATTACGCCTTGTGTTATAAACAAACGCAAACAGCTGTGGGAGCCCTGGCTGGCTTTGATGGTTGGTCCTCGCTTCAAAAGCAGGTTAATTTGCCACGCTCTCACCTATAGGTGTCACTGCCGGGAATTAAACAAACTATAGGAAATGTCAACAGCGACTGAATAAACAAGCTGCGTTGAAATAGCGTTGGCTGAATAAATAACTAGTTTTATGGCATCCACTGGAGAATGGTTTTGTCAATACCAGGAGTGCTCCCGTACTGTAAATACAGAGAGTTTGGGACTGTATTATCAGCGTTTGTCAGATTATGGATTATATTTTTTTTTCCTGTATTGAAAGGGAATATAAAAGAGGCAGTGTCGATGCAGGAGGGGTTAAAGCGTGTTTTACAGGGCGAGGAGGGATGTGGTGAGGAGTGGGATGCGCGGAGTTGCCTTTATTGTGTGGCAAAGGCAGAGGTGACTTTGGGAGGACCCGGTGCCTGATCTCAGTCCACGTAATCCCTGCCCCTTCCCCCCAGGAAAATTCCCTCTGGGTTTTTATGGCCTGGTGTAAATGTGGGTTTGAGAATTGAGGGGAAACGCCCCTAATTTTTGAAGCTTGCCCGTAGGGAGTGAAATCATGGTTTATTTATCATGGCTGGAGAGCAGCCCTGAGGAGAAGGACTTGGGAGTCCTCATGGATCAGTAGCTCAACA